>NW_021025945.1:312423-404631 GCF_004153795.1 Camellia sinensis | reverse complement strand
CGCACCCCAACCTCGGCCGCGATGTCCGCCACGACCAAAACCTTGGCCTCTCCCGCGCGCTCTGGGGGGGGCTCAATATGGCCCTCATCGTCAACGTGGGAGATGTCAGTGAGAACTGCATCATGTGTACTCATGGTCGCGGTCAAACTAGTCCCCACAAAAGTAGGTGTATGTAGTGTGGGACTAGGTGGTAACTGGGTGGGTGGGGTAACAACGTCATGCATGTATCGGAGTGGTGTCCAATCAGGGTCAGGCACATAAGGTATGCCAGATATGTATGGGGTAGTATGTGGTGGGGTGACTGATGTCGAAGGAGCTGATATGACAGGCGCTGAAGTAGAAGGCGCTGACGTGGACGGCGCTAATGTGTCTAGAGCAGCTGCTGAACTATGTACATCGTAGTGGCCGTAATGCAGACGATCTCCCCAATGGGCAACCTGGAATGCCTGGTACAATAACTCTCGGATCTCTGCAACAGCCTGCAAGGCATGCTGTCCATCACGTCTGAAATGGGCGTCCTCAGCCAAGTGATACAACCTCCCAGCTCTAGCCACCTGAACAAACATTCAGACGTATTATTAGGCTACAGTTGACTGAAAGTAAATCAAGTATGATTTTAATAATTATCTGACACATAATATGATACTCACCAATGCCTCAAGATAAGGCCCAACTCCCTGATATCCAGACTCAGACACGTGGCTCGGATTCCCGACTAGTAGGTGTGTATGTCGCCGATACCACAACATATAAGGGTAGGAAGAGGGGATCACCTCATCGCTGTAGTCAGCCTGTACAATACTGTCCCGACGGGCATCCCACAACTGTATATATGGCATATAAAACAGATGCCAGTCAGTACTAGCTCAGCCACGCCTATCAGTGACGTGCAACTGCCACTCAGTGTCGAACCGATCTGGCACGGACTGGACCTGACCAAACTATCGGAGCACACGATAGGGGAGATGCCACTCAACCACGTCAAAAAAAATAAGTGGCACTCTCGCCATCTATATCTCCTGACCCAGTCGGCAGTAGTCGGGGAGCGTACCGAGGACCCCAGCGTAAGGCTGCCAGATAAACTACAAGACGACAAATAAACTAAATTTTGCTCATGAACATAAAACATATACAATGAAGAAGACAACTAAAATGCAATCAAAAAATTTCATACCTCGCCCTCGGTCATCCGATCCAGCTGGTCTCTATAAACTACCACTACGTGGGTCGAGACGACCTCATGGCCCATGTCAACCCTCCACCGGCTACCTCGCGGTCCGGGGGGCAACTGCATATCGTCCTCACCCATAGGAAGCTCACCAGGACCAACCAGTTGCCGCCTAGACGGGGCAATGCGAATCAATCTCTCCCATGCCAAAATCTGCAATAGTTTGAACGCAATTACAATACTGATATATGGCATACATTATGAATTGACATGTAATAAAATTCTTACTAACCTACAGCAACACAAGTGGTCCTCCAATCTCCCTCGTACCCACCTGAGCTACTCGACATAGCATCCTATACAAGCATGCTAAAGTCGCGCTACCCCAGCTGTACTGCCCAATCTTGTCAATGTGTCTCAGTAGTGGCAAGTACATCAGCTTGAGCAGGTTCTGTGACTTATCAAGGAGAAGTACCCCCCCCAATAAGCCACAGAATATATGCTCGGGTATGCTGCTGTACTAACTCATCTGGAGCATGATCTAGAAGATGAGCAAACTGCTCGGCCAGCCACCTGACCCTCAGTCTACCTGCCTGTAAATCTACTGGTGTAGGTGCTACTCCCAATAGCTCAGCACATAGGGCTATCCACTGCTCTGTCGCGAAAGATGAGTCAACTCCAGTAACTGCTCGGCCATCAATTTGAAGACCATATAAGACGGATACGTCCTGCAATGTGACGGTGGCCTCCCCAATCGGGAAATGGAATGTATGAGTCTCTGTACGCCACCTCTCAACGAAAGTAGTGATGAGTGCGTGGTCCAGTCGAATGTTCCCGATACGATACACACCATAGAATCCCGCGCGTAATACATACTGCAAGACTCTATGGTCCAACAGATGCTCCCACAATCCAGAATCTGCCCGACGGCATGTCAACACGGTGCGTGCCTCATCCTGCACAACAGAATGACCAATTTAAATAATAACATTATCACGAAATATACAACAGACAAAATGCAATGTATTTTAATTGTAAGCGTAAAGTCCAACAAACGTTATTGCATACCGGACGCTCCCATATACTGTCAGCCCGATGTACCTGTCTGAACAATGGAACCTCCTCAGGTACATGTGCCATGAAGCCTGTACAACTGAAATATTAGATCATCCATATCAAAATCTCATTTAATCATAACATAATAACAGAAAAACTGTAATTATTGATTTTGTACTTAACAATTTAAAATACAATGAAGTAAATCTTATGGTTCGAGAAAAGACAAATTTATGTGCCACTTGCATGGAAGCAATTCGAAATTAATGATTACATTTATGGCATATTTGACAAAACTTAAATATTGATTTTGTAATGCTAAAAGTTTGAATAAATTATAAATTTTGTAAATTACATATAAAATTTGTAATTGTGAACAATGACTGCAGCATTCCAATTTTTAAAATTTTAACTTATAATAGGTTAATTTTTTAAAAATTTGTAAAATTTTAAATTATAAAATGTGAACAATGATTGCAGCATTCGATATTAAATTTATTCAAAAATATGAAATTTTGAAATGGTAGAAGAACTACGTGATTAACTATAGAATTTTGTAATACACATTTTGAATCAAGTACACAGTGAAAAACTAGTACACATTTCAATAAATTATACAAGTTTGAATAAATTATACACATTTTTTTGCATTACACATTTTTGAATCAAGTACACATTTTGTAATACACACTTCAAGTGTACGACCCCGTTTACAAATATAGAATTTAAAAATACATAATTAAATGATCTATTACAAATAAAGAATTTCAAAATGATATATTATAATATGTAAGTATTACATAGTCTTCATCGACCAAGTCGCGCCGGACATGTTCGCCTGTCATGACCTGTCTGGTGGCACTCAATGCAACGAGCTGTCAAACACCTGTCTGATATATCCATCTCATTCGGAATACGAGCCATAGATGTACGACCCCGTTTTACTTCTCGCGGACGAAGTACATTAGGCATTAAGGTCCACTGCAGATCATCCCAATAATCTTGATGAGGTATTGGATTGAATTTAGTTTCCCAAACCCTCATGTATACAGGAAGCCTATATACTGGATCAACGTACTCGAATGGATTGTTACCGCATTCAAACATTACAGCGAACATATGGGAACATGGATAGTGTCTTATCTCATATTTCCCACAACTGCACGTGGGTTGATTCATCCGCCCAATCTGTCTATTGCGACCTCGTCCACGGCGAAAAGATGTTTGCACTTCAAATACGCGGCGGGGCCTATAAGACAATATTGATACAAACTAATCAAGTTCATGTTTTTAGGTGTAATTAACTTAACAACATAACAATAACAATTTTTTCACATTACAAACTAACCTGTCATACGATATCAACTGGAAAGTATTTCCCCTTGCGATACCCTCCTCGATAGTTTTTTGCATCTCTCTAGGGTATTGGAACTCATTCCGTACATCTGTTTCAGCTTGGGCTCCCATCTCGTCAAAATATTTGACGAGCCATCGAAATGTAAATTCAACCATAGCTGAGATAGGTAAGTTCCTTGCACCTTTCAAGACACTGTTGAAGCACTCTGCATCATTACTGGTCAATACCCCCCAGCGATATCCACCGTCATATGCAAGGACCCAGTTCTTAGGATTCATCTTGTGGACCCAATTGATGGCTTCTTGGTTAATAGCCTGTATCTGTTCTAAGTAACCATTACACTTTCGTCGTTGATCAACACTCCCTGCTTTCCATAGAAGTTGTTTGAGCTCCTTATTTTTGAACTTTGTGTTAAAGTTACTGCAAACATGTCGAAGGCAATGCCGATGATATCCAACACATTGGAGCGAGGGATTTAGCCAATGCCACCTCACAGCAGCTAAAATACTCTCAGCTCGATCAGATATCAAAGTCATTCCCTGTCGGTCCAGGACAATATGTTCCTTGATATTTTGAATGAAGAACAACCAAGACTCCAAACTCTCCCTGTTGACAATAGTGAATGCAAGCGGTAATATTTTGCCATTGGCAGTGACAATCATTGCTACAAGCAACACACCAGTGTATTTACCGTATAAGAATATACCATCTATAGTTATAACAAACCTACAATATCTAAAGCCACCGATGACGGGTTTGAAAGACTAGAAAACAAAATGGAAGACGGGTATAATGGTCGTATGCCTGGTATATCTATGCTTCCATTTGACGATGGTGCCAGGATTAGATGTCTATAATGCATGCATGAATTTAGGCAACTGCCTATATCATTCATCCCAATCACCGAATATCATTTTAATTGCCTTTGCCCTTGCATGCCACGCCTTCTTGTATGATATACTATAGTTCATGGTCTTTTTGATATCTTCGATGACATTCTTAATTGGCATATCAGGTTCATTCTGCATACGACAATCAAATATGAGTTAGATTATCTGGGTGTGAACACTATAAACAAACAAATATGTATATATATGTAAACATTTATTTTTTATACTAACCGCAACTTGTCCCAAAATATGATAAGCAATGTAACTGGAGCTAATATTAGTGTAGTCCCTGTTCATTCGTGGGTATAAACAATGGTGAGGACCTTTATTTCAAAAAGACCATGTTTCCTACTAAGAGATGCACGCAATCACCAACTGCAGTCGTGCTGTAGACACCCCATTTTTGACCGTCCTCAAGACTTGGACGTCACCGTTTGAACACCCGGTGATCATCCATGTTTGTGTTCGTTTGGAGTTCCAGGAGGTCTCGACTACGCGCCTTGCCTCAGGATCTCCGAACTCAACTGTTTAGTGTCTGGTTTTGCACCAAACACTTGTGTTTTGCCTTGGAGGGGCAGGGAATGCCTTGTGAGGCATCCCCACACATCACCGGCCATGGCCAGAGGCCATCGGCTGGTGTTTTGTTGCCATCGGCACTGTATATTGCCGGTCGGCATTCTTTGTTACCGGTCGGCAGCCCATTTTGTCAAGATGGCGATTTTGAGCAGTCGACTACTGTTCATCTGCTTTTGCAGATATTTTAATACAGCTGTATGGCATTTTGTTCCCCTCCATACACGTGTATGGAGGGATGGCCTTCTTGTTAGCTTACCTTGTAAGCTTTACAAGATTGGCTCCTCTATAAGAGGAGCTCCCCTCTCCCTTGCTTAGGGTTAGACATTTTAGAGAGAAAAAACATTGTTAGAAGCTCTGGTTCTAGGGTTAGAACTTATATACATTCTATCTCTATATCTCTCTCTCTCTCTTGAGTGTTCTAGATGTATTTGTTCATAGTATTGCACACAAACACCTACTATTACACCTTCCATTGGCTATTGAGGTTCTAAGGGATTGTTTTTAGAGTTTTGGAGCTGGTTTGGAGCTCAAGAAGCTGCTGGAGCTTCATTTGTGAAAGAGGTCTTCAAGGGTAACAATCTTACCCCTTTTTACCCCATTCTTGCATACTATTTTTGCCTATCTTAGAACTATTTTTGAGCTTAGTGTATAATATAAAAAAGTTCTGTTTTTAGGCCCTCTAAATAGTTTGTTTAGAGTGTTTTGTGGTTTGGAGGTGTTTGACCCCTCTTAGGCCTTGAGAGGCCCCATTTTGTGCTATTTTGAGTGAGCTCCGGGACCTTGGTGTTAGGGCCTCCTCACCACTGAAATCTTGAAGGATTTCAGAGGTGAGGATGGTCCCTTGAGGCCCTTTAGGGGAGGAGAGGGCCCCTCTCCTTGTTGTCCTTGAAATGGACCATTTTGGCCTCTTGAGGGAGCACCTAGCTAAGCTTCATGTGACCATGCCTTAGCTGATTTTTGTGCTTATTATGTCATAATATGCTTCTATTTTTAATTGGTTTTGGTACACCATGCATGCTTAGCATACCTACCTTGTAATGCCATGTTTAGGCCTTAACATGCCTTAGGTTGTAAACCATTGTTCAAGCATGTTTTAGGTCTAGCTTGTGAAGCTTTTGTGCTTATTTGCCATGTTTGAGGTCTGTCCTTAGTCATTTTGGTCGGCCATGACATGTTTAGTATAGCCCCTTTGCATTTTGGCTTGTTGCCTTAAGTATGTGAGGGTATACATGTGTTACTTGCTTTATTTCAGTGGTTTTAGCACCATTTGTAGCATCATTTCAGTCCCCTTAGCATGCTGGTATGTTTGCCTTGGATGCCCCTTTGATGCCTTATGAGCTTGCGTGGTATGCTACTTGAAAGTGCATTTGTGCATGCTTTTAAATTCAAGCCATTTAGATGCCATCTAAGTGGTCTTTTGGGTTTTATGTACTAAAACTCTGTTTTGGTCATTAAATCCATGCCATGTTTGATCTTGCTAAGTGTGGTCAAATACCCCTTTTAGCTTGCCTTGAATCTTGGACCATTGTCCCATGCTTAGCCTATCTTGTTTGCTTGGTTTGGCCACATGTTCTTGCATGATTTTCAGAGCTTAATGCATGACGTTAGTCCATGTTTGCATCCTCTTAAGTGTGCTTGAGAATTGCTTTTAAATGCTTGAAGTATTGGACACCCATTGCATGCATGTGCGCGTGTGTGTTATCCTTCTATTTGGGCACTTTGGCCACTGTTTTAGGCCTAGTTAGGACTGCCTAAATCATGTTTAAGTCCACCTCTTTGTTTGTTGCATGTACTCCTTGTATGTTGTAGCATATTGGTGAGTTGTTGCATAGTTGAACTTGCATGATTGAATGAAGTCACATGTTTGATTACATGCTTAAACACCCACATTGTGCCTTGCATACTTGTTGGTTGCATTATTCTATGCCTTGCATGTCTTGTATGCTTGCTTGCATTATCCATGTTACATACTAGTCAACATGCTTAAGATTGCATTGCATTGGCATGCATGCTCTACCTCTTGACCAAATCATGATAGAGGTTGAGCCCCATTGGTTTGTTGGTTTGCATTACATTTGACATCAAAATGTGCACACTTGGTCCCTTGGCCATCACGCATGGAAATGCGCGATTGATGGTCCGAGAACCAAGGACCATGTCCCTTTGAGTCATACACATGATAGAGATAGGATTGGTGCATATATTGCTTGAATTGCATCACCATGCTATGCCTTGCCCTCTGTTGCTGTCAATTGCAGATTCTGCAGGAATTTTCTGCCGACCGGCAGAGTTTAGTGCCGACGGCAATCCTTCCTGGGCCGATAGCTTCATCAACAGCCGATGATCACATAACACTGTCGGTGGCTATTCTACTCAGCCGGTGTATCTCCCAATGCCCAGGGAACAATTCTAAGACTTTGGCAGTCTTTCAAGAGGCAGTGCAGGGAAAACAGAGGCAGCTTATGCATGCGCACTCTACTTCGAGCAAGACCCGAGCATGCGCGCATCGAACCCTCTTCCCGAGGCCCTTTTTCTTGCTTTCTTAAATTAATTAATTCGTTTAATTTTAATAGGTCTAATTTAATTAGCTAGTTCATTAATTATTGAGTTGTATAATTCTTTTGTCCCTTCGAACGAGGGGCAATGTTTGTAATGAAGTGTGGTGTGTGTGGGTCAGTCTTCCAACCCTCCACTTCTTTTCTCCTCTTTTACTTACCTGCTTGATGGTTAGTAATAGGACATGTTTAATTTAGCATACCTTATGCTATGCATGCGTGATCATTCATCAATATTGCATACACCGGGCTCGGCGCATCATGCTAACTGCATTAGTACTCCAAATCTAACTTGAATACATGCTACTTGTGCATTTCACATGTCATTCATAGAATAGCCGAGCCTACTCTAGTGACATCCTGCATGCGTTGCATTAGGCATTTGAACATGGACTTGGATCATGCATTGATTGCTAACGAGTTCCTGTTTTAGCTTGGAGTACTATGTAAGTATTTATGCTTTAGCATCTCGCATACGTGTGAATGTTAACATGATAGCATGCTTACCATGTGGCTAGATTCTTATGTGTTATAAACTGCTTGAAGTGCCTACGGTGAAGGTTGGATTGTCTGAGTTGGAAAAACTCGTTGAAATTCGTATTTTAGCCTACTTGCGAGTAGCAAATTCCAAAACATTTTCCAAAACAAACGGATATAAATGCTTATTCCCAAATTAGGCAATCTAGTCTATACTTGTTTGCTGTGCGCATACGTAGTAATTCTAGGCTAATAACCGGAATAAGAACACATAACGTTTTCAAAAACGAATATCATGGTTAGTAGAGGCCGATCTTCGGATCGGGCGAGAGGGGGTGCTCATAGCTGACCTTCCCCGATCGTACCCAAGTTCCCGAGCCGAGGCAACTTTGGTGATGACGGACACGTGGCCTTTGGCACCGAGTCAGGGTTTCCTAAATTCCCCACATAAAAAAATATTTAGGTGGCGACTCTGTATCTGAAAAGCAGTCCAGGTTTGGCACTTCTTTCAAAAATCTGTTTTCTCAAAACGATTTGTCGGATTTGGACTCTTTGGTTCAGATTAAGAACCGTGACACAAAATCGAGTCCGAACTGTAGCGGCCCCCCACGCGAGCGTGTCTAACGTGCCTACAAGCAGACACCCAAACGTCTCGCTTGGAGGTTACGACCTTATACTCTCGATTATTTGTTGCATGGTACAATTTCACAGCATGTACAAGTTGCTTCTTATCAACAAAAACCATTCCTCTGTCCAACTCTGGATTTTTAGCGCTCCAGATCCGGTTACGGGGAACGACATCACGGGTACTAATGTCAAAATCACCACCCATGTGAATGTTGTCATAGAAAAGGATTTCAACTCTAAGTGGAATTGGGCATTTTCAGGGTCAACGGGAGCCTCGGCGTCATCTTCTTCATCATCATCATCATCTGATCCACCCAATAAATTTTCTTCATCACAACATTCATTGTCATCATCGTTTAGGGTGACATCAGGACCGTCACATGTCACTATCAGCAAACTGCACATTGTTCACTGTTTCTGCCATATTACCAGCAACTTCAACCGGAATGGTATGATGGCTGCATGTGGGCACATCTTGTGTGTTATTGTCAATTCATAATCATATCCACCACGTGAACTTGATTCTACACCATGGCCCTCAAATGACTGTTGTGTGTAGCCCAGTGGATAACATTGATCTGATTCATACATAGGAGACTGAAACCCTGTTGTGTCAATCTCATGCGTCAGCAATGTAGTGAACGGACGAGAATCCATCTGTTGTCATGTTCGGGATATTGTGTACAACCTTTTTTCAATGTAGACTTCCAAAAATTTGGTGCTTGAAAATTGTACTGATACTTAATACGGTGTTCAACGCCTCATCGCATTGATCAGTAATATCTTGTATTTGTTGTGCTTGCCATTGGCGATAAGGATATTCTACATTTGAAGGTCAATCGGACACTTTCCCCGTAACTTGCCACCTTTGACATAAGCATCTCCTCCAAATTGCTAAGCGTGGTGCCAATTTGCACCGCATATATCCCTTTCGGCTCAGCATCATATGAGACGCCTTCATCGGGATCCCGAATTATGTTTCCCCCGATAAGAAAATATTGGAACAGTCTCCATATACTTGCTTCAATTAAGACAAAAAACATTAAAATAGCAACAATATACTTATATCTGCTTGTACTTGTAAAAGAATTATATGAATTTTAATTCATTCAATCTTACTTGTGACGCCAAACTTATTATTTAAGTAATCAGCAATTAATCCACACAATCAAGATTTTTAATTTAAAATGAGTTAAAATAATAATGATTTGAGATTTTTTAGCTTTTTAAGAAACAAATCTTACAACACATACAAAATTAACATCATGCTTTTGTGCTATGCTTTTTACATTATTTATTAGGATTAAGATCATGCTCTTATGCACATTAAATGTAATTCAGCTAAGTTTTAGGTCTGAAAATCTTTTATTAATTTTGGATTAATTTTGTATAAATTATATATAAAATGATTATAAATTATAAAGTAACAACATTTGTAATCATTAATAAATGTAATTGATGTAAGTTGATAGGTAATTGATAAATTTAAATCTAAGTAATTACATAAACTTATGAGTTTAAGTTGTTAATCTTGTTACTTTGAGTGTAGGTAAACTTATGAGTGTAGGAAAATCCAACAATCTTATGAGATAGGTAAACTTATGAGTGTAGGTAAACCTAACTTTACATCAAAGTAACAATATTTCTAATTTACCTAAATTTCTAATCATTACATAAATTAGAGTGTAGGTTGTGACTTTATATAATTATAAAGTGTTGGTAAACTTGATTTATACATAAAGAAATTTGATTTTACATATTTGTGACCACACTTGTAAGTAAAATATGTGAAAACATGTTTTCAAAACACATTTTGAACAAAAAATCAAAAGCAGCACTCACTCTTCTTTGTCACACGCACACACCATCACTCTCTCTCTGTCTCTCTCTGACAAACACACCCACAACACACACTCACATAAACATATAATTTTAATATATATAAATTTTATTTTATAAAATTCAGAAACAATTAATTTTTTTTAATTTAATTTTTCTTTGGAATAATTTATTTTTCCAATTAATTTTATTTTTTTCCCAATGAATTTTTTTTTTCAAAGGTGGGGGAATAACTGTCATAAACATAATCTCAGGGGGTGTCAGTGTAATTTACCTAAATAAAAAAATTACATTTTAAGAATTAAAGTAAAAAAAACAATCATTTTATATAGTTGATTATTATTTACTATTATCATTATTATTATAATTATTAATATTGGGCTGAATTTTACAAAATAAATTTATATATATTACAAATTATATATGTTTGATATGAGTGTGAGTGTTGTAGGTGTGTGTGTCAGAAAGAGAGATAGAGAGAGTGGGTGTGAATGTCTGTGAGAAACAAGAATGAGTGCTGGTTTTGAATTTTTTGTTGAATTTTTACATTTTGCTTAAAAGTGGTTATTATCCGGGTCAACAGTAAAACCGTGGTTTGCAACCAGTTTTCTGAAGATAAAAAGAATTACTTAACAAAGCATGGTTATGTATAAATCAAATTTCCTTAATCAGATTTACTTTAAAAAAATAATTACTTAAAAATTTATGTATAAAATAAATTTCCTTAAAGCGTGATTTGTAACCATGTTTTGTTAATTAAAAGTGTGATTGTACCACGCTTTTAAGATTTTACAAATTGTCCACGGAGGGCCACACAAATGAGCTTAGTTACCATTTTGCTTAGATTAGCTTAGATTACTATTTTGCTTAATTTGGGAAAAGCCCCAAATTTGAGCAATGATTTAATCATACGCATGTAAATGGTAACAATTTAAAAAACACTTATTTTGAGGATATTTTCATAAATCTTGATCTATTTTTTTAGTATTTCGATAAACTAGACAGATATATTAATAATTTTGAATGTGAAGACATTATGAAGACATCTTCTTTTATTTTTCTGTTCATATAATTTTATAGTATAATTATATCAAGTATTGTATTTATTCAGTGCGATTGGAACAAATTGGACAAGTCATACAAAAAATCTTAAATCACAGTGCAACTTTTTTTATGAAATTATTATTTTTTTCATTGAGTTGAAATAACTTGACTGATTTTGTATGACTTGTTCTTAATTTTTATTTCAAACATTGTTCACATAATATTTTTAAAACGCTGTGTCCAATTAGTGAGATTTAAGGACAATTAAAGAGAAAAGCTTTTATTTGCTCAAGCTTCTGCCATTACTCTGTGTTTGGTTGGGGATTAGGGAGGGATTTGGAAAGGAAAATGGAAAAAGTATGTGAAACTATGTGAAATATAACATGTTTTTTTCACATTTCACCTACATTTTTCATTTCTCTGTCCAAATCCTTTCTCAAATCCCTCAACCAAACACAGCATTAGGGACCTTAATGATAAAGTTATTTGGTAGGTTATTTCCTATGAGATTATTCCTTAGGGAAATAACCTCATACGAAATAACGTAGAAATAACTTAGGGAAATAACGTAAGAAATAACCTAAATAAAAATTAATGAGCCTCATAATTTTAAGCAATATAAATAAACATAACAAAAAATTATCGACCTGAATCGAGTAAAACTTGAGTTTCATTAATATTAATGAGTTCTCATTATGTGTTAAAAAATTGGTGTGCTCCTTTCAGGTCTCAAGTTGAACTCTCAGTATGTGTCATGTTTATAGGTATTAATTGAGATTTGTCGGATCTACGTGGAAGAGACGTTTGGTGTGGATTATAAGATTAGTTCATAAATACGTAAATTGATTCAGACATCCGACTATCATAAAAAGTTAAAATTTAATTGAATAAACATAATGCAGGCGCATAAAGAATAAGTCAATTGGATAATTCAAGTCGGTAAAAAATTATCGAGAATGAGTCATTTTATAAATCAAATATTTTAAATTTTTCAAACATAATTTTTAACAATTTTTTTTTTTCATATCAAATGTTTTGATAATAGCATTTTCCAGGACGACTTCAAAGGCCTCTTTGGCAAAAGAAGTAAAAAGTCATTTTTTAACTTCTAATTTTTGTGGATCACCTCTAATGTTTATATCAAATTTTTTGTGGATCAAATTTTTTGACCTCTAATGTTTATATCAAAGTTTTTGTAAAAAGTCATTTTTTATATCAAATTTTTTGACTTCTAATGTTTTCGTAATTTTTTGGCAAAGAGGGTAAAAAGGCATTTTTAGTATTTTTTTACACGTTTTTCCAAAAAAAAAATTTATACAAAAAATTAGCTTTTAACTTATTTCCTAAAACAACCAAAAAATTGTTGTACTAGTTATAGTGGCCTAATGATGAAGCTGAAGAGATAAGCGAAAGAATAATAAGATTTAACCATAGCGACAGGACTAAAAAAGCAATCAGAAATTAAATTTTCAATTCAAAAAATATAGACAGGATTCACAATTCAAAATTCAAAAACCTAATTTGTAAAAAAATAGATAGGATTCACACATGCACAATGCAATAAATATAATACGGATTCACAATTCAAAACCCAAATTCCTGAACCATAACCCTAATTTCTGATTTCACAATTGAAAACCCTATAAAATATATTTGTATATTCACAATCAGAAGAACGTCGTCGACGACCATCTTGGGTTTCACTCAAACTATTAGCGGCGAAGGACACGGCCACCCTTCTCACAACTGAAAATTTTCTCCCCCTTTCCCTTAATTTTCTCCTCATTCTTTTGGCTGAACTTGCTTTTCTTTTATGCCAAACATCCCCTTATCAAAAAGTGCTCCATTTTGTGCTATTTTGAGTGAGCTCCGGGACTTTGGTGTTTAGGCCTCCTCACCACTGAAATCTTGAGGGATTTCAGTGGTAAGGATGGTGCCTTGAAGTCCCAAGAAGGAGAGAGCCACCCTCTCTCCTTGTTGTCCTTGAAAAGGACAATTTTTGCCTCTTGAGGGAGCACCTAGCTTAGGCTCTTGTTGACCATGCCTTAGCTGATTTTTGTGCTTATTATGTCATAATATGCCTCAATTTTTAGTTGGTTTTGGTACACCATGCTTGCTTAGCATACATGCCTTGTAATGCCATTTTGTTGCCTTAACATGCCTTAGGTTGTAAACCATTGTTCTAGCATGTTTTAGGCTTGGCTTTGTGAAGCTTTTGTGCTTATTTTGCTATGTTTGAGGTCTGTCCTTAGTAGTTTGGGTCAAAATTTGGCTCGCTTAGTATAGCCCCTTCGCATTTTAGCTTGTTGGCCTTAAGTGTGTATGTTTTAGGCTTGGCTTCGTGAAGTTTTTGTGCTTATTTTTCTATGTTTGAGGTCTGTCCTTAGTCATTTTGGTCAGCCATGACATGTTTAGTATAGCCCTTTTGCATTTTGGCTTGTTGGCCTTAAGTATGTGAGTGTGTAGCATGCATTACTTGCTTTCTTTTAATTGTTTGGCACCATTTGTAGCATCGTTTCAGTCCCCTTAGCATGCTCGTATGCTTGCCTTGGATGCCTCTTTGATGCCTTATGAGCTTGTGTGGTATGCTCCATGAAAGTGCATTTGTGCATGCTTTTGAATTCAAGTCATTAGATGCCATCTAAGTAGTCTTTTGGGCTTTGTTTAATGTGCTAAAACTCTATTTTTGGTCATTAAATTCATGCCATGTTTGGTCTTGCTAAGTGCGGTCAAATACCCCTTTAGCTTGCCTTGAATCTTGGACCATTGTTACATGCTTAGCCTATCTTGTTTGCTTGGTTTGGCATCATGTTCTTGCATGATTTTCAATGCTTACCTTGCATGCCATTAGTTCATGTTATGCCTCTTTCAAGTGTGCTTGAGAGTTGCCCTTTTGTGCTTGAGTGTTAGCCCTTTAACATGTGCATGTGTGTATGTGTGTTTAGTCCTCAATTCATGGCACTTATAACCACTGTTTTGGGCCTAACTAGAGCTGCCTAAATCATGCTTAAGTTCGTCCTTTGCTTGCTTGCATGCTTACCTAGCATGTTTGTTTGCATGCTTGCATGTACATCTTGCATTCCCATCTTGCATCCTTAGCTTACATGCCTAGGTTGCATTGCATCTAGCATGCATGTCTTGTTCCTTGATCTAGTGATAGGAATTGGGCTTTGGTTTGTTGGTTTGCATTGCATTTGACATCAAAATGTGCACACTAGGTTCTTTGGGCCATCACGCATTGCAATGCGCGCTTGATGGTCCGAGAACCAAGGACCATGTCCCTTTGAGTCATACACATGATAAGGGATAGGATTGGTGCATATATTGCTTGAATTGCATCACCATGCTATGCCTTGCCCTTTGTTGCTGTCAATTGCAGATTCTGCAGGAATTTTCTGCCGACCGGCAGAGTTTAGTGCCGACCGGCAATCCTTCCTGGGCCGATAACTTCATCAACAGCCGATGATCACATAACACTGTCGGTGGCTATTCTACTCAGCCAGTGGTGTCTCCCAATGCCCAGGGAAACAATTCTGAGACTTTGGCAGTCTTTCAAGAGGCAGTGCAGGGAAAACAGAGGCAGCTTATGCATGGCGGTGCACTTCCGAGCAAGACCCGAGCATGCGTGCATCGAACCCTCTTCCCGAGGCCCTTTTTCTTGCTTTCTTAAATTAATTAATTCGTTTAATTAATTTAGTTGGTCTGTAATAATTAATTAGCTAGGTTAGTTAATTCATTATTTGAGTTGTATTATTCTTTTGGCCCCTTCGAACGAGGGCGAATTTGTAATAAGTGTGGGTGAGTGTGTGCATGTCTTCCAACCCCTACTTCTTTCTCCCTTTTACTTACCTGCTTTGATGGTTAGTAATAGGACATGTTTAATTTAGCATACCTTATGTTATGCATGCGTGCATCATTCATCAATATTGCATACACCGGGCTCGGCGCATCATGCTAACTGCATTAGTACTCCAAATCTAACTTGAATACATGCTACTTGTGTATTTTCACATGTCATTCATAGAATAGCCAAGCCTACTCTAGTGACATCCTGCATGCGTTGCATTAGGCATTTGAACATGGACTTGGATCATGCATTGATTGCTAACGAGTTCCCTATTTTAGCTTGGAGTACTATGTAAGTATTTATGATTTAGCATCTCGCATACGTGTGAATGTTAACATGATAGCATACTTACCATGTGGCTAGATTCTTATGTGTTATAAACTGCTTGAATGTCTGCGGGTGAAGGTTGGATTGTCTGAGTTGGAAAAACTCGTTGAAATCCGTATTTTAGCCTACTTGCGAGTAGCAAATTCCAAAACATTTTCCAAAACAAACGGATATGCAATGCTTATTCCCAAATTAGGCAATCTAGTCTATACTTGTTTGATGTGCGCATAACGTAGTAATTCTAGGCTAATAACCGGAATAAGAACACATAACGTTTTCAAAAACGAATATCATGGTTAGTAGAGGCCGATCTTCGGATCGGGCGAGAGGGGGTGCTCATAGCTGACCTTCCCCGATCGTACCCAAGTTCCCGAGCCGAGGCAACTATGGTGATGACGGACACTTGGCCTTTGGCACCGAGTCAGGGTTTCCTAAATTCCCCCATAAAAAAATATTTAGGTGGTGACTCTGTATCTGGCAAAGCAGCCCATGTTTGGCACTTCTTTTCAAAAATTTGTTTCTCAAAACGATTTGCCGGATTTCGACTCTTTGGTTCAGATTAAGAACCGTGACACAAAATCGAGTTCGAACTGTAGCGGGCCCCCCACGCGGGCGCGTCTACACGTGCCTACAAGCAGACACCCAAACGTCTCGCTTGGAGGTTACGACCTTATACTCTCGATTATTTGTTGCATGGTACAATTTCACAGCATGTACAAGTTGCTTCTTATCAACAAAAACCATTCCTCTGTCCAACTCTGGATTTTTAGCGCTCCAGATCCGGTTACGGGGAACGACATCACGGGTACTAATGTCAAAATCACCACCCATGTGAATGTTGTCATAGAAAGGGATTTCAACTCTAGGTGGAATTGGGGCATTTTCAGGGTCAACGGGAGCCTCGGCGTCATCTTCTTCATCATCATCATCATCTGATCCGCCCAATAAATTTTCTTCATCACACATTTCATTGTCATCATCGTTTAGGGTGACATCAGGACCGTACATGTCACTATCAGCAAACTGCACATTGTTCACTGTTTCTGCCATATTACCAGCAACTTCAACCGGAATGGTATGATGGCTGCATGTGGGCACATCTTGTGTGTTATTGTCAAATTCATAATCATATCCACCACGTGAACTTGATTTTACACCATGGCCCTCAAACGACTGTTGTGTGTAGCCCAGTGGATAACATGGATCTAATTCATACATAGGAGACTGAAACGCTGTTGTGTCAATCTCATGCGTCAGCAATGTAGTGAACGGACGAGAATCCATCTGTGTCATGTTCGGGATATTGTGTACAACCTTTTTATCAATGTAGACTTCCAAACAATTTGGTGCTTGAAAACTTGTACTGATACTTAATACGGTGTTCAACGCCTCATCGTCATTGATCAGTAATATCTTGTATTTGTTGTGTGCTTGCCATTGGCGATAAGGATATCTACATTTGAAGGTCAATCGGACACTTTCCCCGTAACTTGCCACCTTTGACGTAAACATCTCCTCCAAATTGCTAAGCGTGGTGCCAATTTGCACCGCATATATCCCTTTCGGCTCAATATCATATGAGACGCCTTCATCGGGATCCCGAATTATGTTTCTCCCCCAGTAGAAAATAATTGGAACAGTCTCCATATACTTGCTTCAATTAAGACAAAAAACATTAAAATAGCAACAATATACTTATATCTGCTTGTACTTGTAAAAGAATTATATGAATTTTAACTCATTTAATTACAATTACTTGTGACGCCAAAACTTTATTTAAGTAATCAGCAATTGTAATCCAACAATCATTATTGATTTTTTAATTAAAACATGAGTTAAAATAATGATAATGCTTTAGATTTTTTAGCTTTTTAAGAAACAAATCTTACAACACATACAAAATTAACATCATGCTCTTGTGTTATGCTTTTTACATTATTTATTAGGATTAAGATCATGCTCTTTGACTGTGTGTGAGTGGTTGTTTGTGTTTGTGTCAGAGTCAAAGTGAGAGAGTGAGAGTGTTTGTGTGAGTGCATGTGTTTGGCCAAAAAGCGTGGTTAGGAACCACGATTTCAGCAGAAACAAATTTTGGTCAAAAAACGTGGTTCAGAACTGCGAGTTTAGAAGAAATTTTTTTTTGGATAAAAGCGTGATTCAGAACAGCTATTTCAGAAGAATTTTTTTTTAATTAAAAGCTCCTTTTGTAACCGCAATTTCTTAATTAAAATCGCGTTTTGTAACCACGCTTTTAAGTCTTCCTAGATTTCACGCGAGACAGACGTATATATATGTTGAAATCGTGGTTGTGAACTAGGATTTAGCTTATTTTGGGAATTCTTTCAAAACTAGGCTTAGTTTGGGAATTGAATTAGTATTTTGACTTATTTTGGGAAATGAGTGTAGGTTGTGACTTTATATAAATTATAAAGTGTTGGTAAACTTGATTTATACATAAAGAAATTTGATTTATACATATTTGTGACCACACTTGTAAGTAAAATATGTGAAAACATGTTTTCAAAACACATTTTGAACAAAAAATCAAAAGCAGCACTCACTCTTCTTTGTCACACGCACACACACTCACTCTCTCTCTGTCTCTCTCTGACAAACACACCCACAACACACACTCACATCAAACATATAATTTTTAATATATATAAATTTTATTTTATAAAATTCAGAACAATTAATTTTTTTTAATTTAATTTTTCTTTTGGAATAATTTATTTTTCCAATTAATTTTATTTTTTTCCCAATGAATTTTTTTTTTCAAAGGTGGGGGAATAACTGTCATAAACATAAATCTCAGGGGGTGTCAGTGTAATTTACCTAAATAAAAAAATTACATTTTAAGAATTAAAGTAAAAAAACAATCATTTTATATAGTTGATTATTATTTACTATTATCAATTATTATTATATATATTTAATATTGGGCTGAATTTTACAAAATAAAATTTATATATATTACAAATTATATATGTTTGATATGAGTGTGAGTGTTGTAGGTGTGTGTGTCAGAAAGAGAGATAGAGAGAGTGGGTGTGAATGTCTGTGAGAAACAAGAATGAGTGCCGGTTTTGAATTTTTTGTTGAATTTTTACATTTTGCTTAAAAGTGGTTATTATCCACGGGTCAACAGTAAAACCGTGGTTTACAACCACGTTTTCTGAAGATAAAAAGAATTACTTAACAAAAGCATGGTTATGTATAAATCAAATTTCCTTAATCAGATTTACTTTAAAAAAATAATTACTTAAAAATTTATGTATAAATAAAATTTCCTTAAAAGCGTGATTTGTAACCACGTTTTGTTAATTAAAAGTGTGGATTGTACCACGCTTTTAAGATTTTACAAATTGTCCACGGGAGGGCCACAAAAACGGAAAAAGCGTGGTTTGTATCCGCGTTTTAGCTTAGATTACTATTTTGCCTTAATTTGGGAAAAGCCCCAAATTTGAGCAATGATTTAATCATACGCATGTAAATGGTAACAATTTAAAAAACACTTATTTTGAGGATATTTTCATAAATCTTGATCTATTTTTTTAGTATTTCGATAAACTAGACAGATATATTAATAATTTTGAATGTGAAGACATTATGAAGATTCTTCTTTTATTTTTCTGTTCATATAATTTTATAGTATAATTTATATCAAGTATTGTATTTATTCAGTGCGATTGGACAAAATTGGACAAGTCATACAAAAATCTTAAATCACAGTGCAACTTTTTTTATGAAATTATTATTTTTTTCATTGAGTTGAAATAACTTGACTGATTTTGTATGACTTGTTCTTAATTTTTATTTCAAACATTGTTCACATAATTTTTTAAAACTAATGGTCCAATTAGTGAGATTTAAGGACAATTAAAGAGAAGTTACTTTTATTTGCTCAAGCTTCTGCCATTACTCTGTGTTTGGTTGGGGGATTTAGGGAGGGATTTGGAAAGGAAAATGGAAAAAGTATGTGAAACTATGTGAAATATAAACATGTTTTTTTCACATTTCACCTACATTTTTCATTTCTCTGTCCAAATCCTTTCTCAAATCCCTCAACCAAACACAGCATTAGGGACCTTAATGATAAAGTTATTTGGTAGGTTATTTCCTATGAGATTATTCCCTTAGGGAAATAACCTCATACGAAATAACGTAGGAAATAACTTAGGGAAATAACGTAAGAAATAACCTAAATAAAAAATTAATGAGCTCTCATAATTTTAAGCAATATAAATAACATAACAAAAAAATTATCGACCTGAATCGAGTCAAACTTGAGTTTCATTAATATTAATGAGTTCTCATTATGTGTTAAAAATTAGGTGTGCTCCTTTCAGGTCTCAAGTTGAACTCTCAGTATGTGTCATGTTTATAGGTATTAATTGAGATTTGTCGGATCTACGTGGAAGAGACGTTTGGTGTGGATTATAAGATTAGTTCATAAATACGTAAATTGATTCAGACATCCGACTATCATAAAAAGTTAAAATTTAATTGAATAAACATAATGCAGGCGCATAAAGAATAAGTCAATTGGATAATTCAAGTCGGTAAAAATTATCGAGAATGAGTCATTTTATAAATCAAATATTTTAATTTTTCAAACATAATTTTTAAACAATTTTTTTTTATTCATATCAAATGTTTTGATAATAGCATTTTCCAGGACGACTTCAAAGGCCTCTTTTGGCAAAGAAGTAAAAAGTCATTTTTTTACTTCTAATTTTTTGTGGATCACCTCTAATGTTTATATCAAATTTTTTGTGGATCAAATTTTTTGACCTCTAATGTTTATATCAAAGTTTTTGTAAAAAGTCATTTATTTATATCAAATTTTTTGACTTCTAATGTTTTCGTAATTTTTTGGCAAAGAGGTAAAAAGGCATTTTTAGTATTTTTTTACACGTTTTTCCAAAAAAAAAATTTTAATACAAAAAATTAGCTTTTAACTTATTTCCTAAAACAACCCAAAAAATTGTTTGTACTAGTTATAGTGGCCTAATGATGAAGCTGAAGAGATAAGCGAAAGAATAATAAGATTTAACCATAGCGACAGGACTAAAAAGCAATCAGAAATTAAATTTTCAATTCAAAAAATATAGACAGGATTCACAATTCAAAATTCAAAAACCTAATTTGTAAAAAAATAGATAGGATTCACAATGCACAATGCAATAAATATATACAGGATTCACAATTCAAAACCCAAATTCCTGAAACCATAACCCTAATTTCTGATTTCACAATTGAAAACCCTATAAAATATATTTGTAATTCACAATCAGAAGAACGTCGTCGACGACCATCTTGGGTTTCACTCAAACTATTAGCGGCGAAGGACACGGCCACCCTCTCACAACTGAAAATTTTCTCCCCCTTTCCCTTAAATTTTCTCCTCATTTTCTTTTGGCTGAACTTGCTTTTCTTTTATGCCAAACATCCCCTTATACTTTCCATAATAGAGAAAGAAAAAATGATATAATGATCAGTTGGATCTATGGACTCAGGATAATTAGTACTAGACTAACCATGGCAACTTTAAACATAGTTCCTTGTAATTCAATTTTGTATGACACTGATATATATTATATGATTCTTTTTTTTTTAATATATCGTAAATATTGTTAGGCTGTGCTTAATTTATTGGAATGAAAATAAAAGGGAATGGCATGATTATTCCTTAAATATGTTATGATTAAAAAGAAAAATTTGTGGAAAGTGAAAGTGAAAGAAAAAAATAATAATTTGGAAATTTTGAAAAAAGGGATAGAAAATTTTGAAATTTTAATTATAGATAATTTTTATAGAGACAAAATTAGATTTTCTTGTATTTTGCCATGTTTTTTTCCAAGAAATTATAAAGTTAGTTACGATAATGATATACAAGAAAATTATTATTATTATTATTATAGATAATTATTTGTTCCTAAAAATTATTTGTTCCTAAAAAAAATCATATAACATTATTAAAAAAATTTAACTTATCATAAATTTCTTAAACGCTAATTTCTGATTTCACAATTTAAAACCCTAACCCTAATTGAAAAATGATTTCACATTCATCAATTCAAAACCCTAATTCAAAACCAAAACACTCATTTCTGATTTCACATTCAATAGAAAACCATAACCCTCATTTTCTCATTTCAAACATAATATTTAAATTTTTCTAAACAGATTCAACATTCAACAGATTTCATATTCAACAAATGTCACATTGAACAGAAATCTGATTTCACATTCAACAGATTTCACATTTCTAAACAGATTTCACAAATTTTTAAACAGATTTCACAATTCAAAACCCTAATTTCTCAAACCGTAATTGTTATTTCTTATTTCACAATTATAAACCCTAACCCTAATTTATTATTTCTGATTTCACATTATACCCACATTCATGAACCCTATTCTACCAACATTATACCCACATTCACATTTTCACAAACACAAAAAACACATTAAAGTAGATACACAGAGAGAGACAGAAGCCATACCAACGAAAGAGAGCACAGAGAGCGGCAATACTGAAGCAGAGGGAGCTCGAGCACAGCGACAGAGAGAGAGCAGTAAGAGCGAGAGAAAGTAGTAAGAGCGAGAGAGAGAGAGCAGGGAGCGAGAGAGAGAGCAGGCAGCGAGAGTGAAAGGTGTTAAGTGTAACAAGCGTGATTGCAAAAGACGGGGCTAGGGAGATTTTATATAAGTTTTAAAAGCGTGGTTACAAACTATGCTTTCACTTAAAGAAAAAAAATCGTATAACAAGTGTGGTTCACAAACACGCTTTCAAAAGAAATTTTTTTTGCCAAAAAGCGTGGTTAATAACCATGTTTTCAGAAGAAAAAATTTTAATTCGTAACCACGATTTCAGAAGAAAATTTTTTTGGTTAAAAGCGTGGTTCACAGCCGCGCTTTTAGAACAAAAAAAATGTAAGTTAAAAGCGTGGTTCAGAACAGCGATTTCAGAAGTAAAAAAATTCAATTAAAAGTGCCTTTTGTAACCGCGCTTTCTTAATTAAAAGCGCGTTTTGTAACCACGCTTTGAAGACTTCCCAATCCTCACGCGGGACAGTGCACAGACGTGAAAGCGTGGTTCTGAACCACATTTTAGCCTATTTTGGGAAATCTTTCAAAACTAGGCCTAGTTTGGGAATTGAATTGATAATTTGGCTTATTTAGGGAAATGGCCTGAGATCGCGCGATGCCGACGGTGGAGTTGTTGGCCGGCGGCGGCGGAGGTCTCGTCGCCCTCTCATTCACTGATTTTTCTCTCTCTCTCTCTCCCTCTCTCTCTCTCTCTATGTAGTTTGTTCAATCTCTCTCTTTCATTTGCTTCGTGTGATGTGTGATTGGCTGATATGGGATATATATATAGGGTTCGTTTGAGACGTTGGTTGATGTTTTTCGATATTTTTTTTATTATTCTAGTCTATGATTAAAAAAAATTTGTTTAGAATAGATTTTTTGATTTTTTTTAATTTTTGTGAGAAAAAATGAAATCATTATAATATAGATGTGATATTTTATTTTATTAAGCTAAAAAATCTATTTTATCTTTTTATGGCTAAAAAAGTCAAAAAGTCTGCCATTCCAAACAAAGGCATAAGCATAATATGTTAGATTAGAGATCTTAAAAGTTCTATCAAATTTTTTTATCAAATATCTTATACGGGTGTAGGACCGACTTGTAAGTCTCACTCATGTGAGACATCTTATAAAAATTTTGATATAACTTTTAAAATCTATAATATTTTTATTTGTCATTTTGTCTAAACATGTCTTGTGTGCATAAGATTTTAACGCCTAAGCTAAACAAAGAAAATCTAAAAATGAATTTAAGACGTGAGCTCCCTTTTAATTACTCTTTCAATTTAATGGTTTGATGATAAATTAGGAATGTAAAAATGACCCGTGGTTCAGGGGCGGCTCGAAGCCCACCCGCTGCCTAGAGTAAGCCGGACTCGTTTAGGCCCAAGCCCGAGCCCAACTCGAACTCTGGGCCTGGGCCTAGGCTTGGGCCATCATTTTGAAATCTGGCCCATCGGCTCGCTTAAGGCCCGATTTGCCCAAGGTCCAGTGTCTTTTTTAGTAGAAAATAATAAAATTTTGATAGAAAAAATTAAAAACAAAAAAAAAATTGTTTAGGGCTGCCCGAGCCCGAGCCCAGACCTAGGTCCATCGGCCCCGCCGGAGGCCCGAATATCCCCTGGGCTTAATTTCCTGGCCCGTAGGCAGGGCCGACCCGGCCTGAATTTTGGCAGGAACCCGCAAGACTCAGCATAGACTGGGCCAGATCAAATTTACACCCTTATGATAAACTAACTAAAGTTGGATATATTTAAAACTAATTTATGTAAATTTGGCTCAAATCTGATTTGTTAATTTTATACTCGCTATAGAACTATATAAAAATAAAATATTAAAATTCATTTGAGATTGGCTAAAAAATAAATAAATTTAAGTGCATTTTTAAAAAAAAACCTAGTTAGGCTTTTAACTAAATTTAAACAATTCGACTCGTTTATCATTTTAGTTATGAAACAAATTTTGTGTGCACAAAAATGGACGGGAATGGACAAATTGACATCTCTACCCATTTGTAACTCTTTATTCTAGTGTCGTGAACTATGTCAATTTTCACTGATGTTGGGCACATTTTCACTCGCATTTTCCATAGTGAAAACCCCTCTCTCCATCTTCTTAGTCAATCACTGCCCACTACCCAGTCCTTTCAATTTCCATTCTAAGGCCTCATTTGGCAATTACATGGTTTAGTCAAAAAGTAAAAAAATCACTATAAGTTATAACATTATTCTCTTTACTATTTTGCACATGTTTTCGTCAACAATAAAAAAGTTACTAAAATAATTTGTTCCCAAAACAAAGCCTAAAATGTCCTTGTTGAAACTTTTATCTCTATCATAGCCACCTCATTCTTTCTTCTCTAATCCTCACTACTAGGGATGGCAATTTGAAACCGGTCCGACAGGGATCTGACCCCGCGACCCCGAATGGGACGGTTTTTCCCCGAAAAAAACTCTCCATGGGCCGGGGATGGTATTAAAAAATAAATCCCTGATCATTTTCGAGCCGAGGACAGGGATAGATTCCCTCGGCCCTGGCCTGAGTAATCCCCGAATATATATTCCGCATATATATATATGTTTAGGTTACTTTTGAGACTCATTTCATTTGAGCCTCTCCCACTCACACTCTCTCTTCTCTCGGCCTCTCTCTCCCTCTCTCTGTTGCGATGTTCACGGCGTCGGCGTCGGCGTCGGTCGCTCCTCCTCTCTCCCTCACAATGTCACTCCTCCCTCACGGCATCACAGCGGCGGCTCCTCCTCCTCTCTCTCAATGGCGGCAGCTCCTCTCTTTCTCTCACGGTATGTCCTCTCTCTCTCTCTCTTTCTCTCTCTCTCTCTCTCTCTCGCTTTGTTTTTTGATTTTGTTCTTCAGATCTGGAAGTTTTGGTCACTGGTGCCAAGATCCGAGTTGAGGAGTGAAGAAACGAATCTGGGTGTGTTGTTGATGATCCTCAGATCTGGAGCTGAATATTAAATCTATTGTTGTTATTAAATCCATTGTTAAATCTGTTGTTGAATCTGCTGTGTTGTTGTTCATCAAGCTCTTTTTTTGTGAATCTGTTGTGTTGTGTTGTTGATCTAGATGGAAGCTCTTTTTTTTTTTTTGGGCCGGGGACTCTTCGAGGTCGGGGAAACCCAATCCCCGTTAGGGGACGAGGGCGGGGACGGTGACAGGTTCCCTGTCGGGGATCGGGGCCGGAGACGGGGGAATTTCCACCATTGGGGATCGGGGACGGGGAAGGTGATCCCCGCCCCCGCCCCGCCCCGTTGCCATTCTTACTCACTACTACTTCATAAGTACAAATTATGTTAGTGTAAACACAAAATATTTCGCTTTCATCAGGAAAACTGCATTGGACATATTTTGTGGAGAAGTGAGGTTGGGGGAAGTGATGGTTGCTGTTGACTAAGTTTCAAAAAGGGTTCCTAGTGGAAAAATAAATGATTGGCGTACATGAGGGAGCAACTAGATAGAACAGAAAGGTAGAAGAGGCATTGAATGTAGCAATATAGTATTTTGCAGTGGACTAGTGGTGGTCGACGATGGAGAAGAAGCAATTAGATACAAGAAGGGTTGAAGAGGTATTGAACATAGCAACAAAGGGCATTACAGTGGACCAATAGTGATCGGCGATAGAAAACTTGCACAAGAAAAGGAACGAAAAGAGATAAAGGAGTTATTTTATCATCAAAATTAGATTTCATGTAATTAATATTACTTTTATCCATTTAATTTGTAAATAAGTTTTCCAAATCTTACAACCTCTATTTGCTTTCACTATAGATAGATACTCTATATATACAAATATATAATAGGATAATTACATCTTAGTAGATGTCAGAAAAATATATATATTTACAAAAAATTTATAATTTTAATTATTAATATTTTTTTATTAATTTATAATTATTTTCTCAAAATCTTTCTTAGCGTAATATTTTTCCATATATAATTACGTGAAAAAACGTCAACGTTTGTTCCTCATAGCCTTTAAAATTTATTTAAGATACGAATTGTCATTGTAATTTAAAAAATAGGTAAATTACACTGGCACCCCCTGAGGTTTACATTTGCTACAGTTTTTCTCTCATCTTTTAGAAATTACATCTCCTCTCCTGAAGTTTAAAGTTTCATTACAAATTCTTTCCCTCAGTAATTCAATTTTTTTAAATATCAATTTTGCCCTCACTAGGTAAATTACATTGACATCCCTCATATTTTAGAAATTACAATCACCTCCCTAAGGTTTAAAGTAGCATTACCAATTGCCCCCTCGGTTAGTATTAGATGGAAAAAAAATTAATTAAAAAAAAAATTATTAGTAAAATTTTAAAATTTATGTTTAAAAAACTCAAATTTACAAACTGAAACAACCATTTATAAACTAAAAAAATTATCAAACAAGTTTTTATGACAATTTTTAAAATTTTTGTAAATATAAATTGAAAACTAAAAACGAAATGGTTACCAAACAGGCTTCAGATGGTAAAAATGTCGTAAAATTAACAAATAATTAAATAAGTTACCAATGTAAAAAATGACTTATCAAAACATTCTTAGGCTATGTATGGTTTGATTTTTATAATTTTTTTTAAAAAATTAAAAATTAATTTGGTTAAGAAATAAAAAATAAAAAATAATTATCATTTTTATATAATTTTTATCTTTCAAGTGGTTAGAAATATTTTTTTACAAATTAAATTGAAACAGTCATACGTATGTATATAACCTGGTCAAAAGTTAAAATGATAATTATTTTTTACCCTTAAATGATAATTATTTTTTATTTTTTATTTCTTAACCAAATTAATTTTTATTTTTTTTTTAAAAAAAATTCTAAAAATCAAACCATACATAACCTAAGAATATTTTGATAAGTCATTTCTTATGTTGGTAACTTATTTAATTATTTGTTAATTTTACGACATTTTTACCATCTGAGGCCTGTTTGGTAATCATTTCGTTTTCAGTTTTCAATTTATATTTACAAAAATTTAAAAATCTGTCATAAAAACTTGTTTGCTAATTTTTTTGATTTATAAATGGTTGTCTCAGTTTATAAATTTGAGGAAAAAACGTAAATTCAAAAAATAAGTTTATGTTGGTTTTTAAACAAAAATTTAAAAAAAATACTAACAAAAATTTTTTTCAATTAATTTTTTTTCCCAACTAATACTAACCGAAGGGGCAATTGGTAATGCTACTTTAAACCTTAGGGAGGGGATTGTAATTTCTAAAATGTGAGAGGTGTCAATGTAATTTACCTAGTGAGGGCAAAATTGATATTTAAAAAAATTAAATTGCTAAGGGAGGGAATCTGTAAGAAACTTTAAACCTTAGGGGGAGATGTAATTTCCAAAATATGAGAGAAAAACTGTAATAAATATAAATCTCAGGAGGTGTCAGTGTAATTTATCCTTAAAAAATTATAAAAATTGTTCCTTATTAGAATTTTTTATTTAACAGAATTAACTAAAAAAATAAAATTTCTAGCTATTCTCCTATACAATGATAGAATACCTGAATTATTAATTAAAATAAATTTTTGATATCATTAAAAATTATTAATTGATTTGATAATTTATTAATAAAAATTAGGCGTGGGCGCAGGATGGTTGAGGCCACGGAATCTCCAATCTACCATCCATCCATCCATCAGATTGGCGGATTGGCGAAAATCAATCCGCATCCGTATGCTAAATCGACAGATGTGGATTGAGCGGATTGACGGATATATGCGAATCGGTTTGGCGGTTTAAAATTTTATAAATTTTCAACATAATTCAACTTGTGCACTTCCTCACAAAAAAAAGAAGAAGAAAATATTACAGTTAATGACTTAAAAAAATATTACAATCACTACATGTCTCATCCAAAGCAAGAAAGTTTGAAATTTTAGAATATCACAATCGCTGCATGTCTCATCCACATTTTATTTTCAATAAAAAAAACAATCATAATCATTCTCATAATTTTAAATTTATTCTAAATAATATTTTATAAATTTTTTATTTAAAATATATTTTTTATGTTTGCATGAGTGGGATGAAGAATGCGACCAAGCTCTGGAAAGCTTGAAGGAGTACATGTCTTCCCCACCACTACTTGTTACTCCAGTACCTGGTGAAGAACTCTTTTTGTACCTGGCAGTCTCTCAGCACGCAGTCGGCGCAGTGTTGGTTCGTGCAGAAGGAATACAACACTTGCCTATCTTTTATGTCAGCAACACATTGTTGGGAGCCGAAGCAAGGTACTTGCCCTTGGAGAAACTAGCATTAGCATTAATGATGGCATCTAGAAAATTGGCGCACTACTTTCACGCCCACACCATAGTCGTCCTCACAGCCTTTCCACTAAAAGCTCTGTTTGAAAGGGCGAACTTTAGTGGGCGAATTTTGAAATGGGCAGTAGAGTTGGGATCCCAACGGAATGCCAATTGATGCACCGCCTCAAGGTATTATCAATGTCATACATGGAGTTTTTGAACCTGAGCGCAGACTTCGTCGCAGAGTTTACTCCTGGAAGTCATCATATCTGCCCAGTCGATCTAACTGACACAACCGAACTAGGGACGGAAGTTGACACCGGAATAGCGCAACCCCTAGTAGAAGGTAGTCAATCAAGCACCAAGGCAAACCATACTAAGGACAACAAGGGAGAGACAAACAAAGGCTCACCAGCAGTTCAAACAGAGGACAAAGGACAGACAGCCAACATGGACCTTGAAGAAAACACCATTCTTGACCTCACGACATCATATGATCCTTCCACTTGCTGGAAACTATTCGTAGGAGAGATGTGGAAGCTCTTTGTGGATGGAGCATCGATCCTTCCACTTGCTGGAAGTTATTCGTTGGAGAAATGTGGAAGCTCTTTGTGGACGGAGCGTCCAACCGGCATGGTGCAGGGCTTGGCATAGTCCTCATCTCTCCAGACGGCCTGGTCGTAGAGCAAGCAATCAAACTTGGCTTCCCAGCATCCAACAATGAAGCGGAGTATGAGGCGCTTCTCGCAGGACTCAAGTCAGCATACTACATGAAGGCCACCGAATTAATGGTATACAGTGACTCTTTGCTGGTGGTAAACCAAATTTCTGGCGAATACGAAGCAAAGGATGGCAGAATGGCCAAGTACCAAGAGTTAGTCAGAACAGAGATCAAGAAGTTTGATGTAGTGAGGATAGAACAAATTGGCAGGGAGGAAAACAACCGAGCGGACGAACTAGTAGGCCTTGCCTCAATGGCAGATACATCAATCCCTCATCCATTACTCATCGACTTCCTACCAAGACCAAGCATAGAAGACCCCGAAGCAGAAGAAGTATGTTATACAGAATTAGGCCCTTCATGGATGGATCCCATCATCCTGTTCCTAAAAGACGGCATCCTACCAGAAGAGAAAAAAGAAGCCAACAGAATAAGGGCAAAGTCGCAGCGATTTTGGCTATCTCCATCTTTGGCATTATACAAGAAGTCATTCTCTGGGCCTTACCTCAAGTGTGTTCATCCCAGCAAAGTAGAAGCATTCTTATTTGAAATACACGAGGGGTGTGTGGAAGTCATCAAGGGGGAAGGTCGCTCGCTTACAGGGCTATTTCGCAAGGATATTGGTGGCCATATATGCAAGCAGACTCAGAAAAATATGTGAGAAAGTGTGAGAAATGCCAAAAATTTACGCACCAAATACATCAACCAGCAAGAGAACTCCTACCATTAACTAGCCCCTGGCCTTTCGCAATGTGGGGCTTGGACATAGTAGGACCACTTCCAACAGCGCCCGGGGGCAGAAAATTCTTTCTCGCAGCAACAGACTACTTCACAAAGTGGGTAGAAGCAGAAGCATTGGCGTCAATCAAAGAAAAAGACGTAAAGAAGTTTGTTTGGCAGAATATCATCACTCGGTTTGGTACACCAAAAGCACTGGTCTCAGACAATGGGACTCAGTTCGACGGCAGAATCTTTAGAAGCTTTTGTGAAGAATACAAGATAGAGTTCTACAATTCTACACCGGCATATCCACAAGCAAATGGGCAAACAGAAGCATCAAATAAAGTCATCTTGGATGGACTAAAGAAAAGGCTAGAAAAAGCAAAAGGCAAATGGGCAGATGAACTTCCTCACGTCTTATGGGCTTACCGCACCACACCTCAGCGATCAACTGGAGAAACACCATTCTCCTTAGCCTATGGAATGGAAGCAATGATCCCACTAGAAGTTGGCCTCCCCACAATTCGAAGCGAAAATTTTGACCCAGACTTAAATGGAGAGGCCATAGCCTTAGAACTCGACCTTGCAGAAGAAAGAAGAGAAAGAGCACTAGTCCACATCGCCTCATACCAACGAGAGTTAATCAGAAAATACAGCAAAAAGGTGCATCCAAGACAATTCAAGATCGGGGATTGGGTACTACGCAAAGTAATGGGAAACACCTTGATCCCAGGAGACGGCAAGTTAGGCCCAAATTGGGAAGGTCCTTATAAGGTGGTTGGGTTAGCAGGCAAAGGGCCATACCACCTAGAAGACAAGGATGGCTAGGCAATCCCTAGGCCATGGAATACAGCCAATCTCAAGTTATTTTACTTTTAGCTTTTCTTCTTCAAACATATGTAATTTCTTTTTCCTTCAATAAAACAAGCAATTCTTTTTCAGCACAAGTTATTTTTTGTAAGAGTTAGCCTTAGTATAGATTAGGTTTAACACGGGCATTTTATTCTAAGTTAGCTGGAAAAACTAACTTAGAGGTTGGCTGGAATAAACCAACACTTGTTACTCTTCAGCCGAAGTAAGTGCATGGCTGAAGAGTGGTTGGCAGGAATAAACCAACACTTGTTGCTCTTCAGCCGAAGTAAGTGCATGGCTGAAGAGTGGTTGGCTGGAATAAATCAACTCTTGTTACTTTTCAGCCTAAGTAAGGGTATGGCTGAAACTGGACTGGATAGATTAAACACTTTGTACTCCTCAGCTGAAGTGATTATATCGGCTAAGCAGTGGTTGGCTAGTAAGCATAGTTTAACAAACCAAAACCGAAATAACAGCTGGAGTAATAGAAGACATTACAGAGTACAGGCATACATATCACAACCGGAATAAGAGTTGAGCAAATTTTTTCATTCATTGAAACTATTACAAAGAAGATTCATAGTTCGGTTACAACGGCAAAGAACAACAAGGAAAAAGTCAAGAAAAAATATCTTCGATTTCGGCGTCGAAGGCAGCATCGGCGTCGACCTGAAGACCGGTTTCAGGCGCAAGGACATTTTCAGTAGGAAGAATGGTTTCGGCCGGAGCCACGGTTTCACTTGGTTGATCAATAGTTAAATCTTCCACCATGGGCTCCGACCGAACTACTTGATCTGCATTCACAACCGGAGTATCCTCAGGGGTAGAGTCTTCGTCAGAGTCTTCATTGTCTGAGCCCTCAAGAAACTGCTGTTGTATGGCATTGGCGTATTCCATCAGGGAGTTCGGTATAAAGTAGGCTGGAGGGTTGAAAACCTCGGTCTGAGGATCATGACCGAGCTTCTCAACGGCTCCCCTCCAGCCGCACTTAAAGAACAGCTCCTTGGCAGCATTGCATTGTTGGGCATAAGCATCCTCTGCTCTCTTGACGCCTTGTTTGTCAGCTTCCTTTGCCTTCTCCTTTATTTCGACATCTTTCTTTCTTTCGAGCTTCACCAGCTCGCGCAAGTATTTGTCCTTAAGAGCTATGGCAGTCTTCTGCCTTTCTGCCTCAGCCGAACTAACTAGTCCGGTCAGCCTGCTGTTCTCAGCCTGAAGCTCGGCCATTTGCTTCTTGATTTCTTCTACTTCGGCCGACTTCACTTCGGCTTCTGCAACGGCATCCCTTGCCGTCTTTCTGAGTTCCAGCACCTTCTTGTGAGTATTGTAGTTTTTTTGAATTGCCTGGCAAAAAACGAGGACTCACCATGAGCCGAAATAAGAGTTCACAAAATTAGACAGAGAAATGGACAGAACGGCATACCAGGATCATGGACTTCGTCGCAGACCGAATAGACTTTAATTCGGTGTTTAGCTGCTTTTTGTGGTGCTCCATATCCTTGGGAAGGCACACACTCTTGGCCAGACTAAAGGCCAACTCGTGATCTTTTTCGGCGACAACCGAATCAGCATCCACGACATCTCGGTTTTTAAAAGTCAATTTTGGTACCCAACTGGTGGTAGTTCGGTCGGTGGGTTCCGGTTGGGGGCTCGGTGGCAAGATTGGTGGAATAACAGTCTCATCTTCATCAACCAAACTTGGTTCAGACTCGCTGGTTCGGGCGCGCTTGGTTCGGCGCGATGAAGACGGTTGTTGAGAGGGGAGGGCCACAACGGCAGGCTGCGTTTGGCTGGGTGACGGTACTTCGGGCCTACTTGTTTCGGTCAGAAGCGGCCCTTAGTCTGCTCTTCTTGCCATTTCCTCTTCAGCAGTTAAAGGAATTAATCTTATTTGCGGCAAGTTTGGGTCCGGCTCTGGGGCTTCTTCAAGAAGAAAGTCAGTTACTCTTGCTTTTCGCGACCGTGTGTACCGGTAGGTCGGCTCAAAGTTTTTGAAGCTTAGCCCAGCTCCTTTCTTTACACCGTAGTGCGGCTCGCAAGATCGCAAGGTTGGGATAGCTGTACAAGGAATGGAGGTGGGCGAAATCTGCAAAAAGAGAAGTGTTAGTTCGGTTAATAGACTAAAAAAACCGAAATAACATACAAGGAAGAAGACCGAAGTTAAATTACCGGGCTCTCCCTTTTTCCAATTTATAGGTCGGCCAGGAATTTGAGCTTGAAAATCCTCAAAGTTCCCAGAGACCCAGAAAAAATCATCGTCGTTAAGATCTTTGTCCGGTGTGTGTTTAACTATCTTCTCTCGGCGGCGGCGAATCCTAAGGTAATAGACCCACCCAGCATCTTTTGAGCCGATGGAGTATTGATGGAATATTTCGGCCAGGCCAAGGTTTAATCCGGTTTGGTGGTTCAGTGCGGCTATCCCCATTATAATGCGGTATGTATTGGTGGACAGTTGGGTGGGGCATAACCTAGTCTGCCTAAGAAATTCGCAGATCAACGGTTGGACAGGAAACCGTAGTCCGGTTTCTATTATGGATTGAAGGGTAAAAGGGACGAAGCCTTCATTTTCCCAAGGAATAACATCTTTTTTGGCCAACGTCAGATGGACGTCATCAGGAATTTGGTAATCTTTCCTGAATTCAGCCATGCCACCAGGGGTCTCCACTAGATACCTATACTTACCCATCTGATGTATAATTTACTTATAATTTATATCGGTGCAAAAAATCGTGCTCAGTAGCTCGGTTGAGCGCACGCAGGAGTGCCTGGGTAACCTAAGTCTGCAAAGTAGAAAACAGAGGGGGTTAAAGCACTGATCATTGGACCGTGCTACAATTTAAAAGCAAGGTATAAGAGCCCTACTTCGGCCTCAAGAAAAACTGGTTCTATCTCGGTTCATTAAAAGGTTTTGTAGCTCGGTTTGAGCAGTTTGCTCGTTAGACCGGTTTATCGTCTAGGGGCAGCTTTCTGAGTTCGGTCTAAAAGACTAAGAAAGCTGATTTGGCCCCAAGGCCTAAATCGGTTGTAGTATGAATAAAGTTACTTCGGTTAAGCCTCTAGGGGCAGCTTTCTGAGTTCGGTTTAGGAATTAAGAAAGCTGGCTTGGCCCCAAAGGCTTAGCTCGGTTGAAGACTAAGGTTCTTAGGTCACTGTATTCAGACTTCGTTCGGTGATCTTATTTCGGCTAAAGTGAATCAGAGGGTTATTTTTTGAAGCTACTGTCATTTCTACAAGTTCTAGTTCGGCTATTGACTGAAGTAATTTGCCTATTTAGACAAACAGTACCCTAGATCGGTCGCTATATTATTCTGGATCTAAGACTAGTTTTTTTTTCAGAAGTTCATACACACATGAACTCTGCTACTATTTCTTCGTGAAAGTACAAAAGCAAAGCAACAAATGGAGAAAAGTGTTTGCAAAAAGCATACAAAACAAAAACAGATGATAAAACAGGCAAAAGAGCAAGAAGGATAGGCTTGCTTACCCGAGTAAAGGAGAAGCTAAGAGATGGAGGCAATGGCAGCAATGGAGGCACGAACACAGCAAGCTCAAAACTCAGGGGCTCAGGAGACAAGGGAGAAGAGAAGGTGAAGAGAATGGGTGAATGATTCAAAAAAGAAAAGAGTGTTTTGTGAAATAAGAGAGAGAGAAAAGGCGGGAACTGTACAAAATTTCTGTAGGGCGGCGTGACAGTTGGCCACAGCTTATCAAAGCTTGCCACGTGTCACTAGAATGGGAAGCGTTACAGACGCTATGATTGAAGAGACGTTTTTGACCGAACAAAACGAAGCCCGGAGTAAAATTAGCTCGGCTTAAAAGTTCGAGAGTTTTTAGCTCGGCTGGAGAGGCTAAAGTATTTTTAGCTCGGCTGGAAAAGCTTAAAACGACGCCAGCTCGGCTGGTGGACTGGTAATCCCAATCATGCTATGCAGATGGAATTAAGGAGCAATTGAGAGGGTAATTTTTGGTAAAAATTGGGCCGAGCTATGTGATAGGCTTCGTGGCCCAAAGTGCCAAGGACTTGGTGAAAAGGCCGCAAGGTTACTCTGGCCCAGGAGAGGTATGGTTACTCCGGCCCAGGAGAGACAGGGTTACTCCAGCCGAGGAAAGACAAAGCTACTCCGGCATAAGAGGGACAAAGTTACTTCGGCACAGTGACTGTAGAGGTACTTCGGTCCGAAAGCAACTTGGAGTTGTGCCGGTCTTGGGGTTATACCGGTCGAAAGTCGCTGGTTCGGTCTAAAACCGTACTATGGGTTCTATATGGAAAGCCGAGATAAGAAAGGGAAGACAAAAGAACCGAACTATGAGTGAGTTCGGTCCACTCGGTGGCTTAAGTATAGCCAAGATTTATTTCGGTCAAATGATGGTTCGGCCATGGAGGAAACCATCCCACTGGGTTTAAGCAGTGGGGGAGGGTGTAAAAGGATAAGCATTATCCTTAGGAGTATGAATCCTAGGAGGACACTGCATGGAGAAATACAAGTCCTACTAGGATTGTGCCATGGGAAACTTATAAAAGCCCACAAACATCACCTTGGGGGAGGTAATTGAACATAATTCTTTCTGAGAGCATAAAACTTTGTCTATTTGTCAAGCTTACTGACTTAGGCATTGGAGAGGTTTCCGGCACACACCCGCCGGCTAGCTTACGTTTGTGTTTTCAGGTGATAAAGCGACATCGTACGGAGGAGCGTGGACTTGGTCAACAGGATTATACGAGGAGAATTATTTCCTCCCCGTACACTTTTAAAATTTATTTAAGATACGAATTGTCATTGTAATTTAAAAAATAGGTAAATTACACTGACACCCCCTGAGGTTTATATTTATTACAGTTTTTCTCTCATCTTTTAGAAATTACATCTCCTCTCCTGAAGTTTAAAGTTTCATTACAAATTCTTTCCCTCAGTAATTTAATTTTTTTAAATATCAATTTTGCCCTCACTAGGTAAATTACATTGACATCCCTCATATTTTAGAAATTACAATCACCTCCCTAAGGTTTAAAGTAGCATTACCAATTGCCCCCTCGGTTAGTATTAGATGGAAAAAAAATTAATTGAAAAAAAAATTATTAGTAAAATTTTAAAATTTATGTTTAAAAAACTCAAATTTACAAACTGAAACAACCATTTATAAACTAAAAAAATTATGAAACAAGTTTTTATGACAATTTTTAAAATTTTTGTAAATATAAATTGAAAACTAAAAACGAAATGGTTACCAAACAGGCTTCAGATGGTAAAAATGTCGTAAAATTAACAAATAATTAAATAAGTTACCAATGTAAAAAATGACTTATCAAAACATTCTTAGGCTATGTATGGTTTGATTTTTATAATTTTTTTTAAAAAATTAAAAATTAATTTGGTTAAGAAATAAAAAATAAAAAATAATTATCATTTTTATATAATTTTTATCTTTCAAGTTAATAGAAATAATTTTTTACAAACTAAATATATTTCTTCATATTTGTTTTCATTAAATTAGTTTTTTTTTAAATGCCAATGGGGATCCGTATTAAATTGAAACCTCAGGAGTGTCAATGTAATTTACCCTTTAAAGTATATGTAAAGGTTGAGGATAAATATGTCATTTTAACTTAAAAGTTAACACCGTTAAATAATTACACTAATAGGGAGTCAGTATAATTTTTCAAATATGAGAGAGAATTGTAATAAACATAAACTTCAGGGCCGTCGGCGTAATTTACCCTTATTTTTGTAATTTCTTCAAAAAAAAAAATTAGTTTGGGCACTATTTTTGTGATGCAAAAAAATAACTGATCTCTTAGCGCCACTCGCAACGAACCTGCAAACCCTAAATCCAACTTTCCTAAGTGAAGATCAACAACAAGAGGCCCTTGATCTCTCGGTCTCGAAGCTTAATCAATCTCGTAATGCTACTTTAAACCTTAGGGAGGGGATTGTAATTTCTAAAATGTGAGAGGTGTCAATGTAATTTACCTAGTGAGGGCAAAATTGATATTTAAAAAAATTAAATTGCTAAGGGAGGGAATTTGTAAGAAACTTTAAACCTTAGGGGGAGATGTAATTTCCAAAATGTGAGAGAAAAACTGTAATAAATATAAATCTCAGGAGGTGTCAGTGTAATTTATCCTTAAAAAATTATAAAAATTGTTCCTTATTAGAATTTTTTATTTAACAGAATTAACTAAAAAAATAAAATTTCTAGCTATTCTCCTATACAATGATAGAATACCTGAATTATTAATTAAAATAAATTTTTGATATCATTAAAAATTATTAATTGATTTGATAATTTATTAATAAAAATTAGGCGTGGGCGCAGGATGGTTGAGGCCACGGAATCTCCAATCTACCATCCATCCATCCATCAGATTGGCGGATTGGCGAAAATCAATCCGCATCTGTATGCTAAATCGACAGATGTGGATTGAGCGGATTGACGGATATATGCGAATCGGTTTGGCGGTTTAAAATTTTATAAATTTTCAACATAATTCAACTTGTGCACTTCCTAAAAAAAAAAAAAAATAGTATTACAGTCTATGATTTAAAAAAGTATTACAATCACTGCATGCCTTATCCAAAGAAAGAAAGTTTGAAACTTTAGAATATTATATAGTCACTGCATGACTCATTTACAAATTACAAACACAACATGCCTCATAAAGTATTACAATCTGTGGTTCTTAAAATATAAAAACAATTCAAATCACCAAAACCATGAATAGAGCAGTAGTAGAGATTGTATACCTCTATATTGTTACATCTATATCTATTTTTGAAAACAAAAATTAACCAGAATATATCATCTTTTTTATTTATTATTTTTAGAGTTAGATTTAAAAACCAAAAAATATAAACAAATAATACATTTATTTTTTTCAATTCAAAAAATATATTCAAGTTGAAAACTTTTTGTGAGGCCCTAACTTTTTGTAATGTTCTCAAACGCTTATAGTTGAAGAATTTCAATAAGAAACCTTGTTTATCAATTTCTTGCAAATTAAACCTTGGAAATCAGGAGCGACTGTGCGAGCTAATCAGCAAATCCTAATCAACTCTGAGAACTTAAGAAACATTTTAAAACCCTGAATTAATGATTTAGAAACCCTATAATGAAAAATTATAAGAGAAAAACCCTAGTTTTCAGTAATCGCAGTTTTAGCCCGGTATCTCACCTTTTGTTGCGAATTAGCATCATGTGGCCCGAATTATTTTTTTCCATCATTATTTTATTAATTATATGACGTAAGCATATGTTTTATTTCAAAATTTCAGATTGTACCATTTTCTTTCTTAATTATTGCATTTTGGCCCTAAAACCTTAATTTTTATTCAATAAAGGTACAACCAATATTTTATTAATTTATACAAAATATCCTCTATATTTTATTAACAAAAAAAATCAATTTTTCATATGGGTAAATAGGGTAGCTGGCTATGGGTGGTGAAAAGGACCTAGAAGTGTATTTTTTTTATACATAGCAAATCTTGTACAAATATGCAACAAATCTTTGACCAACATGGAGGAATGTAGGACATTTATTGCTATATCTTTTTTGTCTCCCAATTAACTAGTAAATAGGATTACCTTATATTAATCAAGATTAATTAACACAAATCTTAATTGGATCCAATTACAAACCAACCAAACTTGAATAGTTTCAATTGAAAACCAACCAAACCAAACCAATCCTTCTCTCTAAACCAACCTAACCCTTCTCTCTTCTCCTTGGCCTATAAATACAAGCCTTTCTAGCTATTTTATTTCACTCCATACACACACAACACACGACTGAGAGAGGAGGAAAGAGAGAGCAAGTGAGCTTAAGAGAAAAAGAGAAGAAAATAGAGTAACAAGTAGGAAAAAGATCTAACAAACCAAGATAAATCTCATACACCTCTCCTCTCAATGAATCATCATGTTTCTCCCCTTCATAATACATGCTAAAAATATATTTCACATGATATTAAGAGTTACTACATTGTTAGATGATGTATGATTTGAAAATGAAATGTTCCTCTTCTTCCTTGTAATTTCAAACAAGTTTTTTTTCAAGGTTTTTGATTTTATTTCCATAGCAAGCCTTCACCAACTCAAAATCTGTTTTAAAGGGGTATTAATTGACATGTATGGAGTATGTGAAATTTTGGCTAAGACCATGGATGTGTTTTTATGACTTCTTTTATTTTTCTAAATACTTAGTGCAAGAACCTATTTAAAACTGGAAACTTTGAGAAATTCTAGAAAATTATAGAAAAATGATCTCGCATCAAAATCTTCCTCGGAAGGTTAGCTTTCAAACAAAATTTGTTTCAATGAAAATGAATGAGTATTTTAAGAGAAACACCAAATTTTGTAACCGTTGTCAAATTTGGGCAGAGTCTGTGTATTTCTTAAATATCTAAAAATCAAAAAGGGTCACCCTACTTCTGTAAAATGATTATGAAACTAGACTTGATCCTCTACAAATAATCTAGAAGCCACATTTCTGAAACCCTTAAAAAATATTTTTTCTATATTTATTTTTGAACCGGTGCAATACTGGAAATCTGAACAGTGTAGCTCTTGTTGTAGCCAATGCTTTTGTGCTATCATGACATATTTGTTATAATATTTGTTATACTCGTATGCTTGAGTTTCACCTTGAATGGCCTTATTTTTCTCTTATTTGTGCTTACCACTAATGTGTATTGAACTTAATGTGAAAAATGGGAAAACTAAATGGGTTGGTAAAGACGGTTAACGACCACACTAGTCATACATCATAAGTGATGAGAATGTTAAGTTGATATTAGTAGTGGATTAAAATGAGCAAGTCTTGCACAACTGGTTGTTCGGAACCCTTGAATGGAGCGGTTGTATTCGGACCCGATGTAGTTCGGTGTAAGGAGGGATTTGGGCTAGGCCCATCATTACCATCTCTTTTGAGGCCCTCCGTTGGCGCTACGCGGTATATAACCGTTGGTAGACATCCGGGATAAGGTCTGCAACAAAACAGCAAAACAGCAGGCATACCGAATAATCCGTGTCCAATTCTTGGAGTTTGGAGGATGAAATCTCTTTGGGGGATTTCTAGACAACTAACCATATAATCTGTGCTATGAACTTAAATGCCATGATCCTTTCCTCTATCTTTTTGTAAATGTTGTTGTGTATTGGACTGAGAAAATGGATGGGGTGTGTGTGCGTTTACTTGGCATTCAAAGCCCACGGTGTATCATGCCAGGTGCCGAAGAGGAGCTTATAGCAGGAGACGATGAGCCAGAATCCTTCGAAGACATTTGACTATCTTAGAAAAGTTAGAAATTTCCCTTTTAATGTTTTGTAAGGCTTATATGAAAATTAAAATTTTCTTTTGGGATGTAATGTTAATGGAACGAGCTTTTGTAATTAAGGATATTCGTAATTATTATGTACTTATATTCTAACACCAATATAACCCCTGACGTCGCTTACGAGACCTTGTGTCAATACCTCTTAAGATCTGTCAAAAAAGTAGTGCGCTACTTAAGAAAGCTAAACTTAGAAGGAAGGCTAATTTGACTCCTTCGGCGATCTGGGATCTTACTTGGTTATTGACTATTGGACTTATTAATGACTTTTCCTTGACTACAACTAATAGTGTAGATTTGGGGCGTCACACTTTTTTTTAACAAAACATATTCAACAAATATTTAAACTATTTTTCAATTGAAAACACAAACAGAATATCTAAACAAATTGAAAACACCAAGTCTTATAAATTACTATGCGTACTTGCAGTTTGACAGTTCAGTGATTCGGTTGCGTCCAAAGAGAATCTTAAATTCGCTATCCATAAAAAACTAGGTGAATCGAAAAAAATTAATCCGCAATTGTCTGCTCGTCATCACGCATCCGTCCAAAATATGACGGATCGGTTCGATTCGGTCAGTATAAACAGATCGATATATCTGTTGCTCACACCTAATAAAATTGATCATTTATTATAAAATTAAAAATTTTAAAAGATGGGTGGAGGCTGTATTTGTAATTTGCATAAAAATAAATCACCTTCTCCTTAAACCCTCCCTCTGTCAGAAGCAGAGGGCGGATTGGGCTTAAACCCCACCATCCCTCTCCACCCTCTCGCGCCGCAACCCAAACCCAAACCCTAACAACTGGTCACCTGGAAATCAGGTTTTCAGTTACCGGAATTTCTCTCCCATGCGAGTCAACCTCCTCTCACACCTCCGTCTCCTCTTCAACCCTTCTCTTCCGGTAGCCCGTTTCTCCACCATGATGAAGGCCAAGCCACCCTCCAAACACTCCTCTCGGATCCTCCCGATGTTCTCTCGGATCTTCCCTCATAAGCTTAAGTACCAATCTCAGCTCCCTACTCGTCGATTTTCGACCCATTTTACTCGACCCAGACCCAGTTCGAGAGCCGAGATTGGGGGTTCGAAGAGCCTTATTGACGACGAGGCTGAACTCAGCGATTGGGTGAGTGGGTTGAGATCGGACTCGTTTGATGGTAATGGCATTGGTTCGGGTAGAGGTAACGGTACGGATTGGATTTCTTCTGGGAAGAGGCAAAGAGATGGCGATTCGGGTGATGATTTGATGGCGAATAGGAAAATAGGTAGGGATTCATTTGGGTCAATTTCGAGGAACTCGAGAGGGAAAACAGGGTTTGGTGGTGAATTGGATGGAGAGGATAACGGGTTTGTGTCCCGGTGGAGAGAGAAGAATTCGACAATATCTAAAAGTGGTGGGAGAGGTTCGGAATTTGGGTATGGGCGGGACCAAGGAGGGAGTGGTGGTAGAGGTGGGAGAGGTTCAGAATTCAGGTATGGGCGGGACCAAGGAGGGAGTGGTGGTGGTGGATTGAAGAGAGGCGGTGGAATTTTGCAAAAAGGCGGTTTTTTTACATCAGACAAGGAAATTGGCAGTAAGGATGAGGAGTTAGGGAAAGATGGGTTAATGAACAAATTTAGAGGTTTAATGAGTGAGGTAGATAGTGAAGAGGAAGATGGTGATGGTGATACGGTCAAGAATGCAGGTCCTTTGTGTGCAGCAAAGAAAGAAGCTAGTCAAAGGGCTGTGCCTAGTTCACCTGCAAGAAGTGAATCATACTTGAGTGAGACCAGGTTTGGCTCATAACATTCTAATTATGTAGCATTTTCATTTCTGTTAATTATAGTTTTGGGAATATCGCAAATTTTTGTTATGGGATTGAAGGACAGGAAATTAGAGAAACATGGTCGTCAGAATCATGGATTTACAAGGGAAACCTTGGGTAAAAGGAATTGTTAGGTAGTGTTTGGTTCCCTGAAATGGAATGATCATTCCATCCAAATATTCATTCTCATGTTTGGTTGACTTAAAAACATAATAAAAAATATATTTCAAATGAAATCACAATTCACCATTCTAAGGGAATGATCATTTCATAGGAGAACCTAAAGAATGACCATTCCATCCATCTCATTTCATTCCATTGAACCGAATTACAGTGAGCGAAAAATGAGTTGCTTAGTTTGTTCCCTAATGCATAATTTATATAATAATAATAATAATAAATAAAAAAAAGAATATTGCTAGTTGGTTTATTTCCCCAAATGGCATTTGCAATATTTGATTGCAATACATTGCTTGGGAGCTTGCCATTGGAATGCTGTTCTTAAAATATGTGATATGTATTTAGTGAAAGTATGAGTGGGAATGAGGATGTTAATGAATTTGAATGGCAATAGATTTGCAAAGATTTGACAAAAAAGAAGGTAGTGTCTAGTGCACAGGGCTCCTACTTAAAAATAGGGCGAGAGTTAGTAGGTAGGCAACCTTACCCCACTTTTGTGGAGAGCTCAATTCCGTGATTTGAACTTGTGCCATAATGCTGTGGGATGACAGCTGCTAATTTGGATATGAGGCCCTGTTTAGTTGAATTGAATGGACACACTCTCTGTTTGTTTGCTTTATGAAGATTTGATTTTTGTGAATGTTCTCAGGTTTGATCAATGTTCAGTTTCTCCCTCGTCCTTAAAGGGAATTAAGGATGCCGGATACGAGAAGATGACTGTGGTTCAAGAGGCAACACTTCCTGTCATTCTCAAAGGTTTGTCTCTTCCAAGCACATTTTGTTATTTGTAAGAAAGAACTGTGGCTAAGACGTAATGTTTTTCTTTCTTTATTTTTTCATTTCCTTTTCTTTCTAATCATCATCACCTTCTTTTTAAGATTAAGGGAGCATAATTTGGCGGGAAACTGGAGTTTGACATAATTTTTTTCATGATATTTGGGTATTTCTGAACTAATATGGTACACACAGTTACTGCTTGCAATGGTGTGCACAAATTTGCCATTTGGGTAGTGATGAAAGGAACTTTTAGTTATTCATTTCTGACAACAACAACCAAAAAAAAAAAAAGAATTACTTCTTTGTAAATTATCGTAATTCATGATTCAAGCTTCTATTTATATGACAATAATGTTGTTTTTTTAGGTAAGGATGTTCTCGCCAAGGCAAAAACTGGCACTGGAAAAACTGTAGCATTTTTGGTAAATCATTTTATTTATTTATTTATTTTTTTTTGGTTAGTTCATGCTAACTTTTGAATCAAGGGAAGATTGGTGGAGAATAGCACATGAATTTTTAACTCTCCTCTAGTGAATAGGTTGAAGTGCAAGGACAAAATATTGTTACAGCCCATGCCCCACCTATTTTCTTCTCTCTTAATTTAACCCTTATCTTAGATCAAATTAGTGAAAAGGAAGAATTGAAAAAAGTGGGGGAGGGAGTTGATTTGGTTGGTTATTGATTTCATCCGAATTTATGTGCCAAGTTGTTAGAGGATATGTAGGGAAGAGACGGTGAAAATCATATCTGGGTTGATTTTCATTTGATGCATTGTATATAATAGGTCTCAGTTTTTTAGCTGACTCAAACATTAATCTTCTCACATTTCAGCTTCCATCAATTGAAGTAGTTGTGAATTCACCCCCTGTTGGCCGTGATCAAAAGCGACCCCCAATTCTTGTGCTTGTAATATGCCCTACTCGAGAGCTTGCTAGTCAAGCTGCTGCAGAGGCCAAGAAATTGTTGAAGTTTCATCCTTCTCTTGGTGTTCAAGTTGTGATAGGAGGTACAAGACTTGCTCTAGAACAGAAACGTATGCAAACAAATCCTTGCCAGGTGAGTTTCTTATCACAGTAAGTCTATTGACACATAACCACCCACATAAAACATAGTTGGAGAAATCTAAGCGAAATTGCATCTTTTATTATGGGTCCCTTCATCTGATATATATGGTCAGGATTGTTTTGTGTGGTTGGTTCTGTGTCCATAGACTTGTTGCTCTTATCATTGAAAGAGAATGCATCATGTGTCAGACTTGCTTGCTGAGTTCTTTTTGCATCCTCTTAGGAATCCCAGGCCATGCATCAAATTAAATTTAGAAAGATAATGCTTACCAATTAAATCATTAAACTTCCAGCCATAATGTGGTGGAATCCCTTGCAAATAGAGAACTAATAAAAAAATAATGTTTTAATTTATTCAATAAAAAGTTTTCAAGTAAAAGTAATACAGTTGAACACTTCACCGTTTGCATGTTTGCATATATAACTGTGTGCATGCAACTTAGTAATGCTACCTTGACTAATTTCATCTTAATGTACTTTGTCGGATATTAGCTGGTAATTTTTGCTGCTTACTCAGATTCTTGTAGCTACACCTGGAAGACTCAGAGATCACACTGAGAATACCACCGGATTTGCAACTCGGCTCATGGGTGTGAAAGTCCTTGTGCTTGATGAAGCTGATCATTTATTAGATATGGGATTCCGCAAAGACATTGAGAAGATCATAGCTGCCGTACCAAAACAGCGACAAACACTTCTTTTTTCTGCTACTGTTCCAAAAGAGGTTTTGTTGTAATCTCCATTTTAGTGTGTGCTAACATGTTCTTTGACGACTTCTTTTTTTCTTCCCCTCTTAAGAAATTAAAAATAAAAGAAAGAAAATCTGATTGTGCTTTTTGGTATGTAGGTCCGCCAAATCTGCCATATTGCTTTGAAAAGAGAACATGAGTTTATTGATACAGTTGGAGATGATAGTGAGCAGACACACTCACAGGTAGGCTGAAGGCCATCTGCAATTGTTTTCTTAGGGTAAATTGTACTTTGCAACCCTACACTTTACATTCAATGCCATTTTGGCCCCTAGCCTTTTAATTGTCCCAATCAACCCCCCAAAACTTCAAGTCAAGTTGCAATGGGGCCCATCTGCATAACGCCGTTTTGAAAACTAACGTAGAACAACTACGTGATAGTATTAATTACACTTAATACCCATGCACATGATAGTACTTTCTACCAAAATCCCACTTTAGTCCATCCATTTTAGCCCCTCTGTCAATTCTTGAAACGACGCCATAAGATTGAGCCCAACTGTAATTTATCAAAAAAACAGATTGAGCCCAACTGTAATTTAGGAAGTTGATTGGGACAATTGAAGATCAGGGCAAAGTGGGATTGAGTGTAAAGTACAAGGGTGCAAAGTGAAAATTTTCCTTCCTGTTATATATTTTGTTTACATATGAATATACTGGCATCTCAAATCTTAAAACGTTGGATAATTACAGGTCAGACAGATGCATCTAGTTGCTCCTTTGGACAAACATTTTCCAGTACTGTATGTTAAACTGAAAGAGCATATCTCAGATGATGCTGATTACAAGGTACAGTGTAGTCTGAAAGCGCTCTTGTCTGAAATATCTTGACCCAAAGTATTCTCAAAAGATGATTGTAATTGTTTCAAATTCTTGTGGAAAATACGGGAAATGCTATGTGACTCACATAGTTGAACATTTTCCAAGTTGACCGCTGATTCAAAATGACTGTTTTATGGTTGGCGTTTATTGTATTAGTTAGGAATGGTAATGGAGTAGGGTGGGCCCAGGTTTGTGGTGTTCTTTCCCACCCAGTTCCTTGTCTGGGCGGGAAAAATCAGGGAGGTGGCTATGAAAGTGACAGTACTAATGAGAGAAATGATATAACATGTAAGGGGACAAAGATTGATGAGTAATGAGAGCTAAAAAGATTAAAAACAAGAGAATAGAGAGGTGAAAAATGATATATATATATATGAATGTTTAGATGTTTTAATCTCGTTATACTTAATAAATTAAATTGTATATAAGCATATATATAAGCCAAAGATATTTAAGTAATATAATTGACGGTAGGGCAAACAAAGCTCGTCTCCTCCCTGTTTTCTTATCAAGGTAGCGAAAATCCGTGCAAGACAGGGAGGTGACGGGGAAATTTTTATATCCCTAATGTTAGTTGGTTGTTAGTGTAATGTATACCATAGTGCTGTGAGATTGTGGTCTTTCTCTGAAAGTCAATGACTGTTTTGTCAAAAACTGATGATCATTTTTGTGCTTGCTTACCCTTTTTATTTCCATTTTTTGGTAGGTTCTTGTATTCTGCACAACTGCAATGGTCACAAGGCTGGTTGCTGACCTCCTTGGTCAGCTCAATCTAAATGTTCGAGAGATCCATTCCAGGAAGCCACAGAGTTATAGAACTAGGATCTCCGATGAATTCCGGAAGTCAAAGGGGCTTATCCTTGTGACTTCTGATGTTTCTGCACGCGGTGTTGATTATCCAGATGTTACCCTTGTTATACAGGTATCGTGTTGATTCTGTGTTCTCTTAAAACAGTTGAATCAAGCGATACTTATTGAAAAGCCATGAAATGTGCATTTTAGATTATGTATAGAGACTCTGGTTTGTGTATTGATTAAATGGATATTTCAATATGCCTTTATTTTGGTGAAAAAACTATGGTGTATATAGACTCAGATACGTGTATCAGATGTGGGTGCGTGACCAAGCATAAGTCTAAATTTTAGGATATTGGGATATACATCTAAAGGTTGGGTATAGGAACGGGGACATGACTCAAACAGATATATATTGCATATTGTATAATATTCTTGGATAAGATAAGATGTAAATTGTTTAGAAATATACTTCAAATTAAATGGGATTTAGGAACCCTGTTCGTCTAGTAAATTAGAAATGTTTCTTTATTAGCAAATATAAATGTCTTTTTCTTCAAATATCATATAAAATTAGAGGATCCTAGTGTCTAAATTCAGCATGTTTGTTTGGACGGACTAGATAAGGGGGGATTGAAATCCATCGGATTGTAATCTTGGAATTCAGTCCTGGGAACCTAATCCCATCGGATTAATACCATAAGAGAAAAGATATTTAATACTAGAGGGTCAACAATGTAATTTGGCAACCTAATCTCATGGGATGAGTTATCCCATGATTTGCGCAACCCCCACCCCACCCCACCCCACCCCACAATGGGATACAATAGTCTCATAGATTTGAGATTAATAGTCCGGTGCAAAAAATTTGAAACAAACAATGGACTATAAGTCCAGATGAACTATTGGTCCAATCCCATCCTTCAATCCCACCAAACAAACATGCTGATTGGGTACGGATGTTAGACACATCCCACACCTTTATCCATGTCATATCCGGTAGACACAGGTTCATTGGAAGAAATAGAAGGGTCCATGTAATACAAAATAGTAGTGCTTTTGAGTTCGCCATTTGACCAAAAAAGTTTCCTCGACGAGCTCACTTGCTTCGGTTTGCAAAACCACACTAAAATCGGAGGAGATATTGTTCTTTTTCCAAAATTTGTACTAATATTTTTTTTTTGCTGTACAATTTCAGATATAATTTTTTGTTTTTTAAGCTGCCATTGGCTGAAAGAATCATATTTGCAAATGCAGGTTGGCTTGCCATCTGATAGAGAACAGTACATACATCGACTTGGTAGAACTGGTCGTAAAGGTAAAGAAGGGCAGGGCATATTGTTATTGGCACCTTGGGAGGAATCATTTTTGTCTTCTGTTAAGGATTTGCCAATTACAAAAGCCCCGGCACCTTCTGTTGATCCGGAGTCGCAGAAAAAGGTGAGTGTAGATGGAACTTACGGTTCTTTCTCATCTTCATGTTTGCTGTCGTTTTTCTCATCAGCCAAACACTAGTAAGCCAAATTGAAACAAACACCACCAAGAGACTTTACCAGCATAATCGGCTGCTAAACTAGTTAGCGCCTTTAGATTTCTTTTATTTGGATATGTGTCAGTATGAGTGATACAATCATATATTAGTGAATATTAGTATTAGAAGTCTTAAAATCACAATACTTAATTGGCCAATATTTAAAACCCTAATTTCTGTGCAAATTCTTGTTCTTTAACAGGAATTCTTGAGCAAACTTTTTCGTGTAATACTAAAACCTTAATCTGGACAGGTGGAACGAGCATTGGCCCAAGTAGAGATGAAGAACAAAGAAGCAGCATACCAGGCATGGCTCGGTTACTACAACTCGACTAAGATTGTGGGTCGGGACAAGCACAGACTCGTGGAGCTTGTAAATGAGTTCAGCCGGAGCATGGGGCTCAACAACCCTCCAGCGATTCCTAAGCTTGTCCTTGGCAAAATGGGCCTTCGAAACATTCCTGGGTTGCGTTCTAAGTAGATTTTGCTGCTATTCTGATGATTTTTTGGAATGAAAACTTCCAGCAAATTTTGGTCTTTTTTGTGCCCTGCCCTTTGATTTTGGAGGGGTACATAGTTAACCCTGCTCTCGAACTTTAGGCCATGTTTCTATTATTTATTTTTTCTTGTAAAAGGTATTGAGCTATTATTATGATTAATATTCGTATAAAACAACATCAAGGAAAAGATGATTAGGAGGTTTTAACCAAACTATGCGAGTTGTTTTTAATTTATTTTCTAAGTTTACATTTTTTTTAAGTCATTTTCAAAATTGTTTTTAATTTATATTCACAAATTTATTTAATTATTTATTTTTTACAATAATTTAATTGGAATCGAAATTTGAAGATGCAACAATGTTACTTGGCAAAACATGAATTTAGGAAATAAATTGAAATTGATTAGTCTAGAGGAGGGCGGAAGGGACTCCATTTTGCAAAGGCCCTCACATATCAATTAGATCATGCACTAAAAAGGTACAAGGAGAATATTAAGGCTTTGTATGAATTTTTTGAATTTGTGAAAATAAAAGGAAAAGGAGTGTAAATCAGGCCCATTTGGCAATTGACGAGTTTAATTAATTTTTTATAAAAAGACATACAAAAAATAAGGTAACATTATAATTTATAATAATTTTTTTAACTTTTTGATTAAAAATTCAATTCCCCAAACGGGTACCCAGTGCATGCTTAAAACCCATTCACTGTCTAAAAAATACAAAAAAATGTTCATGGCTTTAAAAATGTTATAGACCCATAAGGTATGTTTGGTATAATTATAATTAATAATTAAAAAGTAAAAAGTAGCACCCTTTGTCTAGTTTTTAGTCCTGTTTAGTAACAGTTATAAATTAACTTACTCCGAAAAAAGCTAACTAATGGCGTTTGATTGAAATTTTAAATTATGATTTATTTGGTTATTTTTGTTTGATTTATTAAAAACTTGTTAGAGATTGACTTATTCTATAGTCAACTAAACTAAAACAATGTAATATTTGACTGAGTTGACTCATTTACAGACAGTTTCATAGACACTACAAGAACAAAAACAAAAACAAAAAGAGGCAGATGAAAGGGGCCATTTTATACAAAAATAAATAAATAAATAACTCGAAGAGTTGAGAATGTAATTTAGTAATCACATACATTTGGCACGTGAATTCAATCTTCAACAACAATACAAAAAATTACAAGGGAAAATACGCACAGGGAACTTTTTAGAATCAAAGTTGTTAATAATGGGACAACTACCATTTAGAATCTCTGTAGAAATATGACGAAGTATCAAAGCTTCAAATGAAAAATGAGACTTTTTCGACTTTGTCATCTAATTTGATCTTCCTTTTTTGTTTTTGTTTTTTTTTTTTTGGTGATATTGCCACACTAATTGCAAGCATCCTGAACAAACCCTAGTGCACAGTGAATTTATGAATCAAAACGTTAAGAAAATGTGTTAACAAAGGACCTGACAGCGACATAGCTTCATAGCAATGTAAAAACCCTAATTTGTAAACCTCAGAAGAGTTTTTCAATTGAATTACAAATCTGTCAAAACCTACATAGAAAATGGCTATTGGTTAGAAGATGACTTGGTAGTTTACATATACAAGCATGAAGCCGGGGCATCAATAGTGACCGAGTTCATTAGTAAAATTTTAAGCAATCATGTCCTCATAATTTGTGGGGTTTTTTTTTTTCCTTTTACAAGTGAGAGAACAATAAGCCCCAGTCATTAGAGGTTTTCTCATTCTAATTTCTCCCATTATCATTTTCTACCTGGCTCAGAAATGCAAGGGCTGCAAAATCCTCATCTTTCAACTGATAATTCCTTTGAGCCACCAATCTGGCAAAATAATCAAGCACTCCTGTTAAGACAAATACATTGTTAACATCAAAAGTGATTCCAGTGAAGAAGAAAAAAAAAAGGAAATAATTGTTAAAAAAATTGCCTAAAATCTCAAACAAAAACTAAAAGAATAAAATGGGAAATAATAGGTAAGCAAGCCAAATACAGCCACAACATTAAACATGCAGTGCATAGTTCATTTCTAAGAAGTACGGATACTTCTGTGAAAAAGACACGTCGTGTCATGAAAGACATACATCAAGGTTAGAACGGTGTTGGAGATAAGATTATATTGTCAAATATATGTAGGATATTAGAATATATAGAGATCCCATGATTTATATTTATTATGATTTTTTGTATATTTGATTTATTTAAATTCCTTAACTGAAGAGATTTGATTGCATCTCCCACTCTATACATATGGTGCATCATGTAAACAAAAATATCAAGTTGAGTGAATGAAAGATGTAGCCTATAGAGCTTTGTGTGTCTGGATGTAGACCAATATTGGTTGAACCACGTAAAACCTTTGTTCTTTCTTTTCTCTTTTTTGTCTCTATTATTTCTCCATATTCAACTTTATTGCCTTATTACAAAATTCAACTAATGGTGGGGTCAGGGAAGGAGGGATCTCGGTCCATACCCGTCCATTGCCATCTTTCCCCAGAAGCTATGCCCTACTTTCGAGACTCTTCAAATGACATACTGCCACTTCAACCATATTGTTGAAAATTGTAAAAAGGACGAGAAGGAAATCTATATCCATGTGACTATTTAAAGCCCAACTTTATCATATGAGAGCTCAGGCCCAACATATTATAGTAATCACACAAATTCCCATCAGCTTCAAAAGGAGCAATTACCTAAGACCTTTGAAGGTGGGGTGAGGATGGCTGATCTGGTGAATATCGTTGCACAGAGCCCCCATCAAACCTTTGTTCCTCAAATGCTCCCCTCGCTTGACTTCCTTCTTTTAGCTGTTGTGGTTGCTCATTCATACTAGAGAAACCCACTGGCCCAAGTGATCCGAACTCAAGCTGTTCGGCATGTGAACTGTAACTTGCATTATGCTCAAATGGATAGAACATAGCAGGTGGAACAGTCGGTCCATTTGCTGACACGCTACTGGAGTTCATGGCTGGTAAAGGATACATGCCATATGCTACATTGGGAGGACCACTTTGGCTGGAATTGGAGTGCTGGACACCATTTTGGGATTGGTAAGAAGGAACGGAGTCACGTCTGTATGAGCCCCCCAACCTGCCTGCTCGGTTTTCACTGGAAGCCAACCGGTCTAGCCTGGAGTTTGACTTCTCAGTTTGGTTGCGACTATGATTGCGCCCAGAAGATCGTGATTTTGAATTGGCATTCCAATTCCCCTCCCTATCACTGTGGTTGTCACTTCTGTCATAGCTGTAATTCCCCCTTCTTGCACCTAAAGGATGCCGGTCCCTTATGGAAAGCTTCTGAAGAAAACCGGAATGAAAGGGTCAAATATGAAGCTAATCAACACTTACAATATCAAACCGAAATTTATCAAGTTCACCCAGTAATGAAGAAAACCGTGATCGTGTTTTTTTTACAAGTCACACATGTAACAGTAAATAGCAAGCAAAAGATAACACTATGAGAGAAATTTTATATTTTTCCTAAATCCTGTTTAATTTTCAAGTACATTTTTACAAAATTTACATCTTATCTAAGAATATTGGCCATGTTTGGTAGAGATTATTTGAAGTTAAAAATTGATAATCAGAAAGTATAAGCTAATTAGCTCTCCCCCATCTTCTAGATAATCAGTTTTTTTTTTTTCCGCTTATTTAAGTTATTTCTGCCTAATAAGCTATAAGTAGTAACTGCACCAAATAGTCTGGCATAGACTCCCAAATTAAAATAAGCTATAATCACCTCTTTTTAAGTTGTAACAAAGACCCCCATTGTACAATATGCAATATATAAGTATCCACGACGCATCCCGTACGCATATCCAACATTTTGATATATCCCAATATCCTAAGATTTAGGTTTATGAAGGTTTGACGCTTGGATATACACTCGCACCTGATACTTGTACTCAAGTCTATGAAGGTCGTACAAGAACCACCATTTTGTGCAGCATTGATTAACATCGTACACATTAACATTGAAACACTAAATGAAAATCAACCTGCAGACCTGCAACCCAATTTTTTCAATAAATCCAGATCAAATACCATAAAAAAATAGACCTGGATAAGATAGCGGTGTCATTACTAGAAACCTAGTCCATTCAGCGGGCTACAAATTAAAAAAAGCACAAAGGTCAACATTAGTGACCAAATAGCATGTGAAAAACACAAGGATCGAACATATATTAACATCTTTTAACCAACAATATGGTACTTGGCCTCTTCATTGGCCTCAAAACAGGCGAAAAAACTTATACAGCCAAAAAATAGTAGCATTAATATTAATGGACATAGAAATAGATAACATAAAGAGCTATCTTACGGGATTTGGCAGATAGGTTCCAGTCCCAGTACGATGTCTCGGCAACTCATCAACATACTGTTGATAGATATTGGGAGGTCTATTAGAAACAGATTGGAGTGGAGCAACAGGAATAAGCTGAGGGCCATAACCCATAAGCTGAGTGAAGAGATTCATGTTGGCTGAAAGAGGTCTTCCAGGACCATCCCAAGGGAAATGACCTTGCATGTACATGGGTGGCACAACAGGGGAAGGATAAACCACAGGCCCATGGTACTGTGGGTTTTGGCAAAACCGCCCATATTGCAAATTTTGCCAATGGCTAGCAAAGTCACTATTAAGAATGTCAGCCTTGTGCTCATCAGAAGTCTCAACAAAACCAGTCCTGCTTGAAGAATTAGTAGTACTTAATTCCTCAGATTGATCAAGCCCCATGGATGAATCAAAGTTCTGACCAGAATCGCTACTATCCAGGCCCCCTTGCCCACTAAAATGGCTTGTCAACGCATCAGAAGTTCTGGTCTCAGGTGGAATATCATAGAAAGGAAGCATTGTAAGGAATGGAACAGGTGGCCCTGTAGGATAAAATGTAAATTGAAGAGGCCCAGAATTATCCGTCATTCTTTGCTGTGAACCAGGACCTAAGAGCACTGGAGCAATGGGTAACATTGAGTCTGACTTACATGTCTGAGGTAGTTCATAGCCTGGTATGTGCTGCCTCAGACCTTGCAAAGAACCAACAGACTGAGGTACTGAGCTTCTTTCTGCCATTTCACTGCCAATGGTTGAGAGTGGATTCCAGTCCCTGTCATCCTCCTCGGCCTGTATACCACGTTCGGACATGGTTGTACTTTTCCCATACACAGAAGACGGCTCTACAAGAAATGTTTTCTTTCCCCGTTTTTCCCTTGTCGACTTTGAGACCTTTGGTGATGATCCATCCCAAGAACTCTCTGAAGAGGTTTTACTTCTCAGAGAATTACTGTGGGCAGCAGATGAGAACCTTGAACTCATGGTTCTGTCATCTGAGTAAAAATCATTTCCTCTGTTATCTTGAAATGAGAAACTATCTTGATGATATTCCTGCATTGACTCTCGGTTTTCTTTGGTGGATTTCTGCTTAACTCTCATCGAGCTGCCAGAAACAGAAGATGAAGGAACAAAATTATTGCTTACTGAACTTGATTGCGGCTTATCATCGGATTGAAGCATTTCATAATTTCTACTATCAGACTCAACATCCTGCTCCTGCCAGAAATCATGATCAGCCTCTCCTGGATTCACTTCCATGGAACCAAAATTTTCATTGTTTTGTTCAATAATATCTTCTGATTTTGAGGCCAATCCAATGCCAGGGCAGTAATGGGTTAGTCCTGGAGAAAACAAACCTTGAGGAAAGTGCATGTTAGAAAAAGAAGGATCAATCAAGTTCAAGGGAAAATTTGGGCGAACCATTCCTGGAAAATTTCTCTGAGAATACCCCATTGAAGCTAGAATGGATGGCGAGATTGGAAAAGGTAGGTTAGCCAAAGATAAATTCAAAGGTACATGAACCTGTCCATTAAGACTGTGAACCGTAGAAGATGCAATCATGTTCACAAGATCTTGTTCTTCCTGATGCGTCCCTTGTGTCCCACTGACAGAAGAAAATTCTTTACCAGTGGCAGCTGAGCCTGAATGACGATGATAGCTATTTAAACCACTATTTGGGTTGACAGTAGCATCAAGGCTTTGATGGGATGGCACATGCCTCACAGAGGAAAGATTGCTGGTTGAAGATCGAGCACTATGGTTTGCTAAAATTTCAGATCCTGGTTTCTTCCTCCTGTCCGTATCTTGTGTTGCAGCGGTAGCCTGAGCTTTTCCACTTTCCGGTGCTTTGTTATGCTGTCCTCGAGAAGAGACATCACTATGTGTCTCAGTAAGCTCGGGACTAGAGCGTGTCCGTGCAAAAAGAAACCTACCCTGAATGTCATTCACCAAATGATCAAGGTTAACACTCTGATCTTTACCAATGTTCATACCCAAATTAGGACTAACTTCTTGTACAACCGGATCTGATATCCTTGAGCTGTTCAGGTTGCCATAATTCTTTTGGCTTTGACTACAAGTAGCTGAAGAAACATCAGTAGTTCTGGTCGTACTTTGTAAGGAATAATTACTATGTTGGGAGGAAACATTACATGAACGAGTTCCATCAACTTCGATCTCATGACCAGAAGCATTCTCATTCAATTTTTTGGCACTTTGATTGTTCTTCAGATTCTCAGGCCTCTGTAAGTGATCTGGAATTGACAATCTCAACTGCCCAATATCAGTTGTCGGTGCATCCGGGCGATTACCACTTCCATGTCTGTCCCATGTATTCATAAAGAACTGATTTATTTCATGAACTAGGTTCTCTTTGGGGCAGTCAAGTAATCTTGCCAGCCTTTTAGCCCCAAATGCAAATGCACTGCGTATTCTAAAAAAATTACCTGGTAATAAAACAAATTAAATCAGGACAAATAGATAAAAGATTAATTTATCCAAAAAATATTACCATTCAAAAGCATTTAGAAAATCTACCAGTCATATAACTGCATACATACATATAAGACGAAATTAACTCCATGGACATCATTACATACATAGTGGATATGTGTTTTTATGTCTCTCTGTCAAGCTTGCTTCCTGTTGATGTGTGCGAAAATATGCAGAAGGGAAGAAACATCATTAGATTTTAACTTTCTCATAACCGTATGTCTTCCTCGTGCCTTACTTATCAAGATGCACTACTAACTTTTGTTATGCAACTTTTCCACAACCTAGATTAGTATTTGAATGAACAAAAAATGCACACTACAAAAAAATAAATAAAAAAACCTAAGCTGGCAACAGTTTCTCCTCTTTTTTAGGAAAGGATATGAAAGAGGAAACATTTGTGACTTCACCAGCATGGCATTCATGACCCAAGATAAGGGTAAATAACTAAAAGGATTCATAAGCAACCACGAGCAAACAGAAACTACGATCTGTGATATTACACATGGCTGTTGCTATGCTGACTCCCAATGTGTGAGATTTACGGCCTTGCTGCAAACATACATGATAATAAACGGCCGTTACACGGCAACTATGATAGGGGAGGGCATTGTAATTTCAAAAACGACAGGGGAGGTCCATGGAATTGTCGGAACTCATGGGAGATTGGTCTAATTATCCCAAAAAAGAAAACATATAACAGAAAAGTTCATTTAATACACTAAAATGAAACAACCTGAGGAAAAAAAAAAGGGAAAAGGAAAAGTAACCAACAAAATACTTCCAACAATTCAGCGACATGAACCAAGAATTTAATGTTTAAATAAATACCTTTACTAACACTACGTCCAAGATTGTTGTTTATGCGTAACGGATCAATAACATTGAAATGTTTGGAAACAAAACTTTGTCCCTGATTTTCTTGGCCAGCAGGGAAAACAGCATATACTGAGCTACAAGCATCAAGAAACAATTTGCTAAGTAATAACTCTGCACTGTCCTTTCGGGGAGGTTCCGCTGTAAAACATTTAAATCAAAATATTAGAAGTAGAAATGTCAGATTGGCCAAACATTCTGTACATTGGTCATTCAATGAGGCATCACAAGCTCCTGTGAGTTATTACCAGTTACATCTGGAAGTGAACTAATGGCTACAGGACCCCATAGACTAACACAAAAGTTATCCCAGTCAAAGTTACTAAAGAATTCCAGAAAACGGTATAGGACCTGCAATTGCAAAGAAAAAGATTCAGACGAAAAATCAAATAAACAAAACAATATGAAGAAAGTAAAATAACCATACCAACCTCTAGTGGTCCTGTAAAGGAATTGTTGAAAACATGAAATATGTAAAGAACCAAGGTCTCCAGGGCATAAGTAGAAATAAGCCCATGGTGAGCACCCAGTATTCGGCTCTCATAGTAACACCATGCCTTAATCAATATAATGCTACGCTTGAATAAATGGTTCTGATTTATCAAATGATCAACCTACAGAACATAAATTGTTGTTCAATAAAGAGATACTAACATTGTCAATATCAGGGTTCATATTTTTTAAACTGTAATAATAATTCAAAGTTTTTGAAACACATAACTCACTTCCTCTAGGAAACAAAGTGTGCATAGCCCACCAAGCTGGTTAAAAGATATGTCTACCACAATATTTTCCACAAGACACTTTATTATCTTCACCTGTAAATAGATAAGGAAGAAAAAAGACCATATAATAATCATAATAGTGCTAAAGTTTGAAACAACAACAAATTTGGATAACAAAAACTGATGTGTTTATATATGATTTGTATTCAAGGATTCTCAATTTAAATTTTAATTTAAAAGGAAATAGAAAAGGTTTAAATTTCTTACATCTCATAAGGTTTAAATTATAAATCACAGAAAACAAGTCATTAAAGCAAGCTACCGTGTCCTTATTCGAGCCACTACGTACTTCAACAAGGCAGCCATCCCTGTATCTACTAAAGAAAAATGGAATCGTTTTGCACCCAGATCAAAAAATGGATGCAGTTTTCTTCTCCCAGGAAAAAGGTGGTTCACTAGATAATCTTGTTAGTAAACCACATCCTGTATAATACCTTAGAAGAAAACTGAGTTTTCATGGCATCTTCAATTCCATGGAACTAATAAGGGACAACTGCGATACTAATTCCACCAATGTCTAAGATGAGATACTACAACCTCACAGCAAAGGTGTAAAAATGCAAATTGGGCAAGGACAACCCTGAATACCAACAAGATGGAACAATCACTACCCGCGCCTACAATTCTATTTCTATAGCTTCTACAAGAGGCCATTCTATTCCTAAACTCAACCGTTATTTGCACAAAGTGACTGCCTTAGAAACAATATACCCAAGCTTTTACTATTGTACCAAGCAATGGATCCTGCTCTAAGGAACTGCCCAAGCAGATTATCTTTCGTTATAATAAAATTGTCTAACCAATTATCATTCCCCGTGCTTAGAGAATACATGTCCTATATATCAGTCTCATCATTTGAATCCACAGCTACCATCCTCTGATAACATAGAGGCAAAACTATTAACCTCTGAAATATCTTGTTGATTAGAACTTCTAAGAAGGATAGTATCTGCAACAGACATGGAATATTCTGCTGTTTTTTGTTTTTTTTGGTTCACTCTGTTCAAAAAGATTGATAAGTAGAATGTCATAAACCATGTTCCCAATAAAACAAAATAAAAGTAACTATGAAGCAAGCCTTTGAAGCTAAATGTCGAGCAGAACACGAATATCTATAATTGCAATTAATAAAAAGAAGTTGCTAAGAAAGCAGGCATAGTGGGAAAAGGCTGAGACAATTTGCATAGAGAAGTTGAGACAATGAGAGTTCACATAGGAAATACTTCTGCTTGAATGTATTGAACTTCTTTTACACGAAACTCAGCGTTCTTGTTCTTCTCCTCACTCTCCAGCATATGGCGGACCTGATTAGCCCATGTTTCCTTCATGTTTTCATTGTTACTAAAGGCCGTTAAGTCAATGTCTCCATCGGGTAAATAAGTCTTGAGCGGTACAGACCCGAAAGTGAACACCTATTGGGAATCAGAAGTTTGAGTATTAATAACAATGAATTAAAAATATGGGAATATTGCATGTTTATGCAAGAGACATATCATAGTATTAAAATATTAAAGCATGAGAAAATCAAAGGAGTTATTGCACAATAACTATGAGCATTCTCCAATTCACTAAAATGCAGAAAAAGCTCAAACCAATGAATCATAATTCCAGATAACTTTACTTGGCTAAAAATCTGGTCTCACCATTTCAATCAATCTAAGGTCTTGACTCTTCAATTACATTTAATTATGTATCATTTCTGAAGTGACCTCTTAAACATTACTCATATGGGTCCTTCAACGAGTCTCGTACCTCAAAGAACACCCTTTCTACTTTCCCCTTTTTCCTCCTAGCAACTCCCACCAGCCCACTTACCCACAGAAAAATAAAGAAGTCTCCTAGAAAAATAGAACCTAATAGTGCTACTTAAGAGTTTCTTAGGGCATCACCAACCCTTACCCAAATCTTGACTCAAACTTAAATTTGAGTAAAAAGCCACTAAAATCCCATCCACTCCTTCAATCAAACCTATACCAAATTGAGTTTTACTCAAAAGAAGGGGACCCATTTCATTTACTCAAATTTCTATCCAATCACAACTTGAAATGTGAGTGCTTCTACCCAAATTTTTCAAGTTCTCCTTTACTCCAAAATCCTAGCATCCACTCAAAACTTGACACTTCGCAATTTCACTCAAATTTGGGTTTATCCATTGGAGTGATTCTCATCAAATGAAGCTTTTTACTCAACCTTGTACTCAATACTCAATTTGATTAAAATTAATAAGGTTTGGAGACGGCTTTGTAGTAACCAGATAAGAACCACAAGAACATGTGGGGAAGATTTACAAGTAAAAGCACCACCTGGCATGAGAAGCACTTCATAATGAGCCGCTGCACGTAATCTGCAACAGCATTTCGGCGTCCTTCTGATAGTGGATTTGGCTGAATGCAGGCAATAAGCTCTGCGGTTCTCTCCTCGGCTTTTACCCATCTCTCCGATTCGAGGACCTGAATCAGTGGACTTGCATTGGGCAGAAGGCCACTTGGCTGCGCCCAAGCCTCATGTTTGCCCATACACGGCTGTTGGATCGCTAGCCTGTGCTACTTCTTCCAAAACAACTATACTTTTTGCACCCAAATCAAAAACAACCACCACAAAAGCAAAAACAATAACTTTTTAGAGTAAACAGAGATGAAAATTCTCAACTTTTTCCCAGATTATCTCTGATTACCAAGAACCCACTTCACTTTGACCAATACTCACTATATGTTATTGCTTCAATGCTAGAAAAATAATGAGAATTGGATATTATTGTTGAAGAACTACAACAAGCATAGAACAGTAAATCAAATACTCAAAATGGGTACTCTTTTTCCCAAATAAACTGTGAGCATTGAAACTTAATTATGGGAAATGACGAGAAATATAAAAATATATATATTCTTGATGATAAAATAATATAATTATATAAACCCTATAAACAATATATGGAAATGGATAGGGGGGCAATCCCGATCACTCAATCGGTGAGATTAACAAAAACCCTAGCTGAAACTGAGTGGTTCAATATCGCGAACAGTACAACAATGTCGACGAATCAGGGTTCAAAAGCATATATCAGATTGAAGCAACAGAGACTGGTGTCGCTATTGGGGATCGTACAATCAGAGAGAGAGAGAAAAAGAGAAAGATTAGAATAGAGCCTGTGTAGGTTGGAAGGCAGGAATTGGACTGTCTGAAATCAAGTTGAGAGAGAGGTTTGACGTTGGTGATTTTATATGGGTTTCTTGCATAGAAGAGGAGAGAGAGAGAGAGAGAGAGATTTTCAAATGAATTTTAAGGCAAAGTTTGTTTGCAAATATGGGAAATGATTGATGAAATATGAATTAATGTAATTATTGTAATTATTAATACAGAGATGATAGGTAACTCTAATTGAGAATTTCTAAACAAAGCTCTATTGAGGTGGCAGCCAAAAGAAGATCGGGAAGTCCATTTGCATATGTAGTGCGTTGGTGATTTTATATGGGTTTCTTGCATAGAAGAGGAGAGAGAGAGAGAGAGAGAGATTTTCAAATGAATTTTAAGGCAAAGTTTGTTTGCAAATATGGGAAATGATTGATGAAATATGAATTAATGTAATTATTGTAATTATTAATACAGAGATGATAGGTAGCTCTAATTGAGAATTTCTAAACAAAGCTCTATTGAGGTGGCAGCCAAAAGAAGGTCGGGAAGTCCATTTGCATATGCAATGCGTGTATTTTATGCACTATGGAAAAAAAAAAAAAATCGATACTTTCTCGTATAATTCTCTCCTTCATTGTCTATCTCCTCTACTGTCCGATGTCTAGAAAAGAAAAAAAATTACAAAACGAACCCCCGATCGGCGTAATATTGCTACAGGTACCTCAAATGGCTTCTCTAGTTTTCTCTCTTCTACTATTTCTTCACCTCCTACCTCATCTCCCACAACATAGTTCTTCAACAACCCAAAACCCATCAAGAACAACACAAACCTCTTCATCCTCCTCCCTCTCTAGAGAAAAGAAAAAGAAAAATTGGTGAGGACCACCTCCGACGACCACCATCAAAAGCAACCCACCAATGCAAAAAAGAAAAGAAAAATAGACCTGAAAATTTTTGAAGCAACCCACCGGCGCAAAAAAGAAAAGAAAAAAAAATAGATCTGAAAATTTCTAACTTGTTTTTGAACAAAAACCTTTGGATTTTTTTTATTTATTTTGTAACTCAATCTCTGTTACTTGTTGAATTCAAGTTCTCAAGATTCCAAGGCCTAGAATGTGAATAAGTCTATTAGATTATAAATATAAAGCAAGAAAGGAGAAGGAGAGAAGGGGGCGGCAGACAGTGGGGGAGGAGGGAGAGGAATAGAGGGCTTGGTAGGGTAGCATCGACCAATGATAGGGGAAAGGAGAAGAGGGGTTGCTGTTGCGGCAATAGTGGTGGGTTCGACAGTTTTTAAATAGAGAAGGAAGATCGGTTGTCAGTGAAAGGAAATAGAGAGAAGGTGACTAGATATTGTCGTCGTCGGTGGAGAGGTCATTGGTGGTCGATGAAAGGAAATGTGGAGGACGAGAGTGAAGGGATTTGTCTTGGCAGAAATGAAAGAGAAAGAGAAAAATAAGAGAGAGAGAGAGAGAGAGAGCGGGGGTTATTTCCTCACATAATGTGTTCCACATCATTAGAGGTCTAGTAGGGGTCTTGAATTAGAGTTCTGAAATATTTTTGTTATTAAAAATTAATTTAATTAATTACTTGTGATAAGGTGGCTTACGATAAAATGATTTATGTGAAAAATACAAAAATACCCCTCCCATATCTAATAAGTACGAGTGCTGCTATTAACACCCCATCAATTATTTTGAATCCCTATTTTTTTGGACTCTCACTTATAAATTGTAAAACCTTAAAAAAAAAAATTATCCTCCCACATAATACCAAAATTATTCTTGTAAAAACATTTCACTCATTCAAATGCACACCCCACACCTTACACTGCCCATATCCCAAAAAGTTTCTCTTCCAAAACCCTAACAAAATCCACAACGATAGAACCTCCCAAAACCAATGAAAAAAATTTGTGGTGATTAAGAAATTTTTTTTTCTCTGCTTCATTACGAGATTTCTCAATCTGTTTAATTTTTTTTATTACCTCTTTTCACATACACAACACAATCCACTTTCATACTTCTTTGGTTAGTTTTCTATGATTCATGCATGGCCTCACTGTATTTGTATGCTTTCTGTGTGAGCAAAATTGGAGAGGAACCCACCGATCGACTTCCTAAGCGTAGTTCGATCTCCTCTGTTTGCCTGTTTTTGCTGCTGCTTTGGTTATCTGTTCTAGAACAAATGAAAAATGTTCGGGCTTATGTCTCAAATTTCAGCCATATGTTTGAGAGTTCAGTCTCGAAAAAATGAAGAACAATTTTTATTATTTTTGTCATTTTTTTTCAAGAAACTTACCTTTACAAGGCCAATCTTCTCTAAGCTAAGAACACCATCAAAGTTATGAATCTCTTCTAAGTTTTTATTGTTGTACTCATCTCATCTCATGGAGTTGTGGTTGGTAAAAAAAAATTTCCACTCATTGTCATTGTCGGAAAAGTATATGTAATCAAATGGTTATCACAGTTGTCGTCAGAATTTTGCCGCCAAAGGGTTTTCAAGGTTTTGAGGATGGATAGATTTTGAATGTGAGATTTTGGGAATATGGATGGGTGGTGATGGAGATGGGTGCTTTCATAAATCCTAACTCATGATGTAGTGGGTATGTGGACTTAATTGTGAAATGGGGTGTCCCAAATTATTAATGTCTATTTTAGTAATTTCACTTGAGGCCCCGTTTGTTTGAGGTTATGGGGAGGGGATTGGATTTGATAGTGAGGAGGGGATTGAGTATGGGGTGTTTGTTTTGAGAGATAGGGAGGGGACTAGTAATCCCTTGGTATTAGTAAGAAGGAGGAAGGGGGATTGGTAAAGAGGAGGTAGAGATGGTATTAGAAAAATAGTGAGGGGATTAGAAATTTTTTTATTTTTTTTAAATATGATGTTTATTTTTTATATTTTTTTATTTGTTTTATTATTTTATATAAAAATAATTTAACAATTCCTCATTATCAATCCCCTCACTAACAATCCCCTCACTATTAATCCCCTCCATTCTATCTCATAAAACAAACGGGGCCTGAGGTTATTATTGTAATAAAAAAAAACTAAAAAATAGGAGGTCCAAAATAATTGATGAGATGTTAATAGCAACACTTAATAACTATAGAAATACTTTTTGATTTTTTTTAGAGGGTAAATATTACATCGATTTTAAGAAAATAATTACAAATTAGTGATAAATTTATAAATATTAATAATTGTAATTATGACATTGGAATGTAATTTTCTCTTTTTTAAAAAAACTAGGCATAGCATACGTGTGTAACATACATTGCACGTGATATTTCATTTGGTATAATTATATTTTTTAAATGATAAGTTTTTTAATAATATGAAAATTTGATATAAAGTAAAATGCTACATGTAATTTTTAATTGTGATATTTAGTTATTGATTTTGTTTTGAAAATTTTCATATGAATGACATTTACTTTGAAACAATGGCCTATTTTAAGAAATAGGTTAAAAATTAATTTTTTTTAAAACGTATAAAAAATAAAGAGATGATATGACTAAAAAAAACTAACTTTTTTGCGGTATTGCCAAAATAGACCAACATTACATTTCTAAGAAAACAAAAATACCCACAATCGCTTGTAGTTCCAAGTAAAAAATTGGCAACAAGACCCTTTGTATGAGAAGGGTTAAAGAACGTCGTTGGAAAATTCGAAGATCTTCGAAGATCCTTGAACAAAAATTCAAATTCTCTAGAAAATAATGAGAGGTTTAGATTCTTCAATAGTCTCAACTAAGAACATAAGAGCAAAGAAATAATGAAGATAAGAGATTGGGTGAAGAAGAAAGCAAAATAGTTAGAGAGAGAATAATAGCAAGGCTCTCCTATGGATCTCCCACTTTCACTCTCAAGGTTGATAATGGAGAAGGGAAATTAGTTATTTCCCAAGAGTTATCTCTCCAAAATTCATCCCTTGTAAAGCTATGGGTGGGTGCTATTTATAAGCACCTCAAGATGTAAGATGAAACCCATATTCTCTCTAACCACCTTGTTTGAGGAAGTGACCTCTTCGAGGATGAGGAAAACCCCGAAGAGGAGATCAACCTCTCAGCGAACCCTTCTTTTTAGCCACACCTAACTAATGATCCCCAATCATCCCAAAGGGTCAGGGGTAGTCCCAGATGACGCCCTGCCACAAAAGGATCAGGGGTAGTTCAAGAGAACGCCCTGCCGCAAAATATTACCGAGTCTCATGGACCTCCCGGGGTCATGCCACCTCAACCCGAGTATAGGCTAGTTTAACCGAAGAGTGAATTTATCTCCACTCACCATCCTCGAGATCGAGTCTTTTGTTCGAACTCCAATACATCCATGGTTCTGGTGCGTAGATCTTGGAAAGCTCCGAGCCCGCAAGTGTTTTGAGACTCATTAATGGAGCAGCTTCTAGATTATGTCTGAATTCGTTCGAAGCCAAGTGCTTCGAATCTCTAGGTTCGTGGATCTGAACCCTTTCGAGTTCGGGCCCGAGTAAGTCTCTAAGTTCGTGGATCCGAACCCTTTCGAGGATTAGAGCGATTCGGCCCGTTTGATGGCGATAAATCCGGGCCCACCAATCTTAGACTTATGATAAATTCGGGCTTACCAACTTTGGATTATTGGGCCTAATTAATTTAGTGGACTCAAATTAGCCCCTCTTACACCCTTATTGAGTTTAGTGTGTTTGAGTTGGTACTCCTTGGGATTGCCATATCATCATCCACGACATTTAACTTGCTAGTTCTAGATGTCAAATTTCTTTTCTTTGGACTCCTATAATTGCAGATCGGGTTGTCCATTGGTTAGTCTCATGTAATCTTAAGGTCATGTTTATTTAAGTGGACATAAGTTTGGAATTAAATTAATAATTCAATAAAATTATTAATTCGATATTTGATTAAACAATTGAAGTACGAACTAATAATTTATTCGAATATGGTATCCTACATATAATGGACTATTCAATCCCATAGAGGGGGGTGAGATATAAATTGAAAGACTAAGCGAAAGTCTGGACTATTAGTCCATCTTTATAATCATAACTTAATCCAAATATAGGATAGGATATACAATTTAAAGGAATTCGTAATCCTAAGACTATTAGTCATGAAAATGTTAATACAGCCTAATCCAATCCGCCCAAACAAACATGGCCTAGGTTGGGATGTAAATCCCCCTCTTAGCTTTTGGCTCTTTATCTTTTAATACTTTTTAAGCCTTTTGTCATTTTCTAGTTCACAAAATATATATAGGAATACTCTTTTTTTTTCTTTAAATAACAATTTACTTCTTACAATAGTTATCGAAACTAAATGGTTGTTAATGGCATTAAAAGGAGATTTATTTTATTTTTTTAAATCTAAAAGGTTGTTAACAAATATTGCAAATTGATTATTTTAGCCTTGGTAATTTATTAATTATCTAATATTTAAATCAGTCATCTACTTATGCCTTTTACAAAATAAATTTAGTAATTACACCTACTACCTTATTAACAACAGTCAATATATTACCGCTCACTATTCTTTCTTTTCATTGTATAATATCCAACTAGTAAAGGGTGACTTTCGACAACCTTCTGTAGACACTCCATTTTTGACCGCCCTGAAGACTTGGGCACTACTAATGGTTTACTTGGTGGTGAAAGGTGTGCAGGGCAAAGGTTCAATTTCTTTGGCAAGGAGAGAGTCAAATCCCAACTTCATACCCCTTTTGGACCAAAACAATCTTGATCAAAATATTTTAGACCTTGAAACCCTCTCTTTCAAAATAGTTTTTGAAAAAGTTCCTACGATGTTCTGACGCTCGCGTTTGGTTAAATGTTGCCCTTTTCGGTAAACCGAGCAAAGGACAAAGTGGAAATGAATGAAAGAGAGATGAAATCTCTGAAAAATATTTCAAAATATCTTGTTTAGGGGTTTGGAGTTGAAGAAAAGAAGAGAAGAGGAAAGAAACCCAGTTGGGGGAGAAAATAGGCATGAACCGTTAAGAGAGAGTCGAGCAGCCCTCGCTGAATCGGGCCTATTCATTTGCATACTTGGATTTCAGCTATGAGGCCACCACCGTTGGAAATCTTACTTTTGGGGCTTCATTTTGCACTCAAGAATCTCCTAAAGCCAAGTCCAGACAGGGGAGATATGGTTGGTTGAAGTAGGGCATCAATCCGATTGGACCGAAACTGCGCGGCTTTACCAAAACAGGCATAACTTTTTACACAGTTGGAATTTTGATGCAAGGCTGGCGCCATTGGAAATCTAACTTCTGGGGCTTTAATTCAGAGACTTGCCAGCCATTTTTTGGCCTTATAAGCCACCTTCCGACCACTTTTCATTCTTGCATACCACTTTTTCCTCTAGAAAATCAGAAAAAGTAGCTGGCCGACCAGTGCAAGCAGTTGGCCGACCACTTCAATTGGTCGGCATCTTTCCAGCACCTTTTTGAAGATCTTTTCTTGCCAGTTGTGCCATCTGGAAGGCACAGAAAGCATCCTCTAAACACATGTATGGAGGGATTGCTTGGAGCTCTTAGTGTGTTTAACAAGGTTGAACCTTGCTTTTCTATATAAGGGAACCTCCCCCCTCATGCCTTAGGTTCAGAAAATTGTGCTTGAGCTATACATACATCCTTGTCTCTATATCTTTTTGCTTGCTCTATATTTGTGCTTGAAAGTGTAGTTTTTCCATACTATTGCACACAAACACACACTTAAACACCATACTCTTGTTGCTGAGGCTCTTTGAGGTTGGTTTTGGAGTCTTTGGATTGGTTTTGGTTCAAAAAGAGTGCTGGAGTTGCAGCTTTGAATGTGTTCTTCAAGGGTAAGCTTCTAACCCTTTAAACCTTGGCTTTGGTTTAAGTTTTTGGACCTATTTGCATGCTTATTTTGGCTTGACTTTAAACTACAAAAAGGTCTGATTTTACATGCTTGTAATGTTTGTTGAAGGTCTCTTTTGTGTTGGGGGTAGTCTACCCCCCTTTAGGCCTTATTTGGCCTTGTTTTTGTGCCATCCTTTTAAGCTATTGGGATCGCCTTGTTTTGACCTTCTCACCACTGAAACTCAGAGGAATTTCAATGGTGGAAATGGTGTTTTGAGGTCCCAAATAGGAAAGGGTCATCCCCTCTCCTTGTGTTTTATATGCTTGCTTTGTATGCCTCTTGTTTGAGCATGTTTGTTAAGCTTATGTTGGCTTCATCTTAGCATGTATTTGGGGTTATTTTGACATGGTATACCACTATTTTGACTTGGCTTTGTCATTCTTTGTATGCCTTATACACTTGTAGTGTAAATTTTGCAAACTAGTCTTGCATGCCTCATGAAGTAACATGTCTTTATAGCTTGTTTTGGGGCCATCTCAGTAGGTTTTTAGTGTTTTTTTAACATGCCTTAGATCTGTTTTGGGTTGGTTCAATAGCCCCTTGCATACTCCTTGTACTGGTAGTGCATTTCCATTCACTAGCCTAATGTGTATCATGCTTTAGACCATCATTCTAGCATGATTTTGGCTTAACTCTAAGAAACTTTTGTCCATGTTTTAGCATGCTCTAGCTTTGATTTATGTTGTTTTGGTCATGCATGCATTGCTTTGTATAGCTATAGTGCATTCTAGCTTGTTAGCTTTGTGTGTTGAGTCCACTAACATGCATTACTTGGGCTATTTGAATGATTTGGCATCATTTGTTATGTGATTTCAGTGCATGTTTCATGTTCATGCATTCACATCTTTCACTCTTTTGATGCTTTGGAGGGTTGGTCCTTTATGCCTAGGAATGAGTCATTGCGTATGCCTTCATGCCTAAGCTTGCGAGCTATCATTTCAGTGTGTTTTTGGGGTTATTTTGCCATAATATAACTCTGATTTTTGTTGGCGAATCCATCTCATGCTTGGTCTTAGTAGGTGTAGTGTAATTCTCCATTTTGGCCTTGCATATTTCATGCTTCATGCTCACCATGCTAGCTTATTTTGGTTTCCTTCCATATATGTTTTAGCATCATTCTGACATGCTCTAGGACTATTTTGGGTTGTATTTGCTATATGCTTCATGTATTGTATAGCTGTAGTGCAATTGGCCTTGCTAGCTTTAAGCTTTGAGCACGATAGCATGCTTCATTTGTGACATGTGCATGATTTGGCATCATTTACCATGTTATTTTAGAGCATATAGCATTGCCATGTTCCCATTCTTTCATCCTTTGAGTGCTTCTAAGGGTTGTACATTGTTGCCTTGTTTGTGGCCTAGTGTACGTGCATGTATGCGTAGACATTTGAGCCCTCATCTCAGCATGTTTTGGTCTTTGTCTTAACCTACTTGAGCTGTGTTCATAGTTGGTTCATTCATTTGTGCCATGTATTGCATGTCTCTTATGTGGTCCTCTTTGGTAGCTTTATGCTTTAAGGATCCTAGCATGCCATGCTTATGTTGATTGGATGATTTGGCATCATTTCATATCTTATTTTAGTGCGTATAGTGTAGCTACACTCTCACATTTGTCATTCCTTGAGCACTTTTGAGAGTTATGCTTTTATGCCCAATTGATGAGCCATTGCATTGAGCATGCATTGTCTTGCATTTCATGCCTTTATTTTAGCATTATGGCCACTGATTTGGGCATGGCTGAGGTCTGTCCACATTCGGTTTAAGTCCATTTAGCATGTTTATTTGCATGTTGTTTGCATGCTTATGTTACATTGCATTGAGTATGTCATGTTGTTCTTAGCATTTAGCATTGTGTATGCTATGTTGTTGTTTGTATTGTGTATGTCATGTTACATTGCATTGAGTATGCCATATTGTTGCATTGCATTTGTTTAGATTAAGTGTTAATCTGAGCACGAAAAACGAGGGACTTTTGATACTTGAAATGATAAAACGTGCCTCAATTCTCGGTCGCCGACCCTCTTGATCATACATGATAGAGGTCAAAGCTTTATGTGTTTATGTGTACATTCATTTCACATTGATTGCATGCAATCTTAGCTTCTCGGGCATCATGCATCGAGATGCGTGATTGGTGGCCCGAGGGTTGAGAACCGCACTTCCTTAAGCTTATGAAATGATAGGGAGGGTGGTTGTGCACACATACATTGCAAACACATTGTCATGCCCCTTCTTATTTTCTGTTGCAGCAAATTGGAAGTATGGCAGCAAAACAAGTCGGCCGACCAGAAAAACTAGTTGGCCGACCACTTTTTCTGGTCTGCAGCAATGACAAGTGGCCGGCAGGTAGTCTACAACACCAATAACTGGTCGGCAGCCCTCCTGAGGGTCCCCAAGGTGAGTTAGAAGCTTTCTGGAGCTTGGTGCAAAGTTCTGAGAACAATTGCAAACAGAGGCAAGTTGAGGCATCGCGATGGGTTTTCGAACGAGGCGACCGAGCATGCACGCGTTTCTCGCTCTGAGGCCCTTTCTAATTTGCTTTACTCGCTGCTTTGTTAAGCTAGCTCATGCTTTGGTTCTGTACTTAAGTAGTTAATGCATTTAGCTGCTTATTTGTGTTGTAATAACTAGTTAGTTAATTAGCTTCGTTTTGTACTTAATTAGTTAACTAGGATTAGTTAATTAGTTTTGTTTTATAATAATTAGTTTAATTGGCTTAGATTAGCTAATTAGCTTCTTTTTCGGACCCTCCGTCGAGAGGGCCAAATGTTGTAATAAGCGTGCGTGCGTGTGATGCATGTCTTCTAACCCCCATTTCTTTCTCCCTTTTACTTACCTACTTTCAGTGGTTAGTTTTAGGGCATATTTGAATTAGCATCTTTATGCTTCGCATGCGTGCATCCATTCATCTGTTTTGCATGCACCGGGTTCGGCGTACCATACTAATTACATTGTATTTCAATACATTTACTTGAATACGTGTTCAACAGCATGTTATCAAGTTGCATTCACATGACATCTTAGAATAGCAGAGCCTATCTTACTTGCATTTTTGCATGTGTTGCATTAGCCATCTTAACATGAACTAGGATCATGCATGATTTCTAACTAGTTCTCTGTTTTGGCTCGAAGTATACTGTGAGTATTTACGCTTTAGCATACTGCATGAGATGTGTATGTTGCCATGTTAGTATGCTTGCCATGAGGCTAACTACTTAAGTGATTAACTGCTTGAATGCCTATGGGTGAAGGTTGGATTGCTTGAATTTGAACAATTCATCAAAATCATGTTTTCTAAGCCCACTTGAGGGTGGCAAAATCCACGACTTAGCCTACTTGCGAGTAGCACCTGTAAATCTTTTTTAAACAAACGAACATGAAATGTTTTACTCCAACTTAGGCGATCCAGTCTATACTTGTATGTTGTGCGCATCACATAGTAATTCTAGGTTAATAACCGGAATAAGAACACATGTGTTTTCAAAAACAAAATATCATGTTAGTAAAGGCCGATCTTTGATCGGGCGAGTGTGGGTGCTCATTGCATGACCTTCCCCTCTCGTACTCAAGTTCCCGAGCCGAGGCAACTTTGGTTATGACGGACACGTGGCCTTAGGCACGGGTCAGGGTTTCCTAAATTTTTCAAAATAAAATATTTAGGTGGCGACTTTGTATCTGGCAAAGCAGTCCATGTTTGGCACTTCTTTATTAAAATTAGTTTTCTAAAACGATTTGCCGGATTTGGACTCTTTGGTGATTTATCGGTCTCACATTGCACTTTGTGAGATTAGATTCAGAACCGTGACACGAGTCCGAACTGTAGTAGCTAAGAAAAAAACGATCCGCGCCCTCGCGCGCGGAGAGCGGAGTTCTCAGGGCGGTCTACACCTTCCGACATGGCTTCAATGCAATTCTTTTTTCCCACCGACCGATTTCACCTCTCTCTCTCTCCTCCTCCGTCTTTCCCTCCACCATTTTCTTGTTATTGGGTGATTTTTCTTGTGTGTTTTTTCTTTATTTTTTAGTGTATCCATGTATCTCACCACCATTTTAATTATCGTTATTCTTTCCACAAGTTTTCATCGTTTCGTTGTAGCAGTACTTTCCAGATTTGGGCTAATTTGTTGCAAAAACCATCTTCATACACCATTTAATGTGTCTATCTACCTAAGCGAACACCCTTGTCCCTTAGGGTTTGATATGTTTCTTATGTAGTAGAAACTGTGATTTTTCAAACTGATGGTAGCAATAATAGATTTGTTGAAGATTATATGGTATTTTTGTTAGTGTGTTTGTTTTATTTGTTTTTGCATGGTTTTTTTTTATCTTTATTTTTTCTCCCTGCGTGCATGTTTATTTCTTCTTCCTTTGGGTGGAGGCTTTCATCCGTTCTATATAGGGGTTTCATTTCCTTTCCATTTTTATACTCATCATTAGATATGCTATAATTCTTTGAAGTCATAACAATGCTTTCTAAATGAAAACTCTCTCATTAATAGTGAGACCACAACAAAAGTAATGCTATGCAATATTAGTCTATCCTTTAACTATGCTTCTAATAACGGTGGCAATATATTGTTAGCTCATAAAAGTCTATACTACAATTCTTCTTGGGTATGCAAGTCTTAACAATTTTTCCTACATAAAACTCTATCTCATTAATGTCGATATCAGAACAATAAAAATACCTATGGCCACTATATCCACCACGCGACACCATAAATTTTATTTTTTACCTCTACCATCTTGATGAAAACCATGTTTCATTATTCCAAAATCCTTTATCTACTTTATTTTATATAGACAATGTTTCCTTATTTACTTCTTCATCTACTTTGTGAGGCATTACTCACTTATTTTCGTTCATATACATCAACGGACTAACTTAACGAATAGTCTAAGTATACAAAAAAATCCCAAATGCAATTGACCATTGTTTTAGAGGTTGTACGACATAGAACATGTGTCACTTCTTTAAATTATTTTGGAGTGTAAAGTATTTATGCTCGGTTGATATTCAAGTTTGGAATAGAAAATAGAGAGTTGCCACTTGCAAATTTATGCGAGACGAGTTCTTAACAATTCTTCCTAAGCAAATCTTATATCTTGTTAAAACAAAAGCGAGACCTATGCCACGACTTCTTAACATTTATTTTCTACTTGTAATGTTGGGATAACAATTAAGCACCTCATCTATTCACTAACATTTTTTTAGTAATTATATGCATAATTAAAAGTATGAAATTGTCATATTTTTGCACGTAAACTGCTCAAATTTCACACTGCCAAAAGTGTAAAATATCATAATTGCTATGAAAAATATGTAGGACAATCTTCGCTGTATTTAAAAAATAAATTTTGTTTGTGTACTCAATAACAAACGGAATATAGATGAAATAAAGAATAGGAGAGAGTTTGTTTGATTACAAAAATCAAACCAGAAAATAAAATAAAATAAATAAAACATATTTTTATTTTGTTACAAAAAACAAAATGAAAATCTGAAACAAAAAAAATAATAAAATAGAAAATAAATTAATTACTTTACCAAATTAATTTCTTGAACAAATTTTCTGATCAAGTTCAGTGTTCAACACTGTGTCCTTAAGACAGATTCGTTCTCTCCATGGTGCTTTCAGAATGTGGACGTCTATCTCGCAGGATGATCAACAAGCACTATAAATTGTTTACACAATGAACACACTAAGTGTATACACTCTTTTTTATTTTTTTTTAATGCAGCAAAATGCAAAGATTATTTGCAGAGGAGAAGTACGAAAATTGTGAATGAAAACATCAAATGAGGGCTGCCTATTTATAGATGCAGTGGTGGGTATTGGTTTTGAATTAAACAGGTGCAAACCTGTTTTGAACAGGTATGAAACATGTTCGGTTTTGAATTAAACAGATTTAAATCTGTTGGATTCAAATTTCAAACAGATAAAAATCGTAGGGACCTGTTTGGGTGTAGAGGAAAAACGGAACAAATTAATTCCGGAATTTTAATTTTTTATTAAAAAAATGTGTAAAAAATTTATAAAAATGGGTTTTTTGTAATTTCTAAAACTACATGAGACAATTTATATTTTAAGAAGACCTCATGAGATGTATTTGTAATTTATCTTTAAAAAAAATAATCACTATGTTTGGTGTCAAAAAAATTGAGCTCACTTTTTGAAAAAATTAAAAGCTTTTTATTTTTCGTGTTTTTTTTTTTCAGAACCATCTAAAAAATAGACCAAAGTTGAGGAAAAATCTAATTTCCAAAACCATTTCTAACAATCCCCCACATGAATGGAATTTGATGACAACGGAAATGCAACAATATGCAGAATTTGTCGAAAGAGTATAAATTGAAAATATCTTGCATTAGGATAGGTAGCTTTCGGCCTTTAACCTTCCCTAATAATAACCTATCGGACGTACCAGCTAACCAATGGACGCGATGCCTTGAATTGTTTAGCCATTTGTGTTAGCTAAGATAATAGATTTCACACAAAATATCTTCTGACACATCGTAGTTCTCACAGTTGTGTTCATTTTGGCCTTGAACGTTTCTAGTTGTTCATGAGTGCTTCTAAAGAATTTAGCCTCTTCATTCTCATAGAACCGGCCCCAGTTCGACACTTGTATAGGTGATTTTTATTGTGAGTATCTCTTATACTCGTCTTGATTTTACGCCTAAATCAAGATATAAGTAATCATTAAAAGCTAAGCTTATCCTTAAATCCCTGCATACAACACATGTTGCAAATATTACTCTCACCATAGAAATGGGTAGGAAATTTTAATCCCTTGGTGATTTCTAGTGAGCCACATATAACTTAGTTGTCCCTTTGAACTTAGTTCTTGGGATCTCCAGTCATATAAGTAGGTTTACCATTATGATGACTCTTATGTAATAGGCTTTAATCCCATCCCCTTTGATGAACTATACACTTGCTCTTTTGTTAAACCTTTTGTTAACGGATCCGCAATATTCTCTTTAAATTTCATAAAATCTATTAAGATTATTCCATTTGAGAGTAATTTCCTTACGGTATTATGTCGATGATGAATATGTCGTGACTTGTCATTATACATATGATTTTGTTCATTGCCTATTGCAGATTGACTATCACAATGAATGCAAATAACTGGCACAGGTTTTGGCCACATTAGAATGTTTTCTAAGAAGTTATGAAGCCATTCTGCTTTTTCTCCTGCTTTGTCTAAAGCAATGAACTCTGATTCCATTGTGGATCGTGCGATGCATGTTTGCTTCGTGGATTTCCAAGAAACAGTAGTGCCTCCCAGAGTAGAGACATATCCACTAGTGGATTTTAAATCTTTAGTACCCGATATCCAATTGGCATCACAATAACCTTCGAGTACTGCTAGATATCGAGTAAAGTTCAAACCATAATCACAGGTAAATCTTAGATAGCTAAAAACCCAAATGATCGCTTTCCAATGATTTTCTCCAGGGTTACTAGTGTATCTATTCAATTTACTGACAACATAAGTTATATCAGGACGAGTACAGTTCATTAGGTACATTAGGCTTCCAATAATTTGAGAGTATTTTAACTGAGACACCACATCACCTTTATTTTTTGATAAATAAAGATTAATGCCTACGGGTGTTTTAGTTACATTCATATCATTCTTGATAAATTTACTAAGAATTTTCTCAATATAATGTAATTGAGATAATGCATATCCGTCAGAGATTTTAGTAATTTTCATTCCTAATATTACATCTGCGACCCCCCCATATCTTTCATATCAAATATTTTGTTCAACATTTGCTTAATTGATTTGATCATGTTTTGACTACTTCCAATGATAAGCAAGCCATCCATATAAAGATAAACGATGACATAACCTTTGTTCGTATTTTTAACATAGACGCACTTGTCACATTCGTTTATCTTAAATCCATTAGTAAGCATAGCATGATCAAGGCATTGCTTAGGTGCTTGTTTTAATCTATAAAGAGATTTTACAACTCGACAAACTTTTTTTTCTTGTCCTGGCATTGCAACCCCTTTGGGTTGCTCCATATAGATCTCTTCATTTAGATCACTGTTTAAGAAAGCTGTCTTAACATCAATTTGATGTATCTCTAAATTATACAACGCTGCTATGACAATAAGCATGCGGGTGGATGTTATTCTTGTCACAAGAGAATATGTGTTAAAATAGTACAGACATTCCTTTTGTCTGTAACATTTTACTACAAGTCTTGCTTTATACTTGTCTATTGAACCATCTGCTTTCATTTTTCTCTTGAATATCCATTTATATCTAAAAGGTTTAGAACTAGATTGAAGATCCACCAATTCCCAAGTATGATTTTGCATAATAGATTCAATTTCATTATTAATAGCCTTTTTCCATAAAAGTGCTTCAGGACTATCATTGCTTCCTTAAAGCTTTGAGGTTTATTTTCTAATAGGTATGTCAGAAAATCTGGACCAAAGGATTTTGATGTTCTTGCTCTCTTACTTCGTCTTGGTTCATCATCAGTTAAATCCTGTTGGTTTAGACCATTACTAGTCTCTTGTGTTTGATTACCATTAGTCTCTTGGCTTTGTGTACAATCATAAGTCCTTTTCTGTGAACTAAATTCATATCATTTCTTGTAAGGAAAGACCTGTTTAAAAAATGCAGCAGTCCTTGACTCTATAATAGTGTTCACATTTATATTAGGTATTTTTCATTTATAAGTCAGAAACCGATATGTACTACTATTCTGAGCATAACCAATAAACACACAATTCACTATTTTTGGTCTTATCTTAGTCTTTTTAAGAACATGAACTTCTACCTTTGCCAAACACCCCCACACTTTAAGTATTTGTAGGAAAGTGGTCGACCTTTCCATAATTCATAAGAAGTGCTGTTGGTTTTCTTGTGAAATATTCTGTTAAGAACATAATTAGCAGACAATATTGCTTCCCCCCACAAGTTCTGCGGTAAGCCTGAACTTAGTAACATGGCATTCATCATTTCTTTAAGGGTTCTATTCTTCCTTTCAGCAATTCCATTTTGTTGTGGAGAATAGGGTGCTGTAGTTTGGTGAATAATGCCATGTTGTGCACAAAATTCATTTAATGGTGCATCATATTCACCACCACTATCACTTTTAACCATTTTAGTGGTTTTACCAAGTTGATTTTCAACTTCAGTTTTGTAGAGTTTAAACATTTCTAAAGCTTCATCTTTACTTCTAAGTAAGTATACATAACAATATCTTGTGCAATCATCGATAAATGTCATGAAATACTTCTTACCTTCTTTAGTTTGAACAAATTTAAGATCGCATACATCTGTATGAATTAATTATAGAGGTTCGATTTTTCTTTCAACCGATTTAAATGAAGCCTTAGTTAGTTTTGCTTCTACACAAATCTCACATTTGTGATTAAGATCAATTTCAAACTTTGGTATATAATCCAAACCAATTAATCTACGCAAAGCATCAAAATTCACATGTTCTAATCTACTATGCTATAAATTCAACTCAAGAATAAAAGTAAAAGATGTGTTATTCTTATTAATAGCAAATTTTGGTACAACCGTTATTACATTCAACTTGAAGAGACCATCACTCATGTATCCTTAAATTTTAAAGAATATTTGACTATAACCTTATAAACAATTATGTTTTCTAAGTACCATTACGGGAGTCCCACGCCTTGGGGGACTTAAATAACCATTGGCTTCTGTTTGGCTACTTTGTGGTCCTCTGTTTGTGATGGATCCATTGACCGCTGTTCTGATTGTCACTTCTGTGACCTCTGTTTTGTTCTGTACCGTGGTTATGGTTAGTTATTTACATAGTTTCTATATTTTAGTTTCTGGCACTTAAATGATTTATTTACCAAATTAAGTTATGTAAATGTTTTGGCTTAACTAACTATCCATGGTTATTTTGTATTCCCTATACTCTTGGCATAATATTCCTCACTCTGCTGTGTGCTTATAGCTGTTACTCTTTCAGGTGACGAGATGTAGGGGAAACCCATAACCTCACGAAATGGAACCCACACGTAGATTGATGTTGAACCACTTTTTTTTTTTATCTTTTTAAAAAATATATATATATTTTTGCTCCATTTTGTTCTACTCGGGGCCGGTCACTGAATAATAAAATAATAAAAACCCTATAAATGTATTTTCTCTTATTAAAATAGTAAAATGGAGTAATTTCCTGTTTAATTATTTTAGTTTTCACTTGCGCAGTTTAATTTGCTACGAACAAGATAAGTTAGTAAGCTGCAGTTCCAACCCTAAGCTCCTGGGGTTGGGTCGTGACAGTTTCTGCACAGGAAATCAGAATGTTTCCAAGCGTCTACAGCGGTAACAACTTGTCGATCACTTTCATTCTCTCTAAGTACTGAAGCCTTTTCACAGAGAAACCGGGCCAAATTTAGAGTTGTAATGTAACGCCCTCAAAATAATAGATAAAACTCATCTCATTAGACATGCATTGATATAAAATAAGCTAACCATTTCTTATTTATCAGAGTAATTCTACAACTGTATTACATGTTAACAACAAAAGCAAATGCCCTAAGGGCTTACAGCTTTTCAAGTTAACACTTGGTTACAAAAAGAAGAGTACTAACTCAATACATATTAAGCCCTTGGCTTGAATTTACATGTAATACATCAAAATAAATAAAAGAAGAGTCTTCAACTCTCATCAACATCCAAGCTATATCCTTGGAGGTGGCATACTACCTGTACCTGAAAATAATATCCCATAAAGGGTGAGCCAACGCCTAGTAGAGATATGCTAAACACAGTATGAGTAATAACTAAGACATTAGAAATTGATAAATGTTCAGTTTCCATAAACCAATTCATAACTCAGTCTCATTTCATTTCAGTTTCCATTTCTTATCAGTTTCACAATTCTTAACAACGGCTCAGAGCCTGGCCAACCACATGTGTGAGATAACGACTCATTTTAAACATTTCCCATTTTCAATAGATAAACATATTAGTTGTATCAACATCTCAACAGATAAGCATACAAGCTGTATCCACATTTCAACAGATATGCATATTAGCAATATCAACACTTCCAATGACAAACATATGAGCTGTATCAATACTTTCAGTGACAAGCATATGAGCTGTGTCAGCACATTATCTGACAAGCATATGAGCTGTATCAGTGGAGTCCATCCCCTATCTCCTCCCAAACAACATCCGGTTTAGAGGTCCATCCCCTATCTTCCCCTAAACCGTGGAGTACATCCCCTATCTCCTCCCCCACACACAATGCATATATACACAAAGGTCGTATACACAATCAATCAATCAATACATAATGTTAATGTATTCTATCAACCGTCATACTCTATGACATATCCAATTGATTAGTTTTAGTTTGCTTAATCATCTTGCATTGTCTACAACAATCAAAACTACCCTCCACCGGTAGCCCAAGCAATTATTTCTAAATAGATAATAATAGCTTCAACAGATAAAATATCAATGTTTTCAAAAGTGAGCGATTTATAAATCCAACTCCATCATTTCATAACATAATGATCCAATTTCATTATTTCCAACTCAATTCCATAAGTCCACAAATTTTTCCAAATTAATTATACCAATTAATTTATTCAACCAAATTAGGGTTTTCTACCCCATTTCTCAATATTGACCCAATGGTCTAAATATCAACAACCAACATCAATAACACCATTTGAAACCCAAAATACATATTATGAGCCCAAAATCACAAAACCCTCTTTAACACATTTTGAAACCCTAAGTCTCAAAATTTCCTAAGTTCAACACTTTATCAAAACAACTAAAAATCTAGGTTAAAGACCATAAGTGTGAGTAGGAATCCTTACCTCAAAGATGAGACCCAAAGAAGGAGATGGTGAAAACGAAGTTGCTCCAAACCACGAGTTCCTCGGATCAAAAGATAGCCCTCGACGATCAACAACCTTTTTGTAAAGATCAAAGGTGAGGAAAACACCCTAACTAGATCAATATCTAGAAAGAAGGTAAGGTTTTAGAGAGAGGAGCTCTCAAAATGGGTTTTAGAAAAAGTAGGAGAGAGAAAGGAAAGTAAAAAGTGATTTAAAATCACCCAGCAGATAACTCATATGCGCATGACCCGCTCGAGCGAAGAACACAACGCTCGAGCGCCAAGAACAAAAAATTTGGACACGCTCGAGCGCAATAAGGCCCGCTCGAGCGCCAAGACACAAGAATAAAGCACTTCCGCTCGAGCGCGAAAACCAGTCCGCTCGAGCGTAGATTTCCCCCTCCCAGAACTTATACCCAGAAAGTACTACCCGCTCGAGCGTAAAAATCACATCTGCAGAAGTTTTGCAAGAACACGAAATACTGGAGGTGTGCAATCCCCGCTCGGGCGCAAGAAGACCCGCTCGAGCGGATCGCCTAAAAACTGAACAATAAAGGATTGAAACCAAGGCCTAACCAACCTGTAACAACCCTGCTCAAAACATCCTAAAACTCAATCAAGTGGAATTAAAGGACGACAACAAGATAGATACCACTACCAACTTCACGGAACCGAGTCCGGAATACAACAGAACAGTAAAGGGACAACCGGGATCGCTATATGTAAGATAGAACATCATTTTCTACTGTCATCTCTTAAACTCAGTGCCATTAATTTTTTTCGATTTTTCTCCATGATTTATTGGAACTTGAACATGGTTCTGGATAGAGACCGGAGTCGTTGTAACGATCGGATTTGGAATACTACTTTCAGCAACCATAATATCTGATTACAAAAATCAAAAAAATCAAAACACAAATTAATTTTCTAGTTACTAAAATCAGAAAATAAATTATAATACAAAATAATTTTACTTTTCTTGTTATTAAAACTAGAAAAATAAAATACCACATTAATTTTCTGTAACATAAATTAATATTCTGCAATTGTTAATGACACAAGTATATTACTACTAGTTATCAAATAAAATAAACAGTATATTACTACTATTTGTCAAATAGTATATTACTACTATTTGTATTTTCCAATCAGAATATCACTTTGTGAAAACACATAAAAATAAATACAATGAAGACACCAAAAATTAATCTATCTTAAGATTGTATGACAATCTTCACTTTTTTAAAAAATAAATTATGTTTGTGTACTTAACAACAAACGGAATATAGAATAAATAAAGGATAAGATATAGTTTGTTTGATTACAAAAATCAAACTAGAAAATAAAATAAACTAAATAAAACAGATTTTTATTTTGTTACAAAAAACAAAATGAAAATTTGAAACAGAAAAAATAATAAAACAGAAAATAAATTAATTACTTACCAAATTAATATGTTGAACAATTTTTTTGATCAAGTCCAATGTTTGACACTGTGTCCTTAAGACAGATTCGTCATTTCCACAGTGCTTTCAGATTGTGGATGTTTATCTCCCAGGATAAAATGATCAACAGCAAACAATAGCAACACTATAAATTGTTTGCACAACGAACACACTTTGTGTTTATACTCTTTCTTACAAAAAAATAATGCAGCAAAATGTAGAGAGAAATTGTAGAATATTTTGAACGAAAATCGAAGTGAAAACATCAAATGAGGGGCTGCCTATTTATAGATGGAGTGATGGCTGTTTAATTTGAATTAATCTAGTACAGATCTGAATGAAAAGGTATGGTACCTGTTCAGTTTGAATAAACAGATACAAATCTGTTGGGTTCAGATTTTGAACAGCTAAAACCTATATTGAACATATTTGAATCTGTCCGGGTGGGGAAAATAAAATCGGAGTCAAATTTTGAAATTAATTTTTGAAATTCAAATTCCAAAAAATTAGAATTTAATTTTAGAAAATAAAATTCAAATGTTTTTTGCCCAAACAGATAGGTATTGGATCGAACAAACCCAACGCAACCACGCACTCGCGCCCAACCATCCGGACGGACGGCAATGCGTGTGTTTATCTTGGGTCCAATGGATCTAGCCCACTTTGTCCATAACCTCACTCTCTACAAAACTTAAGTGTCCTTTGGGGCTTACCCTAAGTTTCAATCCCAAGCCTTATAAACCCACTCAAAGTTTCTCACCAAATCAATGTGGGACAAACTTTTATTCAAACCTTTAGGAAAATTCACCAAAAATACTATTTCCACAGAGCTTTCTTTGGCTTTAATTTTCCATTCGCCAGATAATGGTTTTAAGCAACCAAATATTTAATGCGAATCACAACGAGGCATAGAACGCGTTATCATTTAGACCCGTCAAATTTGGTGCATGAATCTCATCTAAAAAATAGATCAAAATTGAGAAAAAAAAGCAACCAAATATTTAATGCGAATCACAACGAGACATAGAACGCGTTATCATTTAGACCCGTCAAATTTGGTGCATGAATCTCATCTAAAAAATAGATCAAAATTGAGAAAAAAAAAATCTAATTTTCAAAATCATTTCTAACAAAATAGTGTAACTTCAATAAAGGGTTAGTTTCTACACAAAATTTTCACACGTATGAGCAATTTATTACACATTGCGTGATTTGTTTGATAACTTTACAAATAGACTACAACCAAACCACCAAAGTGTTATTTATTATAATTATTATTTTTTATAAATTTAGCATAAAACTCAACAAGGAAAGTTTATTGAAGGCAACGATCCAACCAATAAAGCGTGACACTTTCATCTTTCCAATGTGATGTTTTACTAAAATAAGCTAACAAACACTAAGGTTGTGTTTGGTAGAGTTTTGTAAATATAATTTGAGAGTATGAATTATATTTTAAATTTGTGAGTTGTGAAATTATGATTTGAGTGTAGAAAATTTGTTTAGTTATGATTTTTTAATAGAGTGTTGAATTGAGTTTTAAATTGAGTGTGAAATTGAGTTTTGAAAGCTTGATTTGACATGTGAAGTAAGAAAATTTTTTTGATTGTGAGTTTTGAAAAGAGTTTTTAAAACTTAATTCAAATTATTATAACTCATAACAAAACACACTACTTTCATATTATTAAAAATTCTGATTAACACTCATAACTAAACTCTTTTTAAAATTCAATTAAATTTTTTTATTATTAACAGAAAATAACATTAATCAATTTTTTAATTGAAAATACTACAAAAGAAATAATTTTTTTTCAAAATAAATATTCAAAAAATTTAAATCATAAATATTTAAATAATTTAAATATTCTAAAAAATTTAATAAGTAAAAAATTAAAATAAATATTCAAAAAATTTAAATTGTAAAAATTTAAATAATTTAATTATTCTAAAAATTTAAATAATTTAAAATGTTAATATTTTAAATTTAAAACAACTCTACACTCAAATGGTAACCAAACACATAAAATAAAACTCAATTAAGAAATTATTTTTAAAACTCATAACCAAACACATAACTCAAAGGGAAAATCGGTCTAGGGTCCCTCTCCTACTTTTCGTAATGGAAGAGATCCACAAAATTATTTTTTGATGTCTAAGGTCCCTAAACATATATCAGAGAAATTTCAGTCCTTTATACTATCTTCATCATCTGATCCACCGCCACCCCAACAACCCGACTCTGAGTCCTCTTTATCTTCCAACACTTCCCAAAGCTTTACCTAGTGGAGATTCCCACTCCCAAACTCACGCATTTCACACCACTCTCACCCACCACCACCATCGCCACAGGAATCTGACCCATCACCACCCCAAACTCACCGCCATTCTTACCCACAACCACCGCCTCCAGAACTCTTTCGTCTCGCCGAGCTCCAACTCACTTCAGACTCCGATTCTGACCGACTCAATGCCCTCCACATGCTTTTTCTCTCGTAGAAGCCATTAACCTACGAACCGTGGTCTCGAATCGAAAAATTGCAGTACAAAGTGAAATGGCTTTTAAGAGGCAGCACTTTTGGACTCCTGAATGTCCAACTCATGCTCTGCTACCATGATACATGAATCTGCTTCCAAAGGTGAGGCCACGCTCTTACTTTTTTTGTAGTGAGTTGAGCATTTCGGTTATGCACTGTACATCAGGTGTTATGCCAACCTGATCTATGTCATGAAGTGCTGGTAATAAATACTTCGCAACAGTGACAAATATAGTTGATCCATCATGTAGCTCTGTAATACTCTGTGGCACAAAAAAAAAAAAAAAACCCAGAGAAAATTGAATGAACACCCACAAAAAATTTCAATTTAGAGAAACTTGAACACCTAGAGAAAATCTCAATCCAGAGAAAATTGAATTTCTCTGGATTTTTGTGATTTTCTTTGGGAATTGATCAGTGAATTTCTTTGAGTTTTTGTGATTTTCTCTTGGAATTTATCAGTGAATTTCTCAGAGTTTTTGTGATTTTCTCTAGGGTTTGGAATTTAGAATCTTGTGTTTGAATTTCTCTGGTTTCAATCAAGAGAATTTATCTGGTTTGTCTGGTTTGGAGAGAATGACTCTGGTTTTGAACCAGAGAAATTTGTGGGTTTGTAGGTTTGTTAGACATGGGTTTAATTGTAGTTAATAGAGTTAGAGAAATTTGCGAAGTCAGAGAAATTTTATGGTCCTGAGCTCTGCTCTTCTTTGACAATGGCTCCGGTGAGGAACAGACCAACACCGAAGCTGATGCTGATGATGCCATGGCCCATGAGTCGTTCAGGCTGTCGGAGCTGAAACAAACATCTGTGACACAATTTGGGCTGCTGGACATTGATTGGAACTTTTGTTTGTTGGATCGGTGAATCCCTGATGTTGATTCTAGCATTAGCTTATGGAAATCCTCCACTTTGTCTTGTTTTCAACATACGGGTATATACATAAACAATTAAGATTCAAGAACACAATGATGGAAATAATTGGAATAGATCAATGCATTGACAAGAAGGTACAAACCTTGTAGATTTGAAGAATACCTAAGAGCTAGTTTTGGTATTCTATTGCGAGACAGGGCTTTAGATTACTGAAATTTCTCTGAATCCTGTTAAGGGACCTTAGACATCATAGAAATATTTGATGTCTTTTATACTATGAGGTCTTAATATCAGGGACCTTAAAAAAAATTTCCCTAACTCGAAACTCCATACTACTTTCATGACTCTATACTCAAATTGTAACCAAATACATAACAAAAAAAATTAAAATATTTAAAAATATTTTTATAAAATAGAGTTTGAATTTATTTTTATAAAATATTTTAAAAATTAAAAAAATCGTAACATATTTAAATATTAAAATATTTAAAATCTTAACAAAATTAAAATATTGATTTGAATTGAGTTTTGAAAAGAGTTTTGAATTATGTGTTTGATTATAAGTTTTGAAAAGTAATGATTATATTTTGAATTAAGTTTTGAGAAATGAGTGTAGAATTATGATTTGAAAGCTCAAAACAAACAACACACTCAAATCAGTGAGTGAAACTATAATTCAAAACTCTTACCAAACAGAGCCTAACATGTGCTATTCAAATAAGCATACAAAACAGTGGACAAACATATTCAAAAGGTCTCATTTGGCTGAAAGTAAAAAAAAAAAAAAAGAAGTTTTTTGGACCAATCACAAGAGACCCCAGCATCCTCACTGGGGTCTCATGCATTTTCCGATACGGCAGTGGTGGGGACCTGCAACACCCTCACCTCCACGTGGGAGGCTGCCAAACCGAGACTAAGCGAATGCTCGTGGGACAATATCTCTATGCATCATCACACAATGGACACGGTCCTCATCCAAGCCCAACTCGTTAAGAAACTTTTGGCCTCCACAGAACACGAACGGTGATCCAAAGGTAACAACTGGTCGCAGAACATTGGGCTTGACAACCTTCCTCGACAAGAGCATCAAGTTGACTAAGAGTGAAAGGCTACCGCCAAGAGAATGACCTGTGAATTGAAGCTTTGCCCGTTCCCCATGGTTAGTCAAATGCTCCATAATTTCCGGCATGAATTGCTCGTACATTCCCTTTGCAGCTTCATAAATTCCTCTATGAACAAGCGCTTCCGTCCCCTACAAGAAATACTAAATTGTTTATGAATGATTCTCTGGCTTCTCTCCTCTGCAGTGTTTCTGTCATCACCATGCTATTAAGAACTCAAGTGAAGTGCTAAGAGTTTCGCAATTGTGCTTACCTCGAATTTAGTGGGTTCAAAGAAGAGATTTGCCTGCCACGATGCTAGAGAGTCCGATCCCTGTAATTTGTGGATAAATAAAACGTCAAAAGTTGTGACGAGAAGGGAAAAAGTGTCGGATGAGGAAAGAATTGAAAACTTTTTGAAATTTAGATTTAGATTTAGACTTATTTGGAAATTTTATCAAATTAGAATTTAAATATTATGTTTAGTAACCGTCATTAGGTTTTCTTTAGAAATAGGCAATTATGTAATAGGTTTATACGGACTATGATATTTAATTGAGTTTTTGATATCAAGATCAAAGATTTTCGGGTTTTTATTTTTCTTTTATTTTACATTGACATTGAATATGAATGCAGCGATTACCTGGATGATGAAGTTGCGAGTATATGTGCTCGGATCATCACAAACAAACCATTCACAAGGCGATGAATGAAGCGATTGAAGGTCCCTTGCCGCCTCCTGTTTTTCTGTCTCACCTGCAGCGACCACTGCTGTCATAGTTGAAGCTGCCAAAGAAGCAGCCATCTCTGATTTGTATACTCGAGGTGACGAACTCTCTTCCTCTTGTCCGTGATCTTCATCACCATCTGATGCCACATCATTGCCTTCCTGTTCGGTTTCCGAGCCAAGGGATGAAAGGTCCTTGGTGTACGAGTGGACATATGATGCAGCTGAAGCAGCAATCTCATACGCAACAGTGGGGCGGTTTACACGTTTCTCGTCAGATATTCCTGCTTTCTCTGGAGCAGATACAGTGGGAGCTGAGGCAGTCACAGGTACGCCATTGGTTTCCCTATCTGGTTTTGCTTTTAGTGCTTCTGCTTCTGCTTTCTTCTTTAAGGAAGATGTTACGAGGCGTAGACCATAGTATCGTCTTAAATCCTTAGCCTGCATGTTAATGGGATCAAACTACTTTATTTTTCTGAAAAACTGAAGCCAATTTACTAGGAAACGATATTTTCACCAAATATTATCATCTCCATCTGATATTTTATGAATTTATATAAAACATTTGCGGAGAAGGACATGAAAAATGAAAATATATGGAGCATAGTATTCATTAGATGATACCCATACTTGCAGGCTGAGGTTGCACGCCTCGGTTTGGTTGAGTTTTCAGAATTTATTTTCTAAGAAAATCTCAAAAAACTAGTTTGGTGCTTTAAAAAAAATATAAATTAAAACACATTATTTTCATATGGACTTCTCTTTTTTGGGACACAAATAATGTTTTGATGTTTATTTTTCTCAAACTAGTTTCAATTTTTCAAAAAACAAGTTGTGAAAACTTAACCAACCAGAGGTCCTAAAATACCACTGTGGCACATGCACGTAGATCTCCCGACTAATGAGACCTTGCAAAAGAGGAATAAATAGAGTCGATCTTGTCTGTTAGTCAATTGACCTATGTTGGTTAGGTTAGCTCTACCTATTCTGTGACTAAAGCTTTATTGGTCCGAGATCATCATACTAACATGTTGAGTTGGTGCTCTCGACTAGGGCACTTAAGGTTAAGTATTTGATGCACAGTAATGGCAAAAATGTAGTAATAGTAAGCTGACCAAGGTTGGTCAGTTTTTTTTTTGTTTTTGAACAAAAGGTTGGCTTTATCTATTTCGTTAGTAGTGCTCTTATTGGTCTGAGAGCATGATACTGGCATGTTAAGTTGGAGTTCCGAACTAGGGGGGCTTGAGGTTAAGTATTTGAACCATGTTAGGTGTCACTAGTTAAACAAGATTACAAGGAAAATTGATTCAACCATTGGCAATAATATTTTAGGGTTTAAGCAAAACGTACCTTAATCTCTGGTATCACATAAGCCATGTTGCACAGGAAGGCTAGCTGAGCTAAAAGCTTAGCATCAGACCACAGAACTTCAACCAACAACCTTGAGAATGACTCGCAATCAATTTTTGGCTTCCCCTCTTCTTCTTCATCGCCATAGTCCGCTTCACAACCACCCTCATCTTCATCGCAATCTTGGTGGCTATCTGCATCGCCAGCCACTTCATCTTTTTGTTGCCTCTCTCTCCAATGGCTTTGATGCTGCAGTAGCCTCTCGACCCAATTTGCTCTCTTTTTCACCTCCTCCTCGTCTTCGTCGCTCTCTGTTGTGGTCTCCGTTATGTTCATCTCCTCCTTACTCGTCTCTGTTATATTCATCTCCTTACTCGAATCTGTTATGTTCATCTCCTTACTCGTATCCGGATCAAATAGAAATGACCGAAGCGAGCTTGGGAAAATTGAACTGGACAACTTGAAATTGAATATGCCCATAGAATGGCTATTCTTTAGTTCTGGTTGCTGCGTTGTTGAGGCCCGAATTTGGTTGTAGTAAAGATGGTTGTCGGAATATGATCGTGTCATGATTTTGCATCGGTTACAGGCGATGCATGTGGAAGTAACCGTCGAGAACGTGAAAGTTTATATTTACTGTGTTGGACTTTTGTGTAGTTCATAAATTTTGTTTGATCATATGTATATGTGGATGTATATATATTCATATGTGCCCCAGGCGATGCATGTGGAAGTAACCGTCAAGAAGGTAGAAATTTTAGAAATTACCTTTACTTGGATAATTGTTGACAATTGTGGAGGATAATTTTGAAAAGAACACCAATTGGGGTGTTTAGATATTGTAATAGTATAGATATTCTTCACAATGTCCCAATTTTTCCGTCTCATTTGTGATTCCTCTCTGTGTGTGTGTGCGTGTGTTTTTTTTTTTTTTTTGTTTTATTGCAGGCATGGAGTTTGTAGTGTCTTTGTGTGTGTGCGTGTTTTTTTTTTTTTTTTTTTTTTTGTATTATTTTTAGATTTTCTGTGTTGAACTTTTGATCATATATGTGGATGTATATATATATATATATATTCGTACACTGCAGCTTGATACAGGCAGTGTATGCACAAGTAACAGTCAAGAACATGAAAGTCTTAGAAACTACCTCTACTTTGATAATTGTAAGCAATTGTGGAAGATGAATTTGAAAAGATCAGGATGTTCACATTCATAATTATAATAATTTAGGTATGATTCTTCAAATTTTCTCAAAATTGTCTGTCTCATTTGTGACACTGATTCCTGTTTTTCAATCATTACTAGTGGTGGGTGCAAACCCAATCCGTTCTCAACTATATATACATAACCCCCTCCGTCCCATAATATTAGTCCCTTATTCCATTTTTCATTGTCCCAAAATATTAGTCCCTCTTCAAAAATCAAGTACAAAAATAATATAAAATTCTTATTTTGCCCTTCTTTTAAATTCATAAATAATATAAAAAGTACAATTATGACATTGATATTCCCAAAAAAATGTACTATCAAAGGGTAATTTTGGAAAATCAACTTTTTTAAAGTACTACCAAAAAAAGTTGGATTCCCCAAAAGGGACCATTATTTTGGGACAGAGGGAGTATATATTTTTGATGATTTGATGAATGGAGAAGATAAGTTAAATTTGATAACTCTTGGTAGTTATTTTATGAAACAGTTAACAAATAGTGCCAATTTTGAAAAAATAAAAACCGGTACAAAGCTTCAAAACCTTGTGAGTTGGTTGCTTTATATAATAATATAGATAGTATATACACATATTTTTTTTGCTTTACTGTATTGAACTTTTGTTTATAGTTCATAACTTTTATTTGACCATACATGCGGGTGTACCATGTACACATGCTTATACACACAATGCACGTGCAAGTAACTGTCAAGAATGTGAAAGTTTTAGAAATCACCTGTATATATGATTTTTAGTTTTCCATATAAAGAGAGAACTCTTTAACAAATTATCAGTTCTAGCTAGTTATCAAACATCACCAGCTAACTTCCGGTTTCTATATGTGTGCTTGTGTCCAATTTTGTTTACTTATTTTTATGATGGGTAAATATAACCGCACCTTTTGATTGGTTCTAGTACTTTGGTTCTTTTATTAAAAGCTTATCCTTAATTTAATAAATTACCCAACCTATACTTCATGCTATTGCTCTCTTTCATCACACATCGCTGACTTTGACACTAGAGGACAACAATTTGCTTTTCCAACCTGTGTCAAACAACTCTGTCAATGAGAGCTCTTGGGAGTCATCAGCCTATTATCCCCGGCCTACCTTTGATCTGTTGAGCGATAACCCGTCCACACAGGACTCCCGGATCACTATGGCCGACTTTTGTCTTTGTTCAACTAGTCGGGTCTCACATTTAGGTAGGCTTATACCATTATGCTCAAAGGTAGAATCTTAGCTTCAGCCTACCTTCGCACACCTCAGTTACTCTTTAGGGGATAATTTTGAAAAGGAAAAGCGGTAAGTACCACGTTCACACTAACTGGGTGTTTACACATTATAATAGTTGACATTGTTCAAAATTTCCCATTCGTGATTCTTGTTTCTTTAATTATTTTATTGTTATTATTTTAGCTTTATTGTCTTGGACTTTTGTGTAGTGCATGATAATTTTTATTTGATCATATACATGGGTGTACATAGATTCATGCTAGCCTAGCCGCATACGCAATACATGTGTAAGTAATCATCAAGAACATGAAGAACATGAGAGTTTTAGAAACTCTCTCTACTTTGATAATTGTAAGCGATTGTGGAGGATAATTTTGAAAAGAAAAAAGCGTTACACAAGTCATTCAAACCAACCGGGGACAATTTTTTTTAAAATTATTTTTATTTTTTCACTTTCCTTATTGATGTGGCTGTTTGGTATGAAAACAAGCAAGATTGGCGTTACGAATTTTTAGATTTCTATACCGAAGCTAGGGAATGCCATACACCAAGTCTCATGGTTAGTCTTTTAAAGCAGTTTTGCAATTGGTTGCAATAAGGACAATTGAAAGAATTTTGGTAGCTGGACCAAATTGCCTCTTTGCTGATTAGATTGTATATGGATGTGGCATAGTTTCTTATCATCCTTAATGGATGTTTTGGGCTGCATTTTTATGTTTTAATGTCAATGTTTGGCGGACAATACCTCTTAAAAATAGCAAGGTCGAGTATGCAATTTACTAGGTCATCTGATTCATCATCCCTAGAAAGGGTTAGGCTCTTGTTTAACGCAATTATTGCATAATATACTTTGGTGTCCAGCCCGGACTCATCCTGTTACCTTAATATGGTCCAACCATTTAATTTCAGCTTAAGCTGTTGAGTGTTATGTGAACTTATGATGCAATGTAGATAATTATATAAGATGCAGGAAATTGTTAGGAAAGTTCAGAAAATGTTGAGCACTTTTTTTTTGTGTGTGGATATTTGTCATCTAGAATGAATTTATATGTAGCGAAATACACATGAAGATGGCTTCCTAAAAATTCTTCCTCATATTCCTCACTTCGCTTATGAAATTTAATAAAATAAAAAAAGTAAAAGCAAAACCTTCGTAAAGTTTATGAAATATTCAATTTTAACCCCTTAACCCTCAACTCCGTTGCATAGGATATTTTTGAAAAATTGATATGTTTTATTAAATAGAAATATTTTATAATTTGGTTATTGGCTCTGAACCTTCAAGAAATTGTAGCCTCCCCAGAAAGGTTTGAAATTGGTTGCCTGCTTGTTCTCTTCACTCAACACACAAATTTATGTTTAGGAGCAGAACTTGGAAGTGTCATGTTATAGGTATACTCATTCTACCAAATTTCTCATTTTTGTCTGGAATTTTTTTTTTAACCTGGCTAAATGTATGAAATGAGACATTTCAATAAAGTTTAGATTTGTTAGACTTTTGGTTTATTTTCTCTCGTGGGTATTATAATGGATTATCCTATGGAGAAAATGCAACTTGTAATATTGCATGGTTACAAACGCCAATACAAAAGAAGGAATGCTAGGATCATATAAATGTTATTGATAAATGAGGGAAAATTTGTCACTTCATTCTCATTATGTGAATATTGTGTTAATGCTTACAAATTTTCGAAGTGCATGTCGAATATCTAATTCTAGTGTCTGTCTGGATTAATTGGAGGTGAATTGAGATGATTCCATGTTTACTTTGATCCAAGTAGGAAGTATCTGTCTGGCTTATATCACTTGAAAAAAGTAGGGATTGAAGTAGGGAAACCGAGTAACAACTTAGACAGATTTATCTAGTATGTTGATTATGGAATTAAATGCTGAAATCTGGGATATTTTGTTGAGAATCACCTTTACTGTAATGTCCTGAATTGGTATTGCAGCGAACAACTTACTTAAAATGCCTTGCCTACATGATATTTGCTGTGACTATTACGGAGATTTTTATCTTTGCAGACCCAGGCTTGATTTTGTCTGCACTAATATCAGTTGCCATACACTTCTAGGAATGGAGTATATGATTTCAAAATTGCATCCACAGGATTCTTTCCCTTCTGGTCTCAATTGTTTTGTAGAGTTTAGAGAATTGTGTGTTTGTATAAAGATACAGTGGTATAGCTTGTTAATGTATACTATACACCCTCAATTTCAGTTCTTTTTCTAAATATATTTTACTTATCTAAAACAAGAAATGACGATGTGATGTTATGCAATTATATTGTATAAGTTCTATGTTCAGTCCTAGAAGGTTGTATGTGGGTGGGCAGATTTAAATTCAAAGGGATTTTGGATTCCAATTTGCAATTATATAGGACGATTTATTTTGGAGACCTAAGGAGGTGGATAAAATAAAATTCATTAGAGTGGTGATATACAAACAGAAAATATATATTATACATAATGAGTGAGCTGGGTTTTGAGCCTATCACTTTAGAACAAAGAGCCCATTGACGTGCCTTTAATTACACAAATGGCACTGTTACATCATTCTGGTGCAAAATCCGGAATAAATGTTCTGGTGTGTTAAGTTATGTACTTGAGGGTATTAGTGTCATTGTACTTATTCTCTTATTATTATAAATACAAGTGCTTAGTGAGGTAAAAAACCTAATTAGGTTTAGTGCCTCTTCCAGCAAATCTCTCTCTCTCTCAACTATTATGCTACAGTTTTAACTTGGTATCAGAGCAGGTTCTTATTCTTTGTTCTTCTATTTTTTTTCTTTATTTTTTATTCTTTTATTCTTTCTGTTCCTGTCGCATAATGTAAAAAAAATAAAAAAATAAAAAATCCCTACCATGATCGA
>NW_021025945.1:231188-288465 GCF_004153795.1 Camellia sinensis | reverse complement strand
GCTAAAAAACACTAAAAGACAAAATTAGTAAAAAACCAAAAAAAAAAAAAAACAAATCCAGACAAAATTGTCACATCAAATCCATAATCATTTCACTTTTCTCTCACAAACATCACATCCAACTACAAAAAAATCCAACTATCTTCCCAAACACAAAAATTTTAAACCTCCTAAAATTAATCAAAAACTAAAAAAACCTACTAAAATAACTTCCCAAACACCCACTATGTTTCCTCTGATTCTGTGCTCATGAGCATACCAAACATATTGAGGTTGCATACATTTTATTAGAGAAAAGGTTTGGACTGGTCTTGTGAGTCCTTCCTTTGTCTCTTCTTCACAGCAATTAGCAATCATGTTTACCCAAGTCCGTGGGACATCTTTGCTTCAGTCATCCATTGCCATGCTACGTTTATCAAATATCTTTCAAGCCAGTTTGAGGGGGAGTGTTGAAATATAATACACAGAATATTCTAGAATAGGACCCTTTTTTGTTATAGTCATTGTTTAGGCCTGATTTTAATTCATTTTCATGTTATTTCCTATCTTGTACAGTTTTCCTAAATATTGTCATATATATATATTCATGGGCTGACCTCAATTGAGATTAAAACCAATTCATTCTTTTTAATTCTTCTTTGAAACCACTTTTCTTTCTCCAAATCAGATCTATTCACTTAGAGGCATCTTCTCACCTTTCTCCTTTGAGATTAAGTGTACAGCTTGTCAAGGACTTCGTTAGTAAATCATCGTTCACCCATCGACTTTTGGGGTTTTCTTGCTTCATCCTTCTTGCTTTAGGTGTAGGGGTATGCTCTTTTAGCTTTGTTATAAGTTATTTTGATAAACAAGATTGGAGAAATCTAAGGTTTGCTTGAGATATATATATATATATTAAGTGCATAAAAAGGGGCTTCTCTCGGGTTTGCTTGTTGTAAATAAATGTTCCTTTGGTTTAACTTGTGTACTTGATTTTTGAAGAAAATGGAACTTTGAGAGAGAAATCCAATTTTTCTATAAAAACCTAGTTTGATCTTGAGGTTTTTGAAAAGAGGTTTGGATTGGAAATATTATAAACCTTTGGAAATGAATGATTATTGATTACTCTTTTTGAAATATTGAGATTCATGAGACTCTTGAGGAGTGTCGAATATTGACTATTGAGATTTTGGAAATCATGGAGATCTTCGGATTTTGACATCTTATTGGATTATATCATCGTTGTTTATGCTTTAATTTTGGAATTAGGATAATTGTTTTGGCTATCGTGAATTAAAAAAAAAAAAAAAAAAAAAAAAAAAAAAACTTCCCAAGCACCTCCATAATGGCAGACTTGTTATTACAAAATAAAGAGGAAGGAGCAGTCTTAGTAAAACCTAACTCTATTAAAATAGAGTGAAGCCAAAGAAGCGCACATGTTCCTTGGGCCATAACTCGATACTCAGCTTCTGCAGACGACCTAGACACAACTGCTTGCTTCTTACTTTTCCGTGATATAAGATGATCACCATAGAAAGTACAGAAGCCAGATGTGGAACGTTGATCAGTTCTAGATCCCTGCATAATCGGCATCGGTGAAATAGGAGAGTCCAGATTGAGACCAGCTGTGAAAAATAGTCCCAAGCCATGAGAAGTCTTCAAATACTTCAAAATATGACGAACTGTGTCAAGATGCTCTGTACGAGGTGCATGCATAAATTGACTCATAGCACTAACCGCAAATTTCAAGTCAAGTCTAGTGTTGGTCAAATAAATAAGACGACTTATAAGACGTTGACACATGCCAGGGTCATCCAACAACTCACCAGACTTTGATGTGAGCTTGACATTAGGATCCATAGGAGTAGAAACATATTTACACCCTAACATACCAGTATCCTTAAGCAAGTCAAGAGTAAACTTTCTTTGAGACAAAGAAATTCCTTGTTTTGAGTGTGCAACCTCAATCCCCAAAAAATACTTGAGACTTCCTAGGTCCTTGATATCAAAAGTCTGACCCAAGTTCTTTACTTGACCAATGTCGGCAAAGTCATCACCTATGAGAATAATGTCATCTATATAAACCAACAAGATGATACACTGTCTGGCAGAATTACGCTTGATGAAACAAGTATGATCTAAATGGCACTGAACAAAACCCATGGAGATGATAACAGAATTGAAGCAACCAAACCATGCTCGTGGAGACTTTTTCAAACCATATAGTAATTTGCGTAATCGACACACTTTTCTCGAATACTCCCCTTCAGCCCAAAAACTGGGTGGAGGATCCATATAAATCGTCTCAAGTAGATCCCCATGAAGGAACGCATTCTTGACGTCAAGCTGATAAAGAGGCCAAAAATGTGATGCTGCAAGAGAGATGAGGAGACGCACAAAAGTCAGCTTGGCAACAGGGCAAAGGTGGTGGCAAAACCCTTGCCAAGAATCTATGTGAAACCTTTGGCCACCAAGCGGGCCTTGTAACGGTCAACTGAGCCATCTGCAAGATACTTGATAGTGAATACCCACTTGCAACCAACAGTGCTTTTCACAGGAGGAAAAGTATAAGATCCCAAGTATGGTTCTGTTCTAAAGTTGCCATCTCAGTCTGCATAACCACTATCTATTTGGAATTTTGAAGGGCCTCTGACACAGAACAAGGAATAGACTCCAAGTCAAGTTTGCCAAGGAAAGATAAGAGCTCTGTTATCAGAATCTTACAATTCGCGATTCGATTCACGATTCGATTCGCAATTTTTGCAAAATCGATACGAATCTAAGAGTGAATCTATTTTGGAAGTAAATCTCTAGTGAATTGCACGATTCACAATCGATTCACGATTCGATTCACTTTTTACGATTCATGCAATTTTTAAAATTATTGTGTCCGACATATTTTTGACTCTATTTTTCCTCCATCTTTTTAGTAAAAATGACATAATACAACTTCTAATAGCGTTTAATACTAAAATAACCAACATATATACATGATTTGTTGTTATTTTAGTGATCATGAAGTTTTTAATAAGATCCAATTAGATTTACTCAGACCCAACATATTTTTAACTTTTCTTCTCATTTTTTTTTCCCTTTAAAAAATCATAATATATCTTCTAAAGATGTTTAATATTAAAATTACACTATGAATTATCTATTGCTATTTTATTAAATTAAATATTACATGTATAACGTCAGTTATATTTTTTAAAATATTTGAGGTTTTAAAAAAAAAGATTCTAAATGATTATTTCTTATTATTTGTTCACTGTTACTTAGAAAAGTATGTATGCTTATTGTCCAAATATCAATATCGTTGTTAATTATTATTACTTTAGAAATTGATAGTTTGTCTATTTGGTTATTATTTTTATTAAGAATGGTTGATAAGAAATATCTAAAAAAAAAAAAAAAGATAAGATGGTGATCTTCCATAAGAACGTTTGTTAACTTCTTACTTATTAAATTACGTAATTATCATTCAAAATAATATTTTTATTTATTTAAGTCTAAATATTTTATATTCATAAGATATATTTAACATCTAAATGTGTAAATATATGTTTTTAAATAATTTAGAAGAAGTGACTGAATCTTTACGATTCACGATTCGATTCGATTCACGATTCAGTACAAGACCATTTCGATTTACGATACGAATCTCGATTTGACAACTATGGATAAGAGTCGAAAACTCTGTCATAGGAAAGATACTGGGAAATGGGATGATTAACACTACTCAAACGAGCCGGAGGGTGTCGAGCCCGAGGTAGGTTATGACAAGGAGGTGGAGGAGGTAGAGACGAGTTATCTAACCCAGAGATTGAAGAGGCGGTAGGGGATAGCTGAGAGCGTGGGCGACGAGAGTCTACCTACAGTGGGGGAGGGGAAGGTTGAGGAGAAAGAAGGGAAACAACCTCAGCCTCAATCTTAACCTCTTCCAAAATTAGCACCGGACAAACACTAGAAGAAACGGGTATAGGAGCGTGCAAAGGAGGGTTAGTACCAAAGTATGGAACATCTTCACAAAATGTAACATTCAAAGTATGATGAAAATGATGAGACATGGGATCATAGCATCTATATCCCTTGGACATGGAAGAGTACCCTAAGAAAATACACCGAATGGACGTATCATCTAATTTAGTGCGAGTGGGACTCCGATTTTGAACAAAACAGGTATACCCAAAGGCACGAGGTAATGCAGGAAACATAATTGTAGTAGGCATAAGAATATAGAACGAAGTAAGACCATGCAACACATGATTGGGTGTCCTATTAATGAGGTAAACAACAATGAGGATAGCCTTATGCCAATAAGATTTGGGAACATGCATTCCTTGAAGGAAACAATGGACAATAGACATAATGTGATGGTTTTTGTGTTCAGCAACACCATTTTGTTTAGGGGTCCGAGGACAAGTAAGTTGTTGAAGAATACCAGTTTGATTAAGATGGGAACGAAATTCATTAGAAATATATTCCCAACCATTATCAGAACGGATATTCCTAACAATTGTCTGAAATTGAGTTTAATCATTTGTAAAAGTTGAACAAAAATTGTGAATACTTCGGCCTTACGACGAAGAAGATAGACCCAAGTGCACCGAGTGTAATCATCAATAAAGGTTACATAATATCTATAACCAGAAAAGGCAGTAATCGGGGAAGGACTCCACACATCAGAATGTATAAAGTCAAAGGCAGTAGGAGCACGAGTCATGTGAGGGATGTGGCTAGTACGAGCATATTTAGACAACTCTCAAACCACACAATGAAATTTAAAATCCTTGCAAGCTTTATTAGAAGGGGGAAAAAGCTGACATAAATACTAAAAATTAACATGACCTATACAAACATGCCAAAGTTCTAAAGTTTGAATATTAAAAACACAAGACCAAGAAGCAGGCAAAACAGAGACCTGGAAACTAGCTAAAGAAGAAGTAGAAGGCTCGTCCGGTGGGTCCCCAAACTAGTAAAGCCCATCACGCTCATAGCCCTTGCTAAAAATCCTCTACGAACTCAGGTCCTATAAAAGACAAGAGGAGAGTAAGAAGATGACAACACAATTAAACTGTTTGGCAAGACACTAACATATAAGAGATTATATGCAAAATTGAGGACATGTAAAACATATGATAAAATAAGGGTAGGAGATAAAGACACAACACCCTTATGATGAACATAAGCTGAAGAACCATTAGCGAAGCAAACATATTGGGCTATGGTAGTAGGGACAGGAGAAGAAAGAAAGGAAAACTCACTTGTCACATGATCATTAGCCCTAGAATCCAGAACCCATGAGGGACTAGCACACCGAACATGGAAAGCAGTAGATGTATCTGTAGGAAGGGTGGCAGCAGTGGAAGGTGATGGGCCATGAGAACTAGCAAGGGATCCAAGCTGAGCCTGAAGCTGACCAATTTGAGTCTATAACTCCTACAAGTTAGAGATAGCAGAAGGCGCAGGGGCAGAAGCAGCTTCCACTAAAGCAGTTGTGCAAGGGGTATCAGGACCACGAGGACGAGTAGAACGTTGTGTCAACTTAGGATGAAGTTTGAAGGGACGAGCCTTGACATGCCTAGAAGCACTACAATGATGGCAAGTAGTGGAACCCGAAGAACCTTGAGAACCAGATTTGGCAGCAAGGGCCATCTGATTAGATAAAACTAGAGAGACTGAAGGAGAGCTTGGTTGAACCAAATGCCGGCAACGCTCATCATTATCAATGGTAGCGAATGCCTCATAAAGGGACGGCATAGGAGAGGTGTTTAAAATCTGAGTTTGAAGAGATTCAAACTCAGAGTTTAAACCTATCAAAAATTGTTAAGTGTGATGGCGAGCAAGACGTTTGGACACAAGAGAAGCAGTAGCGACGGGTAAATCAATAAAGGGTTCATATTGAGCCAATTCTTCCCAACGAGCCTGAAGGTATCCAAAGAACTCGGACACAGAAAGGCCCAAGGTAGACTGGGAGGCACGAGCAATATCCTGATAAAGCTCAAAGATGCGAGCATCATTATAAGCATGGACATACATTTGGGACAAGGCATGTCAGATGCTAGGGACTGTGTCGCAATAAAAATATGTGATAGATACGATCCTCCATAGAATTAAACATCCAACCCAAAATAGTGCAATTATCAATATCCCACTAGGTCCGTTTAGGGTCGGTCTCATCGGTTGGGTAGAAGAAGGCAAGAGCCAATGAGCTTTGTCCTTGCCCCCTAAATAGAGTTTAAGGGAATAGTTCCTGCTGGAAATTGTGTTCATGCATATAATATGATAGTAGTGTTGGTGGTAGATAGTGGCATGTATAGAATATGATAGTGGTGTTGGTGGTAGATAGTGGTATGTATAGAATATGATAGTGGTGTTGGTTGTAGATAGTGGCATGTATAGAATATGATAGTGGTGTTGGTGGTAGATAGTGGCATGTATATAATATGATAGTGGTAGATAGTGGTAATATATAATATGTAAGTGGCATATAATGGGTTATGATGATGTTTGTAATATCTCCTATATAAGGAGTGTCATTTGGTCTTGTAAGATAAGAAGTTTTGAATATAACAGAAATATATTCCTTCTTCCTCATATTTTCGGACTTCTTCTTCTTCATATTTTCTAAGTGTTCCAAGTAGCAAAATTTTTCCCATTTAGCACCACACTCGTAATGTGATGAACAGGAGTGGTGAGAAAGAGAAAAATCAGAACTCATGGGAATCAGTTTAGTGGTCTTTGCAGTAGGAGCAGCAAGAGGTGTCTCATCAGTCATGATGATAGGTTTGAAAGACACACAAAGTCACAGCAACACAGTCCAAAAAACGAAAGCAAGACGTCGGAAAAAACTCAACGGCCTATCCAATTAAATGCGACCAAATAAAGCCAGTAGCCCACTCCACAAACAGGAGAAAAAAAAATGCTCAACACATTCACTTGGAGCACCCAAACAAGGAAAAAGGGTATGAAAAACGCTAGGGACATAATCAAACCAGTCTTATTCACATAAGAGACTGGTTGGCACTCATATAGCCCTCGGCAGGGGTTTCTAGGGACTGCCAAGGGTCAAGGGTTAAGGAAGAGGGGTTGTTGGCTGGTGGGTAGGGGCTGGGAAGGAGTTTCGGCTGGTGGACAGGGGTTGGGAAGGATTTTTGACTGGCTAGGAGAGGAGGAGAAAGGCTATTGGCTGGTGGATGGTGGCTGGAAAGGGGTTTCGGTGGTGGTTGGTTAGGAGAGAGAGGAAAAGAGGGTGGCTAGGGTTTTTTAGGCTTTGATACCAAGAAGAATAAAATAATGAATTGGCTTAATCTCAATTGAGGTCTGCCCATGAATATATAGATCAATATGTACAATATTAGGAAACTATACAAGATAGGAAATAACATAGAAAAGGAAATAAAATCAAGGCCTAAACAATGGCCATAACAAAAAAGGGTCCTATTCTAGAATATTCTGTGTATTTTATTTCAACATAGAGAGAGAGAGAGAGAGAGAGAGAGAGAGAGAGGGAGAGGGAGAGAGAAGAGAAGAAAAGTGAGGAAAGAGAGCGTGGGTTAGGGCCTATTCATGGTCTAGGTAAAAAATAGAACATTAACTTAGAGCTAACCAAAAAGAATGAGTCAAAAGTCCCAAAAGTAGGGCCCTAACCCCCTGCTGAATTTTTGAAAAAAAAATACTATCAAGCGTCGACACCAAGCGAAAAGGTGTCGACACTGAGAAACAGTGTTGAAACAATAACACAACCAGTAGACAGGGTGTCGACACCCAGAAGCCCTGGTGTAGACACCAAAAACCAGTGGCAAAGCAAAAAAGAAGAAGCAAGACTGGCAATGTCGACACCAGAAGCCCTGGTGTTGACACTAAGAAGCAGTACCAAAGCAAAAGAAAAGAAGAAGAGCAGGTGTTGACCCTCACTAGGGCAGTGTAGAAAAGAAAGTTAGGGCTCCCAAGGTACTTTCTAACAAAACCAAGCGCGAAAGAATTATCTAAACAAGTCTAACTCGAATTTTACTCTGTCAAACAATGATACAACAACCCAAAGATCCAAATGACAAAAGAAAAGGAAATTAAATACACTTTCCAATGGCTTAAAAACACAGGCGTTATAGGTTGAATCTCACTAATGAATTTTCATGATTCTATTAGAATCATGGGTGACGCCACACTTATCTTAGAGGGTTCAACTGAATCCACTGATTTCTGAATAGTTTTAGAACATATGACATATTTAGGTGACATAAATGATTTATTGCTTAAGAATTCTCTGATTTTGTGTGCATCTTGCCAACCTTTTATTTTTTATTTTTGAAAACGGTATTGCTTACGACTCAATATGATTATGATCAATGACTTAGAAAATGCCAGGCTTCATGAAAAATGCTTTATGACGATGGTCATGAAAGAATCTCCATCCATGTATTACACATTGTAACTTATTGCATATGTAATCTAAGGGTAAAAAATCTTTCATGATCATCTTCGTGAAATATTTTTCATGATACCTAGCATTGCTCATGACTCATTCAATTTTTTAGATCCAATTATTCAAAGTGAGGCTTCATATGGTGTACACATTTTTGTGTGTGTGCAAATGCTAAAATTTATTATCCAAATCTAATAATTGTATTACTATTGTTGAAAATGATACACTCTCGATTTTTAGCATCTCACTCTTCATTTTTTTTGGTCTTTTAGTCTCTCATAATGGAGTGTGAGAAGTTCAAAGTGGAGCATGAGTGTATTTTATCTTATTTCTTAATATAATTTCTAGAAACACAATAACAAAATCAATTGTTTTTTTGAATGACATCAATAACCAAATTTCTAGAGCTGTCACTGATTAGAATCATACTTGCATCTTACGATTCACAATGCGGAGATTATTTATGTGATTTGTTAGTCTTTTACATTCAACATCCATTATTATTATTATTATTATTAATTAATTAATTAATTTTTTTTGAGTTTTTCCTTCCGACGACTTTCAATGTCTTTAAGCTAAAGTACATTAGTACTTGCATATTTCACTTTTCTACACAATAGGAGATCTATAATACTCTCATTCAAGAGACTAGAAACTCAATTTTACTTTATCCACATAGCCCCCAAAAATTGCCTTTTTCACAAATCCCAATATGCAAAGAGATTTTTTTGATATCATTTGTTTTAAAAGTCTTTTCTTCGGCCTATCTATTTGCATTGATGCAAGCTTATACTATACATGGTCCATAAAAAAGGATATGTTCACTTCCGTTGAAGACGTGTAGGTAAAACTCTATAAGTTTGTTTCACTAAGTTGTTTGTACAATTTCCAATTATATTATTTTCTTTTAACCATGAACCACCACCTTTTGTTGCACTTAGACATGCCGTAGGTTTGCCTAATGCATATCATTATGATCTAAGTTTGGCTACAAAATAATTTTCTTTCTCCCATTTCCCCTATTTCCCCCATTTCCCCTATCTAGTGCCGTACCTTTGTCAAATCATAGGTCCTCAAATCTCAATACTTCAATTGATATACTTTTGGTTTACCTTCATGTTACTTTCAATTTGAACCATATTACTTCTTGGTTGTTCATTTCTTGGTATTTGTTTAATCTCATAACTTGTAATTATGTATATACTTCTCGTTCTGTTTGCTCCTGTCTTGCAGCAAGAAACATCATAACTTTAGCTACCAATACTGTATAGAAATGTTGTTCCGTGATTGCTTGTCATTTTGTTATCAGAAAGCATTCATTGATATGAAATGATGCTATTCGTTTTAAGGTAACATGGAAATGATGGGCCAATATGTTTCCTTGGTACCCTTGTATAGTTGTATTTATTTCAATTTTCAATTAGTATTGGTTTGTACTCTCTTGGGAGAGAGTCATTTTATTTTTATTTTTTCTCTGCACCTCATGCATTTGTTTGGTTATTGATTATTATTATTTTTTGTATCTATAATAGTAAGATGATTGATCCTTGTGCAATTGTTTACCATAGATGGGTGATGATGATTCTTTTCAGCATAGTGAAAGTTGTATCAATCCATGGTCGATCTCCGTTGTTAAAGATCTATTACAGAAGATGCATTCTCAAATTTTGAAATACCATGTGAGAGGACATTTTATTATTGTTGTTAGGGATTTAGGTTTAATATTGGCAACATGATTTTATGTTAATCATTGAATAGTTTATTATTATTTATTTATTTATTCTTACAAGAATTTGCAACACTTGTTTTAGGGATACCATCAAAGTACTAAAGCTTATCCTGGAAAAGTGGCCTTATCTTCTTTGCAAAAATCTGCCAGGAATAAGGTTATTGAGATAGGTATTTTTATTATGTTGATACTATGGTTTACTTTTCATTTTAAAGTTCCATCATTTGTTCGGATTTGATTATATTGTTGATTTCTATGTTTGCTATAATAAGCAATTAAATGAATGAATATAGTTAAACGTGTTCGAAGTTTGTATATGTTATGGAAATCAGATGATATGCCATGAATTCAGTACACTTGCTAATTCTTCATCTTTCTTTGCATCCATGCATTCTTTATGCTTTTTTATCTTTTGCTTTGCTTGGTTGGCAAAAACGTAAAAAAGAACGAGTAATACAATTTTACTAGTTGGTAAAAATGTGTAAAGAAAAAGTACTACAAATTTGAAATCTTGGAATTTCATTATTTGAGATCTCAAAGCCAAAACGTCCATTTAATGTAATTGACAAGTTGTAATATGTCTTCTTGGCTAAGTTAATAATTTTACACAACTAACAAAAGTACTTCCTGGGAGGGGTAGATATTCTTCATCTTTCTTTGCATCCATGCATTCTTTATGCTTTTTTATCTTTTGCTTTGCTTGGTTGGCAAAAACGTAAAAAAGAACGAGTAATACAATTTTACTAGTTGGTAAAAATGTGTAAAGAAAAAGTACTACAAATTTGAAATCTTGGAATTTCATTATTTGAGATCTCAAAGCCAAAACGTCCATTTAGGCCAAGTTTGGCATAACCTAAATAATACAAAAAGACAAAAAGTCAAAAAGTCACTATCTTATTTAAGTCACATCATCTTATTTAAATCACATCACTTCTCTAACACATCACATCAAATCCAACCCAAACCCAACCCATATAAGCCAATAAGTCAAAAAGTGTACTTTTTTAGAACATCCCAAACCAACCCTTAATGTAATTGACAAATTGTAATATGTCTTCTTGGCTAAGTTAATAATTTTACACAACTAACAAAAGTACTTCCTGGGAGGGGTAGATCTAGTGCAGACATAACCTTCGGCATAATATGCACAAATTGGTTGTCTTTATGTTCAAACCCACAACCTCAAGGTTAATGTTACACTACTATGATTTAAAAAAAAAAAAAAATGGAAAGAAAAGAATTTTGTGAACTAATGCAATATTCGGATGTTTTTTCCATTCTAAACATTATTTTGATTCTAATTTTGATTTAATGGAGGATTGTATCGCTTAATGTCTCATGGAAATGATGGTGAATTTGTATAGTATTCATTATCAAGCTGTACATAACTTTACATATTTCAATTTATTTTATTTTTTAAATTTGTTTATTGTAGCAGCTTGTAGGAAAAATAAAAAATTGTAAATGACTGGCAAGCGTCGACATAGGCTGCTAGCTTTGAATAAATAAGATGAAGTACAGGCCAATGGTGGCTACATTTTTTGGGACCATAAACTCCGTATAGATAGGTATGTCCGTGGATAGAGATAAAGATAGGGATCCATCTAGTCACGTCTTTCAGTATTGGGACTGAAGTCGAGTACTTTCGAGTTATTTTCCAAAGCCCCCCTTCCTACTTAAACATCTATTCTAATATATAAAGGGAAGGCTGCTGGTGGTGTTGACACTTTTTGTCTCATAGTTTGGATTTTCCAAAAATACCCTTATATTTGGAGCTTTTGTAAAAATTATGCAAAAAGGAGGACACGCCTCGAATCAATGACCTTAGGTTTAATAATGAATGCTCTTACCACTTGATCAATACACAATATATGTACATTTTCCTTTGTCATTATTTTTATAATATTATTTGTTTTTGAGTTACACACGCATAGCATGTGCGGATTGCTAGTAACTACTATGAATAGCTTTAGCATCTCTTGGTAAAGGGAAGGTAGTATTATGCAAGATACTTAAATGAAATTTTGTACCACGATTAGAAATAGAGTTTGGAATCATTGTATTATTCTGAGAAGCACGGACACTTCTAAGAAGGTAATGTATTGTGTCCGACGCAACACTCATCGTACACTTCCCAATATATAGCACATTACAAGTTTATATAAAATAACTTGAAATCAAATGATATACATATATATGTATAAATTTATACCTATTCTCTTTAAAAATTATTATATTTGGCTTAAATATTTCTATATATGACATACAATAAATTTATAAAATTATATTTTTGCCTGTGTCCCTCACGTGTTGTGTCCTACGTATTTTGAAATTTTTTGTGTCAGCGTGTCGGTGTCATGTCATGTCACATGTCTGTGCTTCTTAGGTATTATTTATTATTTACTACTATTACTTTGTTGATTGCAATGAAATCTTGCATAATTGGATTTCGAATTAGTATCCTCTATTTTAATTTTCTTTCTTTCTTCTTCTCCTTTTGGATTAAAGTGGTGGTACTCCTCTAGCCGTTTCTTTGATCCACCCACTGCTTCTTCTTTAGTCTTTTGTTGATGAAGAACTCTTTGTTAGGCTCCTTCGTGTTCTTCTTTAAGGGGGAATACCAAGTTCATTATGGTCTGCCCTAAGTTACCGGAAAGGGGAGCGGAAGAGGGAGTGAGAGCTCAAAAGCATCCTTTGTTAAAATACCTCAGGGGTAGGAGTGCCTTTAGAGCCTTGGTATACATAAATTTTAATATACATATATTATTTTCGTGTAAAAGCCTTTCAGATTTTTATGTACAAATCCTGAAAAAAAGAAACTAGTTTTTTTAAAACAATGTATAAGCATGAAATAAATAAAAAAATTACCCTTGAACTTCTCTCCTCTCAGTCCTTCCTTTCTTACCTCTCCCTAGGGTTGTAAATGAACCGAGCTGTTTATAAACAGCTTGAACTCGACTTGTTAAAAACACGTTCAAACTTGTTCATTTATGTTAACAAATGAGCTCGAGCCTAGCTTTTCAACTTGTTTAGTAAACAAGCAGAGCCTGAACATAAACGAGCTCAGCTCATTTAAATAATTATTATATTATAAATGATTTAGTTCTGAATTATAAAAGGCGTGAACAATAAAATATTTTAATGCTTAGATAACAGAGTGGTAGGCCGTATGTCTTATTGTTTGGATGATGAGGGGCAACTGACCCATGCATTGTTTGAAACCACTAGCATAAACTTTTATAATGTATGTGATGGCTCATGGAGCCATAACCTGCCAATGTGGGAAACAAACTTGTTCATCAAAACAAAACTAGATTGAAAGCTGGTCACACCCCGAAGCACTGAATATACAATCTGATCATCTAAGCTGCCAACTAACAGTGTAGTGCTTGATGGGGATTGATCACTGAACACTACTGTTTAGATTTGTTCACACTATTTGAAAGGTGATTAGCGAATGAAGTTAAAAGAAACTTCATGGAACAAGACTAGAAAATTGTCACTAAACCAAACCAAGCCTTAAGTCCCATCAGATGGGGTTGGCTACATGAATCCTTCTTCTCCACTCGACTCTATCAAAGACCATTTGGTTAGTCAAATTAAGGAGATTCATATCTCTATTAAAATTGTCAAAATTAATTAATTAATTAATTTATTTAAATGTTTTATTTCTATGGTGTTCATGTCACACCCCGGATCCACAAGATCCGAACCCTTGATTGGGAAATAGAATAGACCCAGATAGTCAAGGAAATAGCTGAATTATAAGAAAATAGAGAGGGACATTTGATTATAAAGGGAGAAATAGTATATAGGAATAAGATGGAATCCACAATAGTCGCTCTCTGTTCCATTTCATACAATTTATGAACCTAAATCTACCACATGCATTCTATATTCAATTTCTACATCAGTCTTGAATATACAATATGTGATAAAAATAATTACAATTCAATGTAAGTAATATGCCCTATGGGCTTACATCAACAAAATATGGTTCAACCCTTACATATAATGGCACTCGGCTACCAAAGCAAAGCAAACCAAGTCTTAAGTCCCATCAGATGGGGTCGGTTACATGAATTCTTCTTGTCCATTCGACTCTATCAACGGCCATTTAGTTAGTCAAAGCAAGGAGATTCATATTTGTATTTACTACACTCACCCACATCAATTTAGGTCTACTCCTTCCCCTAACACTTTCATTTATCGTCACTGTATCACATCTCTTTACTACTGCCTTTGTTGGCCTTTGTTGTATATGACCAAACTATCTCAATCTATTATCTCTCAACTTATCTTCTATCGGTACTACTCCTACTCATTCACGAATATACTTATGGTTGTGGTTCGTCATCAACACCTGAAAAAGATTAAACAAAGAGGGATGAACAAAAGTCCAATAGAGAATGCTTCTATTTTAACAAATATTAATCCACAATGCATATGATCATGATGTACATTATACATAACTAGATTTGAAACCGAGTTTCATTTCAAACAATCATTTTCTTTTTCATGAAGTTCATCCGAAAGACAAGTTTCCGATTTATAAAACACTTTCGATTGATTAAGATGAATTCCCAAGTTATGTATATATGTCAATTGTCTATCACAAGATCCACCTAATCTCCCACTTTACCAGTTACTAGCTAGAAGGAAATTTGTTGCCCACTCCGTGTGGGGTTTCTGGTCTTTCACTGTGGAGTCTCTGCACTACTTAACAATCTCATCATTTTTATGCACTACACTGAATTCATCGTTACCTATAAAATCCATTTTTGTTTCTTAAATCCGAATTTCTTTCCAACATTTAATCTGTTGTTCTCAAAACCATCTCATTTCCAATGTACAATCCCAATCCCAATTCTCATTTTCAAACCAACCAATTTCAAGGTTTTCAACATTTTGAAACAATTCCCACAATACCATAACTTGAGCTAAGTTTCCATGTCCATGCAAATTTCATGAGATTTTGACAAGAGCATATGCAACATAATCCCTGGGGTACAAAACATGGAATGAGAATAAGAAATCTCCATAATTTTACAACATGATAGTGTTGTGATACAATTTCATCGATAGCTCAATTTATAACTAGAGTTCTGAAACATTTGAGGTTTTTCCAACAAAACCATGGCACATGTGACATTTTACCAAAATAGAGGCATTAGAGGAGAGTAAGGCAAAATTACAAACATAAATCTTGAATATCTAGTTATAAACATGATGTAAGAGTTGATATATACAAATTTGTATAAAGAATTACCACACATACACCATAAAACCCATATTAAAAGAGAGAGGAAAACCTTATCTCAAATGAAAGAAGAATTCACAAACCCTAGCTTGGGGATGAGCAAGAATCCAATTTCTAAACTGATGAGAAGAGAGATCTTGAGGAGTAGAGCAACTTTAACCCTTGGACTCTTGGCAAAATCTCACTCCAAAGGTCCCAAATGAATGGGGAGTAATGAGAGAGAGAAGAGAGAGATGAGAGCTCCAAGAGAGAGAGAGGCTCACATGTGATAAATGAAGGAAATAGAGGACTTGTACAAATATGAGTGATACTCAACTCAAAGTGATCTGTTTCATTAAGGAAAATTGCAACCAAAACACCACCGGGCATTTGCCTGATTGACCGACTGGTCATCTAGCCCCATGCCAAAAACTTCAACAATTCACAGACAGAAGGTTGCATCCATGGTTAATCCCTTAGAAACTGGTTGACCGGACCTGCCCAGAAATGGTCAATGTGTTGCTCTTGCATTAGAATTTCCAACTCAGATCTATCCAAACAAGTCCCAATGCAATAACCACAACAATAACGGTCAGAAATGATAAAATACAATGCGTACCAAATAATGTAATCAAGTTGGGTTTGAGATCTATGTTGCTACAACGCATTCCTAAAATTGACACACCATAAGAAATTTTGTGCCACTTTGTGGTGTTACGTCACTTTGCGATAAAAGGTATGAATGAGTGAATCTATGGCATGCACCCCTAAAGTGACAGTTACAAAACATTGTGGTTATGTTATGAACATTGTTGTTATGTTGTGAATGATGTGTAAATGTTTCGAACCATTTGTGGTGTGAAATAGTCTGAACCATTTTGGCAAGAAAAGTTACAACAGGTTATGGTGCTTGTTACTAAACGTTATGATTATGTTACGTACATTCTGGTAGTGTATATGGTATACGTTTTTAAGGGTTCATATCGTATTATCTCCCATTATTTGTTATTGTTCAAACTGACCATCGATCTTCAATTGAAATGTGCCTTTTACCAAGAATCAATCATCTCTTAGGATATATTACAATTCAATTTTGCGACCTAGCTGAACATGCAAATATAAACCAATATTCTCATGTGGTATTCTTATAATATACACATGGGGCCTGATGGCGAAGGAGTAATGTAGTTGCTGCAATCCTTTCGTGTGCTTCAATGACAGAAATTTGTTTGAGCCAATTCAAGCTGAGTTTGAGCTTTGTGGAAATTTAACAAATCGAGCCAAAGTTTCACTATTTTAGCTCGAAAATAATGAAAAATGGACGAGTTGAGTTGAACATTGTAATACTCAACTCAGGTTGGGTTGGGTTGTTTGCAGCACTACCTCTCCCCCTACAAACCCTAAGCCTGCCGACACCCTTTCTTGGTAGTTGCGACAACTACCCATTCTCTACCCTCTTTGATGTCACCAGTCCCTCTACCACCCCCCTCCGACCACCTCAGCTCCCTCCCCTACCCTCTCTCAACCACCCAGCGCATTCTCCACACCTTTGCTACCCCTTCTCTCCCACCTCGACTGTTCTCTCTGCATCGTGCCTCCCCTGCAGCTCCCATCCCCTTTGCTCTCACCCCTTTAGCATCTACAAACCCTAGCTACCTATACATGAGTGTGATGTAGGACAACGTTGTAAGAACTTTAAAGCTGAATTTCTGTGGGTTTTTATGGTGGTTTAAAGCTAAAATCCAGTGGATAGGGTTGCAATTAATGAATGGAATGAACTAGGTTTAGGTTTGATAAAATGGGAGGAAAGAGATTGAAATCGGGTTGTGAAAATGCTAAAATTTAAGAAAGAAAGAAAGAAAGGAGAAGAAGATAGCTCTAGGAATCACTCCTAGAATCCTTCAGACATTACACCTAGGGTTGGATTGCATCACATAATCTATAAGAAAGCTTCAAAACACTTGAAATTCTCTAAAATATCAACTCTACTGAATTAGAAGCATTATATGAGTTTATATAGACTTTAGAAATTTCTTTAACCAACTAGGATTTCAAAATAGGAATCTACTAAAATTTTGATTTACAAAACCTATCTAAGACCAAATAAGAAACATAGACAAAAAATAATTAAATAACTTGACTCATAAGACGACTCATGGGCGACCCCTACAGGCTACAACTCATGACAACAAATATGAACATTACCAAAATTCTCGACCTAAAAACTCTAAAAACACAAAATAAGAGTCTAAGTAGCTTGAAACCATGGGAATTTTCAAATATTGCCACATTAACTTTGGCTTTTCTTGCTCTCTTGTGGATTGCATGTGTATGTGAAAAGAAGATGACGGAGAGGGGGTTATTGTAGAATTATGCCTATTTAAATATGGTGCATCTTGATGTATTCAATGACTTGTTGTATAGCTTTTTTTGCTGTTTAATTGGTTCCAGGTCCCTATATTGTATGACTTTCAAATTAAAAAGAAAATGTTGAAAATTTTCTTGTAGTGGTTGATATCCCAATAGTGCTATCTCCTAATTTTTGGTGTATTTTGGTCAGTTTTGTTTGTTGATCTATATTGGAAGATGAAAATATGTTAATAAAGCAGGCCACCATTGTCATTTTTGACTTAGTGCCTAAAACTGGTGCTCCATTGAGCTATGAAAGGGTTGATGGAAGAATGTGTAGAGGTTAATTGCTATCAAGTTGTTCCTTGTGGCCTTTGCTATCAAATTATTAGGTTTCTGGACTGTGTCATGTGTTTTACGTTTCAACTTGAAAATGGCGACATTTTTAGTGGTTTTGAAAATTGACGAGATTGTAGGTTTAGAGAAGAGAAAGAGTTAGGGAATGAGTTAGACTTCATCCCTTTTTATGTTGATAATACTGAGTAATTACAAGAGATCCATAAGGCATAATTTAAGGGTCAATCCATTACACCAATCAAGGGAAGAGAATAAGAATAAAATACAATCAATATTATTTCCTATTCTAACACTCCCCCTCAAGATGGTACAAAGATATCTCTTATGCCCAGCTTGTTGAGAATGCCATGAAATGGTTTGCTTCTTAGTCCCTTGGTGAGAATATCGGCTAGTTGGTCTTCAGTCTTCACAAATGGAATACATATGGTGCCACTAGTGAGTTTTTCCTTGATGAAGTGCCTATCAATCTCCACATGCTTAGTTCTATCACGTTGAACTGGATTATAAGCTATGTTGATTGCGGCCTTGTTGTCACAGTATAGTTCTTAGTTGCACAAAGCGGGAGCGGGAGCGGGAGCGGGAGCGGGGGCGGGTGAGCCGATAGAAGTTTCTTAAGTTGGGAGCACCTCGGAGAGCAGTAGTATATATATATATATTAATAGTTATTTTTTAAATATATTTATTATTTTTCCACTTTTTAAATCAAATTTACTAAAAATAACAGCTTGACTAAGTCTTTTAATCAAATCTTTTTTATTGGGAATAAGATATCGAATCCATTCTAAAACTTTATTTAATGGTTTATAATTGATAACTAAGCAAGGGACACCTCGTTCTAATTCAGCATTTTTATTCACATAAAAAGTAGGACATAACCAAGGTGATTTACTTGGACTAATTATTCGATTTTTTAATAGTTCATTGATTTTTTTTTACACATTTCAAGTAATTCATGATTCATTTGAATAGGTCTAGATTTAGTAGGAATTTGATTTTCATGAAAATTCTTAATATATGGTAATGTGACTACATGTTTTTTCCTATGCCAAAATGTCGTAGGTAAAGTAGAACAAACAGTAGTTTCTAATTTTAATTTAAATTCATTAATTTGAGAAATAATAACTGGATTAGTTAATTGTTGATCAATTCTTTTGTAATTAATTTCTTCTTTAAGATATCTTAAATGACGGGTTAATCGATTAATTGTTTGAGAAATAGAACAATCTTTAAATTGATTTAATTCTAATATTTCAGGAGGAGATAAGAATTTAAAAGTAACAGGTTGACCAAGGTGATTTACTTGGACTAATTATTTGATTTTTTTTATAGTTCATTGATTTCTTTTTTACACATTTCAAGTAATTCATGATTCATTTGAATAGGTCTAGATTTAGTACGAATTTGATTTTCATGAAAATTCTTAATATATATATATATTATATGATATATAATATATATAATTTATCATATAAAATTATATATATTATATATGATCAATTACATAGAGACGAAGAGAGAGAGAGACGAAGACGATCGAGAGAGTGACGAAGGCAATCAAAGCCCTAATCTCAACACTGGTCCACTGTAAGTTCTCTCAACGCTTCTTTCTCCTCTCATGTCGACGTCGAAGGCTAGGGTTTCTCTCTCTCTCTCTCTCCCCTTTCCGACCCCATCTTGGACTGAATCGCGTTTCTCTCTCCATAGAAACGTGATTCTTACACGTTTCTTTCTAGGAATCGTGGAATCGCGGAATCGCGATTCTTACTCAGAATCGGCACCTAGTTGCACGATTCCTGCAACTAAGGTATAGTCTCATGGAGTCGGTCTGATGGATTCCCAAGTCTCCCAACAATAGGTTAATCCATAGCAACTTACATACACCCTAAGCCATAGTCCTGAATTCTGCCTCAGCACTAGATCTAGTAACCACATTCTGTTTCTTACTTCGCCATGTGACTAGGTTGCCACCAACGAATATGCAATATCCGGAAGTTGATCGTCTATCAGTGACTGATCCAGGCTAATCTGCATCAGTAAATGCCTCCACACTGAGATGATCATGTTTGGAGAAATATAGGCCCTTCCTAGGAGAAGACTTCTAGGTATCTCAAGATTCTCATAACTGCTTCTAAGTGGGAAGTTCTAGGAGCATGCATAAACTGGCTAACCATGCTCACGTCAATGGCAATGTCTGGATGTAAGTGAGATAAGTATATGAGCTTGCCCACTAGTCTTTGGTATCTCCCCCTGTCCATTGGCTCTCCCTCTTGATCCTCACTTAGTTTTTGGCCTGATTCTAGAGGTGTATCACATAGTCTACCGCCAAGCATTCCAGTTTCCTTTAGCAAGTTAAGTACATACTTTCTCTGACATATGAAGATGCCATCCTTGCTCCTAGCTACTTCAATAGGCAGAATTCAGGGCTATGGCTCATGGTGTATGTGAGTTGCTATGGATTAAACTATAGTCGGGAGACTTGGGAATCCATCAGACCAACTCCATGAGACTACTGTGGCAACAAGGCCGCAATCAACATAGCTCATAATCCAGTTCAACATGATAGAACTAAGCATATGCAGATTAATTGGCACTTCATCAAGGAAAAACTCACTAGTGGAATCTGCGACGAAGATTCTACTAAGTAACCCTCGAACCCATGGCCAATCACATACCCAGAAGATCATAGTGGAAGGAAAGGCACAACTCCTCCTATGAAAGCATAAAGAAGAAAAGAAAACTTTTTTTTTTTTTTTCTTATTGCATTTTTTTTTTGGGTGTTAAACAGAGACGACAAGAAAGAAACAAGGGAAAATCAGCAACGCAACTAGGAAGAACCAACCAAAGGCATTCGTGTGGCTAACCAGAGGCTAGACGACCAACCAGAGGCTAGATGACCAGCCAGGTAGGATCGAATGCCCTAGTTGACCACCTGGGAGGCCACGAATGCCCTTGTCGACCACCTAGAAGGCTAAACTAGAGGCTAGACGACCAGTCAGGGAGGATCGAATGCCCTAGTCAACCACCTGGGCGGCCACAAATGCCCTAGTCGCACACCCAGGAGCTATTTCCACAGAGAGAGAGAAACGACGGCACTGTTAGGGCTGCCGACTATCCCAGGCAAGGGTTTGGGTGGCCTGGGTAGTCTTGCGGTGGAGGAAAGGAGGCTGTGATTGGTGTAAGATTCCCTCTATTGAGGCTCTGATACCATGTAGGTTTAGAGAAGAGAAAGAGTTAGGGAATGAGTTAGACTTCATTCCCTTTTATATTGATAATACTGAGTAATTACAGGAGAGCTATAAGGCATAATTTATGGGTCAGCCCATTACACCAATCAAGGGAGGAGAATAAGAATAAAATACAATCAATATTATTTCCTATTCTAACAGAGATTGCAAAGTTGATATATATATTTATATATATATATATATTAGTAAATATATTGCGGAGTGGATAAAAAAGGATATATGATGATGGAGAAAAAGAAGAAATTGTGAAGTGGATAAAAAGCGTTGTGTCTATTCTAAAACTGAACTACAACTAGAACTAGAAGAACATATATGGTCATGGAGAAAAACTGTACCTGACATGTCTTTGTGAGTTACGTTTTAAAAAGATGAGAAGCATTTGGTTTTCCCATATGAATATGATGAAGACATACCAGGGTGAAGAAAGTGTACTTGGAGGCATAATTAATATGAACTCCCTCAATTTTTTTATCATTTATGCAGAATAGTTGCCTCGAACCTCTTTGAAAAGGCTTGATTTCATTTTGAGTGTGCTGATGTCAGAAGCATGTTATAGTTTGTGCATGACATCTATTTTGACATTACGTCAAGTTTCAAGAGAATTTGTCTTTATGAAGTTTCGTTGTGTGAATAAACTTCTAGTGAACTTTCTATTGATTGTTATTGTACCCATTGTGAACTTTTGTCCTTAAAGGTGGAAAGAAGTACCAGATCAAAGGTTGTGCAGGCCAGGGTGGATTTGCTCAAGTATTCAAAGCATATGTCGACCGTAATCCTGATGAAGTTGTTGCGTTAAAGGTGACTGGCAGCTCAATACTTTCCGGTCACTTAATTCAGGTTCAGCAAATCAAATCTTACTAGATCATATTAAAATCTTTGATAATTTCTGTCAGATACAAAAGCCTCCTTTTTCTTGGGAGTTCTACATGTATCGTCAACTTGATGTGAGGATCCCTGAAAAGAAAGTATGCCATTTCCTGGAAATATTATCGTTCATTGGAATTTTCTGGTCATGAAACTGTTGCTGATTCTCAATAACTAATTTTACCAGAGGTCAAGTTTTGGTTTTGCTCATAGACTGCATCTGTATTCTGACTACAGCATAATTGTTTGTGACTATTTAGGACATGGGACACTTCAGGTATGTGATCATATTTCATATTTCTTGTTTGGTTCAGTTCCAGTTAAAACTTTTCTCCTTGTATTTGTGTTCATTCAAGCACATGTTGCAGGATGCAATAAATTCTAACGTGGTAATTGGTGGGTCCATGGAAGAGGTTTTATGTATTTATTACACAACAGAGATGCTATCCATGCTGGAAACTCTGCATTCTGCTGGCATTATTCATGGTGATTTCAAGCCTGATAATCTGCTTATTCGCTATGCTAGGTAATAGAACTCTTACCATCATGAATACTATGTGCAAATATTTATACTCGGAGATGAAACTTGTAGATGTGGATATCTTGGCTATTTTTTGTGCAAATATTTTAGGCTCCATTTGAAGCATATTTAGTCAAAGGGTAAATTACACTGACCTCTTATGAGGTTTGGAAAAATATAGTGGGCCCCACTAGTTTAACATAATTACACCGTGCTCCGCTGAAGTTTATAATTGTATAACAATTACCCCATTCCGTTAGTCAACTGTTAGTCTTTGCAATGGTTAGACCAAAATATGCAATGAAGTTCCTATTCACCCTTTTTTAATTGAAATAAAATATGAATATACATACAATAACAAGTACTTGTACTAAAACGCCATCACCAAGAGTCTCTCCCTCTCCTCCATATGTGACAAACCCTAATCCCACCCACACCATATTCTCCCTCTCGATCTCTCTCTCCCCTCCACCCGGTACCACACTTCCATCACCTCTCTTCTGAGAACAGAAAGTCTAGCTACCCAGAAAAATTTCCCAGATAATTGTTCAGAATTTAACATCTAAGGTGGAGCTTTGATCTACTTGTTGTGGGTCCACCTTATGAATAATAATGGCCTTAGATTTCAAAATCTGGGTTATTTTCATGGTTTGTAGACTTGCTAGAGGTGATTTTCCTGAGAAAATTTCTGGACAGGAATAAATTCCTCATAATTATATAGTTTGTGGTTGACCTGCAGTAGGGTGATGTCACCATAGGGTTCAATGGTTGCTGTTAGGAGTTACAATGTATCATAGGCATGGTATGGGTAAAATTTAACTTATCAGCACTCTTGACTCGACAACACAATCTCATGTAAGAAAATTGAACAAACAACATAAAAAATTTGTTAACATGGAATTTAACCAAAATTGACTAAAATTTTGAATTTTTTACACTAAATTTGGTTCCAAAGTCAAAATGAAAATCTTGACTAGCTTGGGCTAAAGCACTTGTCAAATACATGTGTGCCAAACTAAAGCTTCCATACACATAATAAACTACCCAAACATAATTTACTACATGAATTTCACAGTGATATTGAACAGTCTGACTTTTAAATGCGTTTTTTTTGTAATTTTTTTTTTTATATTTTTATTTTTTTTGAATCATATATCTGATTAGGAAAGATCGGAATAAAGAAGTTGTACTTCACAGACGGTGCATTGTGCATGTTAGTTTGTGTTTCATGATTTTATATTTGTCAATATTTTTTGAGCTGAGCTTCCATGTGAAATATTGAGGGAGAAATCATTAGACTGATTCAAAAAATGAACTCAAGCAAACATGCACAAATACAAAGATAAATATAGTCTTGGGGCTGCTAGAAATGTGAGGATTCTTGGCCATTTAGACATTTACTTGAAAGAGCCTGTATAAAAAAGGTAAGAACTTCATAAATATATAAAACAAACATCTGGGAATAATCATGCTGTATTTTTGTGAAAATATGATGCCTCTTCAAACTTGGAATTAGGCCTTCTAGTCAATGATCCCTCATCTTGCTTTTTTCTGTGTTCTGATCCCCTTGACTGGAGAACATGTGACCTACCCTGTATTTTACTGTTTGGTTTCCTTAAATCATATAAAATATGACGGACACTATAGGAAAAAAAACCTGTTATGTTTTCAATTATATTCATTGCTCGATATGATTTGTAAACCTTAGTGTAAAAAAAATTCAGTGCACACCAAGGGATAGGTACAAACTATGAAGCACAGGTACTTCAAAAATGGTGTTGTACGTGTACCGGGTACATACTGGGTGTGGGTACGCATGCCGGTATGGTGGTACACATGCCGGGTATGCCGAATACATGCTAGGCACGGCAAATATGTTTGGGTACGGAATGGGTACACTGAGGTGAATTTTTTTTATTTATTTATTTTTTTGTGTGCAGTTGCTAGAATTTATTGTAGCCTTTATTATTATTATTCTTTCAACTTCAAAAATCATCAAGTAATTTATTTCCAACATCCTTTACCCATGAGTCATGGTTTTGCTCTCTTTTGTATCTTATTTTAGACAATCAAAAAAGAAAAAGAAAGAATTATATAATTTTTTAGATAAACTATTCTCTTTTTAGTTTTGATATTGAAACTTTGATTTCTATATTGGATGTTTAGCTATAAATTTAAAAAAAAAAATTGACATACCCTAGCTGTACCCTGTATGTACCATACTTTTTTAAGAATTTGTCGTATTGTACCCGTACCCGCACCCACACCCGCACCTGTGCTTCATAGGGTACAAATATACCTCATAGGGTACAAATATACCATGGTGCCTATGACTGATTGATGTTTCATGTTGTCAATCTCATGAAGGTCACCATTTAAAAAATACATTCTTCTTGTGTATTTGAAAATTTCCATGGACAAACTGAGCCATGTATTGGAACAATGGTTTTTATTTTTGACTTCTGGAATGATTTCAATTAGTAACTTCAAGCTTATCAGTTTTGCAAGCAAGAGCACCATTCCTGAAGATGAACCAGTTCTTTCTCAGTGCTTACTTTGTATACTTACATCAAAAAAGATGTACATAGTACCAAGCAATTACCTGTATTTCCTTAAAATAGCTAGCTACCTCCTTAGCAACAAAATTATGGATCAGATAATTATGTCCCGGTGAGTATATTAAGAAGAGTATGGGTAACATAAAAATATATTGAATAAGATTTTAATATAGATATGGCTTAAGGGAAGACAATGCATTTTACAAAAAGGAGCATATTGTATCCTGTTTTACAATGGGTATTTTTTTTAATTTAGTGGCCTTAATAGTTGGCATCTAGTAATGTAAATGTAGTCAATCCAGGTAAATTTATATGACAGTAATTGTGTGACTTCTAATTTATTTATGCTTAGTCTTTCTTCACTGCCATTCCCCACCCAAAGAAAGAAAAAATGGAAAATAAAAAGGACCAAAAAATTGTCCCAATAATAGCTGTTGCTGTAATTTGAAAAGGTTAGGTTCCAAGTGCAATGTCAGATGTCAGCATGAAGAGTGAACATGATTAATAGGTGGATGATGCTTCATGACAATGGGACCATCCTTGGCAATTAGTCTTAGAATTTGACACATAATAAGCTTGCCTACATATTATTAGAATGATAAAGTCTGAAGTTTCTAACAGCTTATTATGCATTAAAGATAAAGGAAACTCACTCAAATGGTTTAAAAAGTCTTCTATATTTCTTCATGAATGAAGTCTTAAAAGGCTACGATGCAGCATCACAAATTGCTACAATTTTTTCATCATCAAACAAATCTATTAGTTGGAGAGAGCTTGGACAAGCACTTAAAGTCACATGTCATAATTTTCAGATGAGCCCAAAATAATGGCTTGAGATAGTACCTTTACAAGTTTAATTTTTAACTTCGGTTGTTTTAAGAAGTGTGCACATATCTCTCCTGAAATTGAACTCATACCTGCATCTGTGTTTGTTTTTATTTTCAGCATCTTTGAATGGCTAATAAATAGAATGGGTATCCAATTTTATTTGGTCCATGGATCATAATCTCCTTGTGGTATTTTGTACAAATTCTTAAAGTTTTATGTAGAAAAACATGCAAAAGATAGCCTAGTCTATTCTATTAGTGAATTGGGGTCATCATGGGTCCAGTTTTATTGTGATAATCCTTTTGGTATTAAAATAGTTCACTTGATCTTCATTGCTTTTCATTTTATGAATTGAAATCTGATGTGATCATAGACCATGTGAAATTTTAGAATCCAGTGACTTTACCTGACTTCTTGGCAGGGATGATCTTACAGAAGATGGTTTTTATGACCGTACTGGCCCTTGGCTTGATCAGGTTATTTCCAGTCAAATTGAAAATTGTTATATGATCTAATGATATATGATTTCTCACATATTTATCATTCAGGGACTTTGCCTGGTTGATTGGGGGAGAGGGATAGATCTGAGCCTCTTTCCTGATGAGATAAAGTTTTATGGAGACTGTCGGACTTCTGGTTTCCGTTGTGTTGAAATGCAAGAGAAAAAACCATGGTCTTTTCAGGTCAGTGTCCATTAAACAATTTAAATCTTTTTGGAAGTCAGATGATTGTTTTATGATTGACTATATGTTAATGGTACCATTTGACTGACTACCACAGGTAGACATTTATGGCCTATGTGTTATTGTTCATATGATGCTGCACAACTCATATATGGAAGTTGAAAAGAAAGCATCTCCTGATGGTGGTTATATTTACAAGCCTAAATCCTATTTCAAGCGGTATTTATTCTCTCATCTCTGCATACATGATACATGTAATAATTTTTGATCACGTCCTTAATATGAGAGAAGTTTCTGCTTTTAAGTTGGCTTTTCTAGATTAATCAGTACTGGAGATTTCCAATGACTTACCCAAAATGGAACAGCTGAATTCAATTTTGTTTTCCTGCATCTACTATTTTCAGCTATTGGCAAGTTCAACTGTGGAACAATCTTTTCACAAAGCTGCTTAACATTAATCCTAATGACGATTATAAGACATTATTGAAGGGTTTGAGGGAGTCATTCCAGGATTACATGAGCTCAAATCCTCAATTGATTAAAAAACTAAAGCAGTCACTGGCGAAGCAAAGGACTTCATTGTGTTCTGCCTAGTTCTTCCATCAATCATTTCTCCAGATCTTCATCTACTCATGCAACAGTGGATTTTATTTGTGCTGTTGCCTGAACTTAATCCCGGTAGCAGTAAGCTCCGTTCAGATGTCTGTGTGCGCGCGTGATTGTGTAAAGCAATATATTTGATCCCTTGCTTGTGTCAAAATTGAGAACCTGCCACATTGCCTTTTCTTACCCATGTAATGGCAGCCAAGTGAGGCTACCCCATAACTGGTGGATAGTATACTGATAATATGTTGAGTTTGGGTGAGTGAAAGGTTTGTACCACTGTTACATGTTCATTTCCTGAAGGTTATTCAGTAAAACAGGAGTTTGAAGAGTTCGCCTGCAAGTTATCATGTGGAATTCACTATCTTCTACGAATTATATCTCTGCATATGCCAACACTATGCATGTAGCATGCGTGTTGGGGGGAATTTAAATGCTGCTTTGTCTGCTGGCGGATTATGCATTATGTATAATTAACTTTTGTAAATTCAATTCAGTAGCTCTTTTCATCATCCCCTCTCTTTTGTATAATTTTTTGTATTTGCTGCTGTGATGCTGTGTAGTTTTTGCAAATATTTTGATTCAGATATTTTTATAACTTCAATCTCTCCTGATTATGCTGCCTTGCACGGAAGATACAGTGCTTAGATGCAAACAGTTGGTTAGCCTGATTTGGATATAACATATAAGCCAGAGAGTCCTATGATGGAACATATGAAATTAGTTGATATGTTCTTTCTAATAATTCAATTGTTTTTTTCTTTTCTGCCATACATTCATGTTTAACTGCCACTTGGTCACTACAATTTTCATGGTTCCAATTGGTAACAGATACTAGGGTGTTGATGGGTCGGTTTGGTTTGGTTTAACATTAAATTTAGAGCCAATCCAATCATAAACCAACCTAATCCAATGTAGCTCAGGTTGGTTTGGGTTGGAACCACGGTTTCACTATATATAAATATAAGTGAATCACTTAATAATAAATAATTTAAAAAAACAAGTCTCTAACATTTAAACATAGGGAGATTCTATTTAGACACCACAAATTGCCTTACTACACTATTTACTTTGTTCACATCTCACACAATATGAATATTTTTATTTTGTCTCAACACACTACTAATTTTCAAATAATGCCAAATTACCCCTATCTTTCCTACTAGATCCTAACCCTAACTACCTCCAATGCAACTGTCAGCCACTCTCTTACCTAGCCCTTCTCTCCTTCAATCACCCACCATCTACGGTTGCCACCTTTCCTATCGTTACCCCTTCTCAGCCTCCTTCAGTATAAAACAAGTATAACGCAACGGGTAAACAATTTCAGATCATATCTTAGGTGATAGAACTTGAAGCGAAGAATCTTGTGGGTAAATCACGTGCTTCAAAAATGTGAACAACGAACACCCAGTAGTAGAGTTATACCACAATATGAGTATCACTCACGCAAGTTACAGTGCAAAAAGCTTGATTGTTATTTTAATGAGAGAGTTAGTATGGGAAAAATCATTCGTTATTTGATTCATCCCATATCCCATTTAACATATCAGATATATAGGCTAAGTATATCATCTATCCATATCAGTTGATATGATAGATATAGATATCATGAGTGAGTTTTTAAATAGGCTATGAATTCAAATTCAAACTTACATGGATAAGGTTTAAAAAGGTCATGGGTCATGCCATATGAGCGCTCAATTTCTAACATCTCCCATTTGCACATGAGTTGGCATGATACTGTCACATCTCTATCTCAATCTCCCCAAAATGAAGAATCCCATACTAGCAAACGCACCGTGCGACTGCTGAGAACACCTGCATGTGGAAGCTCTATACTAGAAACTCAATATGAGTCAGCATAGAGACATCAACCTAAAATGAACAAAAATAGTGTCTCATGTACCCAAGCCCATCTAGCTACATCGGTCCCAAAACATTTCTAATCCCTCAAAGAGCATGTTTGACCATCCTAGGTCCCGCATTATATTCACACCCAATCAGCATCCATAGAGAGCGATGTGAGTTGTTGACAGTGAATATAGAGCAGAGATGTAGAACTAGATGATCTTTCCTTTACCTTTATATCATTTAATTTGAAATTGATCGCTTTTCCAGTAATGTCCCTTAAAGTCGAATCATACATGACCACAGACAACATACCAAAGTAGATGAACATCAACTCCTTATCTTATGACATAGTCAAATGTCACAAAAAAGGCACAAAGTGAAGTCATTTAGGAAAAAATGACTTTTAGGACTCACACGGTGAAGAAGCAGGGATCCATTCTTTCACCTCGCTAACGGGTCGATAAGTGCATGCGCAAATGCATGTTATAGTGGAGTAACTCTTCCAAAGAGTGATGTTAAACTCACACACCATACAGATCTTAGTCTAGTCGCTCTTAAGCGCACAAATCGCTTCTTAGCGTCTAACTTGAATTCTCTATTTGCTCGCCTCTCAGGCATCAAATGAGATCTCGCATTTGGCTATCCATAATAGGCACATCGTGGAAAAAGTGGGTACTCTCATATCCATGGTCGGTCTCTAACAAGACCTCATCTTGGCTCCAACCAAGGCGACATAGCTAGTGGATAATTTGCTCCAAGGATGAGACCATATCAAGGCTTAGGCTCTCACCTTTTGCAACAGGAGTGTCAATGGGTTTGCAGCTCTGCATGTGGAATCGCTTTAGGATAGTCTTAATGTAAGTCTCTTGAGACAAACCAAGAAGTCTCCTAGAGCGATCCCTAAGGATCTTAACACTGAGCACATAGCTCGCTTCACCCATGTCTTTCATCTCAAATGTAGAGAACAACAACCTTTTAGTGGCGACAATTATCTCCTTGTCATTTCCAGCCAATAATATGTCATCTACATATAATGACAATATCAAAAAAATGTCCTTGGACCGCTTAACGTACACACAGTGATCTTCATCGATCATCGTAAACCCATTAGAAACAATGGCTCGATGAAATCTCAGATTCCACTGTCTGGATGATTGCTTTAAGCCATAAATAGATCGTTGAAGCTTGCAAACTTTGCGCTCCTAACCTACTACCACAAAGCCTTCTGGTTGATCCGTATAGATCTCTTCATCCAATTCTCCATTGAGAAATGCAGTCTTAACGTCCATCTGATATAGCTGTAAGTCCAACTGAGCTACTATGGCCAGAATTAGGCGAATAGAGGCAAACCTCACAACTGGTGAAAAAGTTTCCTCATAGTCGATACTCTTTCGTTGGGTGTAACCTTTCGCCACTAGGCGAGCCTTATACCTTTTTATGGAACCATCCGCCTTGCGCTTGATTTTGAGAACCCATTTGTTCCCAATAGTCTTGCGCCTTGGCGGCAAATCAACCAAGTCCTAGACATGATTTTTCTTCATACTCTATTTCTTCATCCATTGCAGCACTTCATTCTTTACTAGCAGGGGATGAGAGAGCCTCTTTGAGATTCTTAGGCTCCATCTCATCACTCGGAGCAATCATGAATGCTTCCCTTTCAATCTCAAAACGACGACGGGGTATAGCTCCACGTTTGCTTCTATGCAGTTGAGAATCCTGAGAATATTGGATCTAATCCATAGGCAGGTAGATTGCTCCCACTGTCCCTAGGAGCTTGAGGGATTATCTCCTCATTCTCTACGAGGCTACTAGGTGCACCTTTAAGTAGATCCTCCATCTCATAGAGTTCTACATCTCTAGTTACCTCACCTCTGCTATGGAAATCCTCCTTTAGGAAATCCACATCTCATGACTCAATTTCAGTCACACTTCCATCCGGATGCTCCCCAATAAACACATAGCTCTTAGAATGCTCACTATAGCGAATGAAGATACACTTCTTTCCTCTAGGGCCCAACTTCCCAAACTTATGAGAAGCGCTATGTATGTAAGTTGCCGAACCCCAAGGCCGCAAATTGCCCAAATCAGGCTTTTTGCCAGTCCACATCTCATATGGGGTGGAAGGAACTGATTTGGAGGGCACGCGGTTAAGGATGTAGGTAGCAGTCAATAAAGCATCTCCCTAATAAAAAAATGGAAAGATTAGCTTGCGCCATCATAGATCTAACCATGTCAAGCAATGTGCGATTCCTTCTCTCTGCTACACCATTTTGTTGTGGAGTCCTAGGAATTGTCAATTGCCTGATAACTCCTTTTTCCTCACAGAGCATTTTAAATTGCTCAGATAGATACTTGCGTCCCCGGTCAGTCCTTAGAGCCTTAATGCTCTTGTTTAATTGATTCTCAAATCACATTCATTGATGATTGCACGCGTTTTGGCCATGTCTATTTGATTTCTTACAAGTCAGAAGCATTGGATTGCTTTAGACGGTATGTTAATGAGGTTGAGAATCAATTAGATAAGAGCATTAAGGCTCTAAGGGCTGACCGGGGATGCGAGTATCTATCTCAGCAATTTAAAGTGCTCTGTGAGGAAAAAGAAGTTATCAGGCAATTGACAATTCCTAGGTCTCTGCTACACCATTTTGCGGCGGAGTCCTAGGAATTGTCAATTGCCAAATAACTCCTTTTTCCTCACAGAGCACTTTAAATTGCTGAGATAGATACTCGCGTTCCCGGTCAGTCCTTAGATCCTTAATGCTTTTGTCTAATTGATTCTCAACCTCATTAACATACCGTCTAAAGCAATCCAATGCTTCTGACTTGTGAGAAATCAAATAGGCATGGCCAAAACACGTGCAATCATCTATAAATGTGACGAAATAAGGGGCTCCATGCCTTGCCCTCACATTCATTGGTCCACATATATCAGAATGAATAAGTTGTAATGGGATAGATTCCCTTTTGGCTTTCCCAAATGGTTTCCTTGTTGCCTTTCCAGCAAGACAGTGCTCACAAGTAGGCAAAGTGACTCTAGCGAGTGGGCCTAAAAGACCTTCTCTAGCCAATCTAGTCATCATGTCTTGCCCTATGTGGCCTAATCTAGCATGCCATCTCATAGAATCATTATCACAAAAAGATGCAATATTAGAAATAGAGCCATTGACATTTTTATTAAAACTAGAATTATCCACATCCAAAACTAAAAAACCATCTGAAAGATAACCAAAACCATAAAAATTTGTTCCCAAATAAATGCTAACACCATTATTCTCAAAACAAATGCTAAAACCAAGGCTCATCATGCTAATAACTGAAACTAAGTTTCGCCGAATATCCGGAGCATAAAGAATATCATGAAGATATAAGGTGCGCCCTCGTCGCATTTCCAGCTTGTATGTGCCAATGCCAAGCACCTCCACACTGGACTCGTTCCCCATGTAAACTTTTCTGCTCCCAGTAGGTACTCGGCAATACTCAACGAACCCTACTCTATCCTTCACGATGTGGTCTGTTGCTCCGGAGTCTACAACCCAAAAATGAGGAGAATGAGCAATGTATGCTTGACTAGAAACAAAGCATTGAATGCGAGAAATTAAGTAAGGGATTACCTTCTCTTGCTCAGGGCAATCCCGAGCGAAGTGTCCTTCTTTGTTACAGTTAAAGCATGCCAATTTAGCCTTTACCTTCATGCCACCTCTCTTTCCCCTACACTTGAAATTTCTAGTGCCATTGGGCTTTAGCGCAGCTGCTGCTTGCTTCTTAGGGGCACATTTTGCTTTTCCATGCTTGAATTGAGAAGTCCTACGTGAGCTCGACTTAACCACCATAGTAGAACCATCAGACTTAGCCGCCTCAAGGGCTCAGCCTCTAGCTCCAAATGACGCGATATGTCTTCAAATGTTTTCACACTCTCATTACGCATCATGTTCTGCTTCATCTGCTCCCATGAATTTGGCAAAGAGCGAATCAAAGCTTGTACTTGTTGCTCTTGAGTCAAATTGTGCCCAGCAATCGCAAGCTCACGTATCATGGCTGACATGACCCTCAAATGCTACTTCATCGAGTGATGCGCCCTTTTTTGATAGGAGTCAAACTTCATAGTTAGCCCACGTAGCTTTGCCAAAGAGGTAATACAAAACTTTTCCTTGAGAGCTTCCCACATCTCAAATGCAGTCGAGCAATGCTCAAACTCACTAATCAAGTCATTGTGCATGTTGCTTAACATGGTAAAGTTTGCACACCGATCTTTATTACGCCAAGTCTGAAAGACTTCAAGATCACGACGATGTTGAGCTGTATTGCCCTGCTCTGGCTCAACCATCACTTGTTCAAGTGTGGTCAACACTTCTTGCTTATTGAGGAGGTATTGGATCTTACAGCGCCATATGTCATAATTATTGCCATCCAATTTCTCTCCCTTAGTTAAGTTTGCCACCATTGTCTGAGTAGCCATTTCTACATACAGGGTAAACAAATGCGCAGGGGATATTAATGATAGTAACACAAAAAATTATTTTGCAGCAAAAGAATCTAAATTAAATAATGATAATATTACACATGTCTCAAGATCGAAAATTTGCTATGCTCGTAATCATCTCTTGCGTCTCTAATGACAATTATCAAAATTTAATTTAATTCCATGCGCAAAAAAAAAAAAAAAAAAATCAATCTCCCACTACTTATGGCACATACAAAACATGATAAATTGCATACAATATAGCATCTTAATGTAAATTTACACATGCTATATTCATTTAATAATGGAATTTAAATAATAAAAAAAAACTAAGCATGCTTCTCTAATGGCAATATATTACAAACCCTAAAAAAAATATGCTGTGTTTAATATTCAGATTATGCCATAATAGAATGTACATCATTCTGAAATTTTTTAAAATTTTAAATAACTAATAAACACACATAAAATCAGAAATATATATTCCAGAATCTGGTAAATTGAAACATTTATACCAGTAAATAGTAAACCTTTACAATAGTCTACAATAAAAATTTCAACCCTAGAAAATTAGTCATGCAACACCAGAAGTATTTTAAAGCAGAAATAATGAATTATTATCTCAGAAAAAATATTTTTTACTTTCATAAAATTTTTAAAAATTTACAGAAGATAGAAAATTTAATTCTGAGTCTAACAGTACTAACCACGCTTAAAACAAAACTATAACGCATTATTTATGACCATTTAAAACAATTTTGGATTTAAAAAAAAAACAAACAGGGTCTTATAGCCAAGCCAGCCATGTCAGCACCGAAAAACGGTGCGGCTCGACTCGGCGCAGCGCACAGCGCGCGCGTGGCAGCGCGGATTAACGCGTGCGTGTAAGGACGTAAGTCGCGCGCGTGGACGACGCGGACAACGTGCGTGTCGCAGCGAGTGGGAAGCGCGCCTAGCGCGTGATGACGTGTGGCAGCGTGTGGCGGCCTCTGATGGCGTCATCTGGCGCGTTCCGGGGTGTTTTCTAGTCCAATTTTGGTACTGCCAAACTCCATTTTCCAAAATAAAAACATTTGTGGTCTCAAAAATGACGTTTAATGAACATAAATTATGAGGTGTTTTACACTCTCTCTCGAATGAAAGTGGAAGTGCAGAAACCTGCACTTCATCTACCTCCTTAGGTGATCAAAAAATCAAAAACGAACCCAAATTAGGGTTTAATGTATCTCATCAACCGTAAATCCAAATCTAACTAATAATATATGATTTCGAAGGTCTCGAAACAAGGATTCTAAATATTTAAGATTTGCGGACTGAAATTAAAGCATGTAAAACCATCATGCATGTAAAGTTCCAAAAATATAAAATGGGTCTCCATTTTTCTTGAAATCTAACCATTGGATTTTCATGAAACTTTGCAGATGTGTTCTACATTAAATATATTATAACATATATAAATTTCAGGTCGATCGGAGATAGTTCGAAAAATTATTAATTTTCATGCATATATCGTGTATATATTTGTATAAAATTATACACATATTTTAATGCATAAAAGTAAGCACGAAAATTCCCATTAAAGCTCTGATACCAATGTAAAACAAGTATAACAGGTAAAAAAATTTCAAATCATACCTTAGGTGATAGAACCTGAAGCGAAGAATCTTGTGGGTAAATCACGTGCTTCAAAAATGCAAACAACGAACACCCAACAGTAGAGTGATACCACAATATAAGCATCACCCGCACAAGTTACAGTGCACAAAGCTTGATCATTATTTTAATGGGAGAGAGTCAGTATGGGAAAAATCATTCGTTATTTGATTCATCCCATATCCCATTTAACGTATCAGATATATAGGCGAAATATATCATCTATCCATATCAGTTGATATGATAGATATAGATATCATGAGTGGGTTATCCAAAAAGGTTTTGAATTCAAATTCAAACTTACATGGATAAAGTTCAAAAGGGTCATGGGTCATGCCACATGAGCGCCTAATTTCTAACATTCGGCAATCCTCACTTGTAGCTTGACTTTTCCGTGCCCCCTTTCGGAGAGCTCGAAGTGGTCCTACAGTTCGGACTCCTGTCATGGTTCTGAATCTAGTCTCACAAAGTGCAATGTAAGATTGATAAATTAACAAAGAGTCCAAATCCGGCAATTGGTTTTGAAAAATCAATTTTGAATCAAAAGCACCAAACATGGACTGCTTTGCCAGATTTCAGAGTCGCCATCTAAATATTTTGTTTTGGGAAATTTAGGAAACCCTGACTCATGCCAAAAGCCACATGTCCGTCATCACCAAAGTTGCCTCGGCTCGGGAACTTGGGTACGAGAGGGGAAGGTCCTGAAATGAGCACCCCCGCTCGCCCGATCAAAGGATCGGCCTCTACTAACATGATATGTTGTTTTTGAAAACACATGTGTTCTTATTCCAGTTATTAATCTAACTTACTATGTGTTGCGCACAACATACAAGTATAGACTCAATCACGCGGATTGGAACAAAATAACTCATGTTTACTTTTGAAAGTGGTTTGAAAGTGCTACTCGCAAGTAGGCTAAAGCGCGGATTTGCCACCCTTAAGTGGGCTTAAAATAACATGATTTTGCCACCTCAAGTGGGCTTAAAACTCACAATCATCGAGTTGTTCCAATTCAAGCAATGAATCCTTCATCCACATGCATTCATGCAGTTATAGAAATTAAGCAAATAGCCTCATGGCAAGCATGCTAAACATGTCAATCACTTACACTCATGCAAGAATGCTAAAGCGTAAACACTCACAGTGTACTCCGAGCCAAAACAGAAGCTAGTTAGAAATCATGCATGATCCTAGCTATGTCAACAATGCCTAATGCAACACATGCAACTAAAATAGGCTCGGCTATCTAGAATGGCATATGAATGCAACACTTGATAACATGCTTTGAAACACGTATTCAAGAAAGTGTATTGAAATACAATGCAGTTTGAATGATGCGCCGAGCCCGGTGCATGCAAGACAAAATGAATGATGCACGCATGCAAACATAAGTATGCTAGTTGAAACATACCCTAAAACTAACCATCAAAAGCTAGTAAATAAAAGGGAGAAAGACGTGGGGTTGGAAGACATGCATCACACACACGTACACTTATTACAACATTGTGCCCTTTCGACGGAGGGTCCGAATAAATAATACAAGCTAACTACGCTAAGCTAAGCTACTTAAATAATCTAATAATCTAATTAAACTAATTATTACACAACACAAATTGAATAACTAGTTACAACTAATTAGTACAGTACTTTAATTAATTAACAAATTAACTAATCATGGTAACTAACTAAGCATGTGAGGTATGTGAATTAGGCTGCCACAGCTCTGCCTTGAACAATGAAGGATGGATGCTCTCGATTGCCTTGCTCGGAAATCCATTGCTATGCCTAGAATTGCCTGTGTTGCATTTGATTTAATCTCAGAACACTGCACAAACTTCCAGATTGCTTCTGTTCCAACATGGGGACCTCCTGGTGGGCTGCCGACCAGAAAACTGGTTGTAGACCAAAAAAAGTGGTCGGTCGACCACCTTTACTAGTCTGCCAACCAAAAAATCTGCCAAACTCCAGTTTTGCTGCAACAGAGAACAACAAGGGGCATAGCAATGTATTTGCAAGATATGTGTGCACAACCACCCTCCCTATCATTTCTTAAGCTCAAGGGAGTGCGGTACTCGACTCTCGGGCCACTAACCGAGCATCGCAATGCACGATGGCCGAGAAGCCAAGTTTGCACAAGTCAATATCAATGAATGCACAAATAATCACATAAGGGCCTCTACCTCTATCATGCTTGATCAAGAGGGTCGGCGACCGAGAAATGAGGCGCGTTTCATCACTTCAAGTATGAAACGTGCGACATTCCTTGTGTTTGGATTGACGTCCAATCCAAACACAATGCAACACACACAAAATGCCTATCTAACAATGTTAATGTGGCACTCATGAGGTTCTAACATATGAACAATGCATGTATGGCATGTTCGGAGGCTAAAGCATCAAAGCAAGTAAAGAGCATCATACAAGAGTCATGCAATACAATGCTCAAACAACTAAACCAGCTCTGGACAGAGCTCCACCATGCCAAAACAAAGGCCAAAACATGCTGAAAAGGGAGTCCAAAAGCTTATACAAGCATGCATACACATTGGCTCACAAACAAGGCATGAAGACACAACTCTCAAACACATTGAAGGAGTGGAAAATGTGAGAGTGTAGCAATGGAATATGCTCTAAAATCATGTAAGAAATGATGCCAAATCATCTAAACAACACAAGCATAGCATCCTAAAGACCTTGAATCATTAGGCTAGTCAAAGCTATTGCACTACAACCATGCATAACTAATCCCATATGACCCAAACTACTCAAAATAGAGTTGAGGCATGCTAAATCAAAGCCAAAAGGCATGCTAAAACACAGGCTCGCTCAAAAGGGAAGGAAAGCATGCTCATTCATTGGGTCACAAACAAGGCATAATGCATAACCCTCAAGAGCAATGAAAGAGTGATAAACACGGGAGTATGGCAAAGACATAAGCTCTGAAATTACATTCCAAATGATGCCAAATCATGCACATATCACAAAAGAGGCATGCTAGGAGGCTCAAAGCTTAAGGCTAGCAAAGGCACTTGCACCATAGCCATATCAAGCAAGCCCCAAAGGGCCAAGATGATCCAAAATAGTCCTAAAACATGCCAAAACAAGGCTAAAAACATGCTTGAACATAGCCAACATATGCTAGAATAAAAGGCCAAAACACCAAGTAAGCTAGGCCAATGAGCATGATTACACTACAAGTGTAAGAAGCAAATGAGGGATGCTCTAACCAACCAAAAACAGAGTTGTATCATGGCAAAATAAGACCAAAAACACACTGAGATGGTAGTCCAAAAAGCTTAGGCAAGCATGCATGCCAATTGGCTCATGATTAAGGCATAGAGCATAACCCTCCAAAAGCATTGAAAGAGTGAAGCACGCGAGGGTATGATAGTGAAACATGCTTTGAAATCATATATCAAATGATGCTAAATCATGCAAATAGCCCAAGCAAAGCATGCTAGAGATTATGAAACTCAAAGCTAGTGAGCAAGATTGCACTATGGCTATACAAAGCAAGGCATGCATGACCAAAAACACTTAAAACAAAGCTTAAGTATGGAAAAACATGAGTAAAATCTTGCTGGAGTGGAGCCAAAAATATGCTAAAAATGATGGTCCAAAGCATGATGCATGTTGAGGCTATAGGGAGGATTGCATTACAAGGGTATGAAGCATGCAAGAGGCAATCAAACCGACCCAAAACAGAGCTAAGGCATGCTAAAATAACACCAAAAACATGCTGAGATAGGACCAAAATAGGCTATCATGATGGATCAAAGCATTGAGTACACAAGGCTAAATGGCAAGATTACACTACAAGTGTAGAAAGCATACATGGGGTGACTTAACCAAGCCAAAACAGAGTTATGCCATGCTGAAATAGGGCCAAAAATAGGCTGAGAACAAGCCAACATATGCTAGAAACACATGCTCAATAATGAGGCCAACAAGGCAAGCAAACAAGAGAAGAGGAGAGGGGACAACCCCCACCCATTTGGGGCCTCAAAACACACTTTCCACCATTGAAATTCCACTAGAATTCAGTGGTTAAAAGGCCAAGAGATGGTGATCTCAAAGGCCTAAAGAGATGGCACAAAACAAAGAAAAATATGCCCCTAAAGGGGGTAGATCACCCCTAACTCAAACAAAGCCTCAAACAACCATTTTTAATACTTAAAAATGAAGCTTTTTGCAGTTGAAAGTTAGGCCTAAAACATCATGCAAATAGGGCCAAATAAGCAATGAAAACAAAGCTTTAAAGAGGGTAAAGACTCACCCTTGAAGAACAACTTCAGAATAGCAACTTCAGAGGCAAAACCAAGCTAAAACCACTCAAATGTAACCTCCAAGAACCTCAGCTCAAGAATGACGGTGTTTCACTAGGTGTTTGTGTGTAAAAGTGTGAAGAAACAACACTTTTAAGCACAAAATGGAACAAATATAGAGAGAGAGAGGGAGAAATCAAGATAAAGATAGATATGTTTAGCCCTAAGCAAATTTTCTACACCTGGAAAGGTTCCCTTTTATAGAATTCCAAGCCTCAAGCTTGTTGAACAAGCTAGAAGCTTGGTGCATTCCCTCCATACACGTGTATGGAGGATGCCTTCTGTACCCAACAGCTGGCACAACTGGCAAGGAAAATATCTGCAGAAAATGCAGGAAATTCGCCGACCAGTTAAAGTGGTCGACCGACCACTCCCACTAGTCGATCGACCACAAAAAGTGGTCTACAGGGAATGAAACTGGTTGGCCAGGGAGGAAGAGGGTCTACAGGGAGAGTAGAAGGTGGTGGTAGGCTGCCGACCACCTTAGGTGGTCCACAGACCACCCACTCTAGCTGGCCGACCACTCACCCTAGCTGACCGACCACCAAAAGTGGTCTATAGAGAAGAAAAGTGGTCTACAGGGGAGAAAAGTGGTCTACACCCTTGTTCCACCTCCAGGCAAAGGGTAACAAGGTTTGGTTCAAAAACAAACCAAAAAGGAAGAAAGACAAGAGTCCGCAGGACAAGGCACTCAGCCAGAAACCCCGAAAACTAGTCTACGAGCCACTACAAGTGGCCTATAAGAGGGAAAAGTAGCCTACAGCTACAAAAAGTGGCCTATAGGCCTCTCTCTCCCTCCAGGCAAGGGCACAAAGGCATGGCCCCAAAACAAGGCCAAAACACAAAGAGTTTAGAGGCTCAAAGACAAGGCGCTCGGCTGAGATCTTCGGGCACTCAAAACGAGCACAAACATGCATAATCATCGCGCGCACAAACGATGATGTCTAAGTCTTAAGTTCGGTCAAAAATGGGGTGTCTACATCACCATTCCTTCCTTGTCCATCAATTAATACAAAATGCTTATCTTCTCCAACCACAAACCTTGGCCACCGCCATTGCCGCAACCATTGTCCTCGTTAGCTATTACCGTTCTTCTCTCTCTCTCTCTCATGATCGGAATCTGCGATCTTTGTCTCTCTTAATTGTAACTTTGTCGTCGGCGGCATTGTGAAAGGGTGAGGGTGGGTTGTCGTTGTTGGGTTGTGGTGGTGCTGCCTTGCGATTTCTCTCTTACTCGTCCTGCGGTGGGTTGAGAGAACGATAAGGGTGGCTGGAGGAGGCGACGGGGAGGAGTTGTGGACTGGTAGATGGTGTCGCCGATGTCGGCTACGGTTTGGAGTGACAAAAAATAACCCTCAACACTAGAGGGGTTGACTAGTGTATTCAAGTCCTCTTTGGTAATTTTGTTGAGGGACAAAATGGCAATTAATAAAATTTGAAAAATGGTGTTTATTGAGACAAGAAATGGTGTGTAAATTAAATCCATTGATGCAAGCAATACAAATTAAATGAATTACAAAATCTCACTCAAGCTTTTAGTATTCCATTCGTTCACCTAATAATTTTGTACGTGGAATGCAATCAAGTCTGTTCTAATAGTCTAATTATAAGAAGACATGTCAATATAAATAAATTTATATATATATATATATATATAAGTTCGGTTCTCGGATTGGTTCGGTTTAGGCAAGGCCTAGACCAAGAATTAACACAATGCTATTGGTTGGATGATTTAAAAACTCAGAACTAAACCAATGTATTAAAAAACCAAACCAACCCAAAGAGGTCAGTTTCGTTTGGTTCTTCAGTTCACTACATAATTTGAACACCCCTAACAGATACACATACCGAGTGATAGAAGCATGTCCTATTTGAAAGAGGAGAAGTCTATTTAGTCCCACAACCTTTTGGATACTTTTAAAAGTCCACTACGCATTTTTTTTCTTCGTTCTTCTCTGTACCTTCCTTCTTCTTTGTTTCTTTTTCTTCCTGATTTTTGGCATCCGGCAACGGACGACCACCTTGATTGGGGTTCATTGGCAACCACCAATCACCAATTCCTTACTTCACTTTCACCAATGGCAAAGAAAACGAGTTTCCAGTGAAGAAAATGAGTAAATCTACTCAAATCTGATGTAGATCTACTCAGATCTACATCAGATCTGATTAGATCTAATTCAAAAATAGTTGTCTGAGTACTCTATACTTGTTTCTCTCCTTCAATCTCTCAATTTTTCTGATTTTTCTCTACTCCACACTTATATTTCTTGTTTTAATGAAGAAAAATTTTAAGTTATGAGCAAGTTGTTTTCAAGTTTTAGTTACAAGCAGTGAAAACTGTAAAATTTTACATTTTCAATTTTTTTGGTGTTGAAATAAATCATACTTTAAAAGTACAAAATTTTGTAGATTCATAACATTCTTTAGAACTGTAAAATTTTACATTTTCATAACATGCTTTGCATTTTGATTAATAAAGATAAGTTCTTAATAGAATCATGCTTTGAAATTGTAACTTTTTACAGTTTCAAAGTTTGCTTTTCAGTTTGATTAATATTAGAGATTATTTGCTTAAGCACTACAAAAATTAAAAAATAATACATGTTTTTTTTTTTTTTTTTCATTTTATCAATATTTAGTACATTTTATTTTGTTTTTTCACTCTAATTTCTCCATTTTTTTTTCAACAATATTTTGGACATTCCAATGAGTCTCTAATGATATTCTTGATGTCCAACGAACGTTCTGGACATTCCAGCGACTTCCAGTGACATTCAGAACACTCACACGATATATTGGCGAACTTTTGCCGATACTCCGGTGACTTCCCAGTGATGTTGAACATTCCGGCGAGTCTCCAGTGATAAATTGAAAAAAAAAATGATTTTTTGGTAACAATTAAAAATATGTAGGACTAATTGGTGCAAGTGTTTTATTTGAGGACCAGGTAAGTTTTGAATTTTGTGTATGAGACTTACTCGTAAGTGCCCCAAATAAATCTGTATTAACAGACTAACACCAATTTCTTAAATAAATATGAAGCCCTCAATACTAAATTGTTTTTGATAAGAAAAATAAGCCAATATAACTATAATTAAATTTTCTGTCTCAACCCAAAAAGTTTGATGTACAATTTTACGTTGTTCAGATTCCATAAAACAATAAATAACAAATAGGATTTTTTGGAAATCAAAAAAATCAAGATACAGTCTATAAAAAAAAATCTGTAATGACTGATTAATGGGAAATAGAATCAGACTAACACAGATTTGAGTAAAGAAGTACACAACAGATTAACTAAATTACTAGATCAAAGAAAGTACAGAATAAAAATTCTATATAAAAATATAACCAAAAAATATGCGAAATGATCGAAACAGTTAGACTATGTGCAAAGTTTCTGAATTTTTCGTAAGTTCCAACAGTCAATTCTAACGACCATAACCTTCATGAAAAGTTGTATCTAACCAAAGTCAAGTTACTAACAATATTTACTGTTTGTAAAGATTTGTAATAAGAAACCAATTGTAATATAATTGTGTGTTCCTCAAGAATTGATATAAATATAAAATAAGAATATAGATGCAACAAAACACAAAGTATCTAATTGCAAACACAAAATTTATGGTTCAAACACCACAGTTTTAGTTGTATTATAATAAAAAATCGGGCTACGCTTCGCTCCAGTCCGGATTGGAGGGTACTGTTGGATCTGTGGAGGCTTGCCACGGGTTCCGTTTCGATAATCCAAACCGTTGAATGTGTAGAACTTGTCAAGTACTCTATGTTTGTAAAACATCACTTTGATCGGATATCGATAGCTACGTGATCAAATCAATTTTGTAAAAAAAAAAATGAATGGTGAAAAAATAAACGGTTGATAAAAAACGGATTTGATCACATAGCTATCGATATCTGATCAACGTGATTTTTTATAGACATATAGTATTCGATGAGTTCTACACATTGAACGGTTTGGATTATCGAAACAGGACCTGTGATGGACCTCCACGGGCCCAACAACACCATCTAGTCCAATCATAGACTGGAGGAAAGCCATTGCCTAAAAAATTTGTAAAATACAACTGTACACATTAAATACTCGAACACAGAAAAATTAGTATTAAATAATTAAGGGTAATTTTTTTGATAAATTTCCTTTTTCAGTGTTTTATTCCATTTAACCCATTTTCTTTTTGAGTATTCTATTAAGTGCTACCCATCTAACTTTTAGAGCATGTTTCCATTTTGAAACTAATACACAATAAAAAAAAACAATAGTGTATCATTCCATGGAGAAAATCACCCTTATGAACATGAGTAAGAAGAAAATCTCTCCCTCATGAACATGAATAAGGAAAAAAAAAATCTCTCATTCATTCCATGAAAAAAAAAAAATCTCTCCCTTATTCTATAGAGAAATTTTTTCACATTCTCAAAATCCTAAATTGACACCTTTTGAAAATCTCTCACTATATGTTGATGTGAATTTTCACATTACAAATGCATGCTGGTCAATAATATCCCCTCATGGAACCATACACACTCAATGTTACATGGGTGTGAATATTAACATTAGGTTCGACTACTTATTTGTATTACAAAATTAATATAAATAATCACATCTCTATGTACACACTATGTTTGTGACCAAAATAATACATTATTATTTATGCTAATATGACTATTTTCGAATATGAATATTAACACATTGTTATTTGCTTGTATAATTATTCCTGAATGTGAACATTAACATTGATTAATAATGTGCTGATCACAATATTAATTGCAACATATTACAATGTGATAATCCATGACAATGAATGATTCCATACAATATGAACATTCACACCATGTAATAATCATACAAATTCATACAATGATCAGTGATATGTGAACATTTACATTATGCAACAATTATGCAATCACTAATCTACATTGCACATCATACAACTATCACATAATGTTAAAGTTCACACCAACAAATGCAAAATATTAAAATTTGATAATTCACAGCAACAGTGACTCCAATTGATGTGAATTACATTCACTGAAATACCCAACCAATAAGCATACACACACACAAACACTAATACATAACACCATATCAATCTATCTCGAAACAAAAAGTTGAATCAAACTTTAATAAATTATTGAACAATTCTGAACATATATCCCTACTAAACATTACTAAACATGAATCCCTACCAAATGCATACCTGTATGCAGTTGCAAAACAAAAATTATACTAACTTTCATCCAACAATTCTAAACTTGTAATGGATATAAAAAAAACCATCCCTACGATCTCTAACTGGAAGAAAACAGAGCTTCAAAACCGCAACAATGGAAGAAAATAAAGCTTCGAACTGCAACAACATAGAGTTTTGAACCATAACAATAGAAGAACATATAGTTTCGAACTGCAACAATGGAAGAACACAATATTCTCTCACCATCGTGTAAAATAGAGTTTCGAAACCCTACCAAAATGTAGAAGAAACGTATCCTACTAATTTTTTTAGAACTAGTGATCACCAAAACTGCCAAAATAGAAAAGGAAAGGTGAAGATTTCAATTATGTGTAATGCGAACTATAAAAAATAGACAAAGGGTATAATAGTCCAATAAATTCTACTTACAACACAATTTTGGGTGATTCTACTTACACCACTCTTTTACCCCCTTACACCTTCCATATGAGATTGTTTTTTCTTCCAAATTTATCCATGTGTGAAATTACTTAAAAGGAAAAAATACTAAAATTAAATATATTTGATTATCTCCTTACACCCCTTGATCTTCAATCCCTACTTTTGTTTTTGCTTTCCCAAATTTTCTTTTCTCTTACACATCTCTTTTGAAAAAATGATAATCATAGTGTTTTGATCATCAAAAAAAGAAATAGATGAAGAAACGGTGGTGAAAAACCATCAAAAAAGTGAAATGGTGAGTTTTTTTTATTATTTTGGTAGGTTTTTGTTTTGATTTTCTAGGCTGGTTTGCAACTTTTGTTCGGTGTTTCGAAGTCGAACAAAATAACATAGTCCATCATCACGGTGCTGAACAAAAAAATTAAGTCTAGTATCGAATTGCTAAATAAAAGATACATTTCCGGTAATATAAAGCCGGATTTTTTAAATTTGTTCGACTACTCATTGCCATATCTTTTCAGTATCATTTTTTTTTGGCTTGGAAGGATTATACTTATACTCATTGCAACAACGCAAGTATTGCATAATTAGTGGACTCCAGTCATGAATTCATTACAGACGAGGTTTGTTAAGTTTTTTAATGAATACAATTTTTTCTTATTTTTAATTTGTATTGAGTTTTATTAATAATTTGACGTACAAATGTATTTATTATGTTTAGATTTTTAGTAGTTGTCAAGCATTAATTAAATGGGCTTCTGACGTTGGGAGGAAGACTGGATTTGTCATTGTTATAAAGACATCAGATACGGGAGGTAATGGCAAAAAACCAAGACTTACCCTTGCTTATGAAAGAAGTGGTTATTATAGAGACAACAGGAAGATCAAGGGGAAACGATTAAGCTTGACAGGTTTTAAAAGGTGTGGATGTCCATTTCTATTAAGGGGGGAAAAATTACCTACAAATGATTAGTGAATGTAGCATGTCTTATGCGGAGTGCACAATCATCCGTCTGCTGAACATCTTGAAGGGCACTTATTTGCTGGCAAATTATCTAAGGAGGAAACATCCTTATTAGTTGACATGCCGAAGAGTATGGTGTGATCAAAAGAGATATTGGTTACATTGAACAAAGGGATGCCTTTAATGCGACAACAATGAAGACAATCTAAAACGCACGTCATCGACATCGAGTAGTACAGAGGGTGGGAAGATCATAGATGCAACAACTATTGGGGCAATTGTCGATTGAAAATTATGTTGACTGGCATTGATGTGATGATAGAGAGATGGTGACTGACTTGTTCTGGGCACACCCAGTTAGTTTGGAGTTGTTACGTGCTTTGGTATTGGTTAGAACATAAACAGAATTCAATGAACAATTTTCCAATCTCAAGACTGAATTTAGTATGTATCCTGAAGCTATTAAGTATGTTACTACCAATTGGTTAGATCCGTACAAGGAAAAATTTGTTGCAGCTTGGACAGACAGTAGTATGCATTTCGAAAATACTATTACAAACAGGTAAATTATGGTCATTGTATTTATGAATTGCTATAATTCTTTGATTTTTATATTAAATACCAAAATATACAAACTTGTAGGGCGGAGATTCCCATGCTAAATTGAAGAGGCAACTTGGATCAAGTCAAGGAAGTTTTGAGACATCTTGGACCAAAATACACAATTTGTTAGAGTTGTAGCATGCAGACATTAAAGCCTCATTTCAGCAGAGTTTGATTGTAGTCCAACACAACTACACACCTACTAAGTTCACTGAGTTACGTGGTTTTATTTCAATTTGTAGTTTGGACAAAATATTGGTAGAGTCAAAAACATCGAACAGTGTGGGAATAGATATTGCTGCATGTGGCTGCATTTTGCGACGTACACATTGGTTGCTATGTGCACATGAAATAGCTAAGTATTTTCAACAAGGTCAACCAATTCCCCTCTCATACGTAAATCCTCATTGGAGGAAGTTAGATATGCTTCTAGTTTCAGAAAGTGCTTTTGTGGAGTTGGATTGCAAAACAAAGACTGATTTTTTTATTGAGAAATTCGAAACGATTGACCAGACGCAACAAATGATCCTTCTGAAGAAGTTGAGGGAGTTAATTAGTCCAGACATTACATTTTTTATGGAACCTGAACTCAAGACTGACACGCGAGGGAGGGGCCGAGGTCGCGGTCGTGGTCAATTCAAAATCGATATGTCTAATAAACGCAAGCCATCTGTGTTTGAGTTTGTACTATCTAGGGAAGATAGTTATTCACAGGGTGTTACCATCTCAGTTGCACCAGTTTGTAAGTAAGTGCAATGGAAGAAGGCAAAAAAAGATAATGTATGTAATTACATAAAACTTGTAACTATGTACAAAATATATTTTAATAGTTTTTCAGCCTCATTTTAATTATTTCATATATCCATTGCTGTATATTTATGATGTAGGTTTGTATGACGCAGTCAACAAATCGTATCTCTTACTTCGAACAATTTCCGGAGAAGTTAAAACCATATATCCGTCACATAAAAGATGTACAAGCAGATGGCAAATGTGGTTTCAGGGCAATAGCTAGATTGATTGGTTTAGGTGAAGATAATTGGCAACAAGTTAGGCGTAACTTATTGACTGAGTTGTATTCGAATGTAGTGCACTACGTGCAACTATTTGGTTCACAAGAAAGGGTTGATGAACTTAACTCTATCTTATCCTACTTCGAACCTAGTCCTGGATTTAATCATTGGATGACTATGCCCGACATGGGCCATTTGATAGCATCATACTACTGAGTCGTTTTTTAGCATTTATCCATGCAACAATGCTTGACGTTTTTACCACTTAGAATGATACTGATTGTAACACTTGATCGAAGAGATATCTGCATAGGAATTGTAAATGGAAACCATTTTGTGCAGGTAACTACCGAGCGTACTTACATTATTACCATGTCTTATTTTATAATTATATTTATTGATTTCTTTGTTATAGGTTTATCTGCAACCTGGTCATCTAGGACCTTCGACAACAAATAATTGGATTCGTTTTCATCACCTGTGTTCTAGTGGATGGGAGAAAGCATACACTATCCATATTTAGCAATTTTGCACTCTTATTAGCCCTAACGTAATAACTACCGAAACGATCGATATAGAAGAATTGTGATAACGTGTTTGATTGATGGATGCAAACAAAGACAGATTTTATGGATGCTTTTATGGATATTAGTACACTTGATTTTGCTATGAAATATTTTATGGAAACTTTTTATGTTTGATTTTATAGATGTGTGTTTGATTTATGGATGTTTTTTTATCGAACTGGATTAATTCAAATTCGTTAACATTGTATTACCGAACAGGCCCAAATTATCATTTAGAACAAAGTGGCTCTGTAAATGTATAGCAACAGAACGCTAGACAAATCTATTTTTTCTAGCAACATAACACCGAAAAAATGTAATTTATCTACTTTTGTGTGACTGACCAGACAATTCACAGTGGGCTCCACTGACTTTGTTGTGAAGCAAATTGAATTATCCAATTGTATGGCAACATAATGTTGGGAAAAAATAGTTTGTCTGGTAACATGACACTGAAGTAATTAAAATTCACTAGCATTTTATTATCGAACAGGCCCAACACAAATTATTACCACATTATTTGGAAGGAAGTGGCTCTGTAAATGTATAGCAACAAAAGGCTAGACAAAATAATTTATTCTGGCATTATAGCACCGAATTTTTGTAAATTGTTTCGCATTGTGTGACCGAACAAGAACTTCAATGTGGACTCTACTGGCTTTGTTGGGAAGCGAACTGAAATTATCCAATTGAATGGTAACATAATGTTGGGAAACAAAATTTTATCCGGTAACATGGAACTAGAGTAATTCAAATTGTTTAGCATTGTATTACCGAACAGGCCTAGTACAAATAAAAGCACATTTTTTAGGATAAAGTGTCTCTGGAAATATGTAGCAACTAAATATTGGAGGGATCTATCGTTTCCGGCAACTGAACACCGGAATAATGGAAATTGTTTAGCAGTATGCCGCTGAACTGGCCTATAGCATTGAAAAAAACAATGTTACTTCCAGCAAATGGTACCATATCCCTCTCCAAAACACTTTAATATCATTACAATGCATTACAAACATTAACAAATCCATATGTTCACCAAAATAAGTTTTCATTGACATAAATATTGAATACAAAACAGATGTGAAATTGTTTAAAATTCTTACAAAAGTATGACAATTCATTGCTTGTCCAACCAAACATCCAGTTTACAAAAGATCCAAGGCATCCACAAAAATTATGCCATTAGGGAAAAGTATATCCCAAATTCTGTACAGGCTAGGCATTCACAAAAACTATGTCATTAAAAAGAAAAAACTAAATCCCAAATTCTGTATGGGGCTAGGCATTCACAAAAACTATGCCATTTAAAAAAAAACTAGATCCCAACTCTCATGTACGGTCAACACAAAGCCATATCCCAAAATCTATATGGGCTAGACATTATGAAAAATTATGTCATCAAACAAAAACTAGATCCCAATCCTCATGTACGGTCCATCCTATGACGTTTACAATAGTAGACTTTATGCTCTATACATATTGATGTAGATCTCCAACTCTGTCCATCAAAAACTTCCAGCATCCGACCAATGGTTTCATACAGCATGTCAGGGTGCAAGACACTCATCACGACCGAGTCTATGTACTGCAGCACCAACACTGAAAGCAGGATCATTACATTGTAAAAAAATTGATAAAAATCATACTTAGTGTTTGATTTATGGTGAACCACTTAAAAGTGAAAAAAGTTAATTCACAATTTGTTTACTCACTCAGGATCCATAGTAACATCATTCTCAGGACGTTGAACACGGGATCAAACTGAGAGTGATGCGTAGGATTTTGAATAACCTGGTGTAAAACATGAGCATACCACTCACGGTATCCCCGTACACATTTAGATGGGCGTTGCTGTACAGGCACACTACGAGTGTTAATGGACAACACATGATTCTCCCATTGTGCGCATATCGTGTCATAGTATTGATATATGATTCTGTACTGTTCTGGTTTACTACTTTGTGTAGCTCGAAAAAGAGAGAATGGTGCTAGTGGGATGGTTTGGACCCTACCAAACTGTCGCAAAACCCTATTGGGGTGATAAGGTTCAACAATATCACAGCATTTCAAACATCTAGTATAATATGCAACCTCATGAAGTGGATGGTGTGTCCTACATAAACGGTATGGATCCCACTTGATCTACAAATAGGCAATGCATAATGTTAGTTATGAAATCTTATTATTATTATTTTTTACAATATGACACTATTATAAAATGTCTAACCTCATTAGCACGTAACATGTCAAACTGCTCTCGTAATGTCTGTAAGTGGCCTTCTGTAAAACCTCCATCTCTCCATGGACTCCAATGACATACACAAGGTTGTTCATCAGAATAGGACAAATTTGGATGAGGCCTTCCTAAATGAAAATGCTCATAAATCCATACTTCTAATAGCTTCAACTAACCAATCTACTTAACGCTAGCCCTACTAGCAAGTCCTAATTGTCTATACAGAAATGCCAAAGCTGCAACACCCCATGCATATGAGCTAACAACATTAATGTCAGTCAACATGTGTAGGAAGCAACAGGTACTTGAGTCCCACTCTTGTCAGCGAAGAGGGTACAACCTAATAAATATAGCAAGTAAGCTCTCGCTGTGTATTCTATGAAATTTGCATCAACTGTATCATTAACTTCATGAAATCTAATTCGTAACCACTCTAGCTTCACGGATTGCTCACGAGATTGAACTAATTCTGCAAATGCATCATTCATTGGCACTCCCAAAGTAGCATTCACCAGTTCAGCAGTCTCATATCTTGTTAACTTAGGACATGACAGAGCCATGCTAGTGAATGGAATGCCAAGTATGGTCCGCACATCATCCAACGTGACAGTCATCTCACCATTTGGAATGTGAAATGTATTTGTCTCTGGATGCCACCTTTCAATGATGGCAGATATTGCCACTCTATTGCCATGCTGATATGTGTGATCAATAAGGACACTAAGACCAGAATGCTCAACCACATGTCTCCACCTAACATTTTCGACTGTTGGTGACATCCATGGCCACTTGGCAAGCTTTCAAGAACGATTCAAACATTTAAGAAGTCCTTGTTCCTGCATTTTACATAAAACATATAAATAATTTGAAGCATATAGTACATATGATTAGTTTATTGTTGAGAAAATCACAAAATACCTTTTTCTTCCAAACAGCAGCAACAACATGGCTATGGAAGCTAATTAGCAATGAAGGATCCTCTGGAGCACTTGGAACTGGTTTTGTGTTGTCATCATCCACACCAACATCGTCCTCTATGAGGTCAGCCTCTACACTAATATCATTATTGACATCATCATCCTCCACACCAATATCGTTGTCAACATAATCATTATTCACATCCACATGGTCATCCTTCTCTATAGGGACATTCACTTCCACTGGTTCAGGTTCTGTTTTCCTAGCACATCTTCTGTTGGATGCCGTTGGTCTCTTACATGAGACACCACTAACAATTTCTGTGTAAAAAAAAAAAATTAAACCAAATATCAGCAAAAACTCGATTATATTACATGATTGATATAAACAATATCAGGAAAGAAACCATAATTTCATAGATAACATTCAATTTAAAGAAAAAAATTTGAATGTGCAAATGTATAGAAAAGGCAAAAAATTCAAATTATAATGCAATTATGCATTTGATAATGTAGGCAAATAATAGTAAGGAACTTGGGCAAAGTGGGAAAATAATAGTATAGCAGTACCATACTTCTATTAAGCAAATTGTAAGAATTCAATTTGCAGAGTTTTGGAGGGGGAAAAATAAGTTGGGACTAATGATCTTGAAGTACAGCAAGGGGAAAAAAAATTTACGCAGCAGCTAAGTTTGGAAATGTGTTACTTTCATTTGTTTTGTTAATCTTGAAGCTAATCGAGTGGGTTTTATGGGTTGTGGTAGTTTATGCATTCCTATAATAATCAAAGATCATTGATAGAAATGGCTAATATGGCTAATATTGTGAGCAAAGTTTATAAGTTAAAAATTAAGATCATGTTGAAATTCGCCAATCTACATTATATTTCAAGAAGGAAGGCTGATATGGAAATGATGGAAATAGAGTGGAAAAATCAACAGAAACCCCAACAGTATTTTCCTCGAACCCTTTTATTTCCAGTAGAGATGAATCTCCTTGCTTTAGTCATTTATGAACATGTCTATGAAATATAGATATTGTAAAACCTAAGTTTTGTATATAATTATTTTTGGATAGATTAGTAATTAAATTAATTTATATGGGTCATTTAGTAATATCAAGGAATTAGGTACAAGATGGTATTATAATTTCTATAACATAGATGGGTAATTTTGCAATTTTGAGAAACTAGGTTAATAAACCCACATGTTTTGCTTCAAGTCTGGGAGAAGAACATAAATACAGAGGATTCAGGAGGTTTTTTTCGAAGGCTGCCGCAGGGTTTGAAAAAGAACAAAAAAAAAAAAAGAAAGAAAAAAAAGGGGGAAGATTCATAGAGTGGTGATTTTGATCTAATCATCTCTTGGAGGTAAAATTTTTAATGGTACTCCTATCTATTAATTTAGTTTCAATATAACAACGCATGATTTGTATGGGTAAATGTGAAAAAATAAACATATTTGTCTAATCTGATATTGGGTGTCGGTTTTGCCAAAATATGAATACGGTTGGTTGTTTTGGCACTTAAAAGAGGATTTCTTTAGACAGAGTATCTTGTATGTGGATTAGGTATGTGCATTTTGGGGCTGTTATGTGATAAGTAATTCTAATGGTGGTGCATTTGTAGGATACAAGCTTTGACTGCTAGCAACTATGGGTTTATATATGTAAAAAATAACAATAGAATAAAATAAGCCTTGAAGATTGCGGAAGCCTTATTTTGGGGTTTTGCAATTTACTTGTAGACTACAGGATTAGATTATTATATTTTAAAGAAAAGAATGATGGATGCATCATGGTGATCAATAATAATTGTTTATGTGGTGTAATGTTTATTAGGTTTGTGAGATTAAGGTGGATCTTGGTAATTTGAGATTAGCTTGGGAAATATTATTTTAGCTGTTTGAGGTAAGTAACCCTCTATCACTGTTGGTTCATTTTTATTCCTATTGAATTGTTTAAAATTATAAATATTTATTTATAGCCTTCTCATTCTCCTAAAATTAAAATATGGGTCAAGTATAAAACAACATCGGATATTATTATGAAAGTTATTTGAATATTTTGTGAAACTATTCGAAAAATTGTACCAAATGTTTATTCTGAAAATATCGAATATTTTATTTAAAAGTTGTGTATTGTTTGAATTATGAGCATCACTCTAGTCTGACAATGATTTGGACGCTAGCCAATGGGGGTTATCTATTGGCATAGAAACTAGTTTCTTTTGGAGCTTTACCACTGGCCTATGTGTGGTTCCGGGCCTTGTCACAGGCTAAGTGACCGTAGTCACCAAGACTTTGATTTTGTGAATCGCATCATTGTACCATCGATTTGAACAACGAAATTTCTGCGAATTATCTCATTGTCTTTTCAATTAGAATGTATTGCTACACTGTTTATTTTCAACTATGAAACCATCTTACAAAATAATTGTTATTTATTGAATTGTAGCAAAAATATATTTATTGGTTATCGACTATTTTTTTTTTGTATACTTGATCCAGCTAGCAGTGACGGTTGGTTATTTACTGGGCTGTCTAGCTTACCCTTATTTTTTTTTTTCCAGATTTTGAGGAGTAGAGCTGCACGGGGTATTTACTTGTGGGAGTGCCGAGAGTAGGACTATGATTTAAGTACTTGGATTATTATTTTGTCAGTGGATTATATTAGTGGACTTGGTGGACAATTTCATATGATAAGAATTATTTATTTTTATGGATTTTGGCATTATGATAATTGAAGATTTAATTTGAGTATTTTACATTGTTGGTTTATGTGATTGGACTCTTAGCCTTGCATGCTCACTTAAATGAGTGTGCGGCGTTGTCACGGAGCTTGGGGCGTGAAAATTTTGTGGTATCAGAGCTAGGTTGTAATTTTAAAGGTTGGTATAGAATAGTGGTGAGATTAGGTAGATGTAGGATTGGGAATGCTTATAATTTGGTATAATGTTAATTTTATTTACATGTTATATGGACTTAAGAATAGAATAAGGTGAGGTTTTATTATGGATGCATATAGGTTACAATGGAATATGAGGAGACATTGGCAAATAGGGCTAGTAATACACGCCAGGGTCAAACGAATCGATGGACTGGTAATAACAATCGGCGGGGGAATGTGACTAATAATGGTAGTGGTTCTCAAGTAGTTAGAGGAAATCAAGGGCAAGAGTTAGGACAATAAGAACAAGCTGCAATCCCCAATCCAGTTGGAATGGTTCAAGTGCTTCAGACTTTGGCTGGGGTGGTGCAACAACAAACCACCATAGGGAATAACTTGACTGGACTTATGGAGCAACAACAATGGATGCAGCCAGGTGTTGGGCCACAACCGAGGCCACGTTGTAACATTACTGAGTTTAAGAAGATAGCCTTGGCATTTGATGGAGCCATAGATCCTTTGGAGGCTGAAAAATAGTTGACATAAATGGAAAAGTTGTTTCCTGTTTTTGAGTGTATGGATGATTAGAAGGTGAACTATGCTAGGTTTATGCTACAAGGGATAGCTAATGATTGGTGGCAAATGGAGAAGCACATACATGAGCATGATGCCAACCCCTATATATGGGAAAGGTTTAAGAATGCATTAAATGAGAAAATACTTCCCAAGGAGTGTTCGTCTACAAAAACAGAGGGAATTTTTGAAGTTGGAGCAAGGAAATAAAACAGTTGCAGAATATGAAGCCGAGTTTATGAAGTTGTCTAAATTTGCAACAGCATTTGAAGCAGAAGAGGATAGCAAAGCACGAAAGTTCAAAGGTGGGCTAAGAACGAACATTATGCAATAGGTGGTTCCTTTCGAGTTACCTACTTTTGGAGCAGTGTTAAATAAGACATTGTTGGTTGAGAGTGGCCTCACTAAAGCCCAAGAAGAGAAAAAAAAGGGAATTATAAGAAGAGACCTAGTTCTTCCAACTTTTAAACTAACAACAATTCGAAGGGCAATGCTAAGAGACAAAACACTTCTTCAGTTGGGAGTTGGGGAAGTCGAATTGTGGGTGGTAGTGTTGATAAGCAGAGTGATTGGATAGAATGCACTAGATGTAATGGGTTCCATCGGGATAGTGAGTGTCGTTGGAATACTGGGGCTTATTTCTCCTACGGGCAACAGGGGCACAGGATTGTTGATTGCCCTAACCGGAAGGGGCGTGAGACTGAACAAAAAGCATGGACAAGTAAAGGAACATCTCTTGAGGAAATCAAAAGAAAAATGGAGGTCATAAACCAAAGACTCAGGGCCGAGTGTATGCACTCACGCAACAAGATGTTCAGACTTCTAACACGGTGGTGTCAGGTACTGTTTTAGTGTCTTTTGTTTATGCACACGTGTTATTTGATTCTGGCACTACAAATTCATTTGTGTCTATGGGATTTATTGAGAAACATGGATGGAAATGTGTCTCTAGAGAGATCAACTTATGTGTTGAAACCCCAATAGGAGGTGTTATGGTTGTTGACTTAATTTGCAAATCTCATGTGGTTAGTATAGATGACAGGAGATTGCTTGTGGACTTGACTATTTTAGATATGCGGGACTTTGACATAATTCTCAAAATGGATTGGTTGGCAACCAATTATGCTTCTGTTGATTGCCGAGGAAAAAGGGTAGTGTTTCAGATTCCTGATCAACTAGAATTTTGTTTTGTGGGTAGTAGAGTTAACACTCCTCCTCTAGTAATCTTAGCTTTAGAAGCTAGACGATTTTTAAGGAATGGTTGTGAGGGCTATTTAGCTTTTGTGAGAGATATCCGTGAGATTGAATTGAAGTTAGAGGATATTCTAGTTGTGAAGGAATTTCCCGATGTTTTTCCTGAAGACTTACCAGGGTTGCCACCAGATAGAGAGATTAAGTTTTCTATCAAATTAATTCCTGGCACAGGTCCTATCTCCAAGGTTCCGTATCAGATGGCCCCAGCAGAGTTGAAAGAGTTGAAGGAACATGTCACACCCTCAACATAAACCCATAATAACCATAACATTAACATGCATTTATAAAAGAAAATGAATCATTTGAGTTATACATCAGAGTATTCTTATTGAAAGACATCACATGTAACATCCTGCAACATCAAAATAAATGCCCTAAGGGCTTACATCTTTCCAAGCTAACACTTGGACACAAAAAGGATGAGTACTAACTCATTTACAAGATAAGCCCTAGGCTTGAATGTTTACATGAAATATCAAAATAACAAAATAAAACCTATAACTAAAGACAAGTCTTCAAATCCCAAACATCAAATCCTTCCAGGCTAAGTCCGTGGAGGTAGCTTATCACCTGAACCTGAAAATGATGTTCCCATAAAGGGTGAGCCACAGCCCAATAGAAAAATACTAAACCAAATATAAGCATTGAATAAAACTATAGCATTCAATAGATGGTTAACCAAGATAATCAATTTTATCATTAAACAGTCTCATGACACTAATGTCAAAGACACATTTCACTTTCCATCATTAACAACATGGCTCAGAACCTGGCCAAACTTACAACAGTGAATTATATATCATATGTTCACATCCTTCGAATATCAACAAACACATGAGACTCAAGCTCAAATCAAAACACTTCATACTTCCAGATTGATACACATTTTAGTGCTGTATCAATAAAAACACTTCTATATAAATAAGCACACATAAAAGTAA
>NW_021025945.1:199484-226430 GCF_004153795.1 Camellia sinensis | reverse complement strand
GCCATTGTGATTAGCGTAATTTTTAGAGCCTACGGTGAAATTTAATTGGAAATTGATTTGGATTAGATTAAATGGATTAAATTGATGAAGTAGCGCTCAATTAATTAGAATTAAAACAATGTGATCAGAGGAGCTTATATAAAGGGCCAATTTACACTCTCATTCATTTGTTTTGAGCTCAAATCAGATTTTTCTCCCTCTAGAGAGAGAGAGAGAGAACCAAACTTTGAGAGAGAGAGAGAGAGGGGGCTCAAATTGAAGATTGAGCTAAAGGCTTGAGAATTGGAGGTTAAACTCAAAGAATAATTAGCTAGAATTTGGGTGTTTGAAGCTCCTAGGTGAGTGGATTCATAAGTTTGAGTTTGTAATTTTGTAAATTCAAGGTTTAATTGTGATCAAGAACATAACTTGAATTGAATTTGTTGAATTTGGAGCTTGTATGAACATGCATGTGCATAATTGTTATAATTTTGTGTGTTCAAGCACGAATCATGTTGAACAAGAAGAATTGAGAATCAAATCTCTCTTGCATGCATAATTCTCATGAGTTTCATGATTATAAGTGTCATTTGTACCAATTGAAATAGAATTGGAGTCAAGAATGTACATGCATGCATGATTGATGAAGATATGGAGTTTGTATGAAGTTGAATTTATGTGTTTTGGAACCCATGAAGGGAACTCAAAATGATTTTGGAAAAGGACCATGCATTTGAACAATTTGGTCACATATTCTCAAACTCTCATATTATACAATATGTTTCCATGTTTTTGAGCCAAAATCATGAGTTTAAAGCCTTTGAATGTTGAGTTTGAACATCACGAACAATTTTGGAAATTCCAGAATTTGGCATGTCCGCTCAAGCAGGGAAAGCGCCGCTCGAGCGTGAAATGCGAGCTCCCAGAACTTTTACAGACATTGATGTCTGCTCGAGCGGGGATATTCACGCTCGAGCGGGGAGCCATGTAGTGTGACCTTCAGCTCGAGCGCCCGAATTCACGCTCGAGCGTAAAAATGAGGCAACCATTATTTTTGCAGATCCACGGGGTCCGCTCGAGCGGCGGAACCCACGCTGGAGTGGGGACCCTTGTTTCAGAAAATTTGTAAAGCTGTTCTGTGTTTCATTTTCCATTCTCTTTCACTTCTAAGTACTCTTATGCATGCATTGAGCGTTATGAATGAATTAAAAGAATAAGAAAGAAGCCTAAGACGAATGTATGAATTAAGAACAGATTGAATCAATTGTGGTCCATATGTGTTATGTAATGTGTAGGGTCGAGCTCCAGGGCAAATCTACCGGCAGAACACTGTGAGTAATATCTTAGTAAAAATATTCGAAGTATGTTATTTGTCCAAATGCTTATTTCCATATCAGTCTTATAATTTTGTTAAATTGAATTGCAGACAAATATTTGTTATGCCATATGGTTAGGCCAAAGGCCGTTGGATACAATTGACTGGGCCAAAGGCCGTTTGACATAAATGATTGGGCCAAAGGCTGTTTGACATGAATGATTGGGCCAAAGGCCGTCTAACATGAATGATTGGGCCAAAGGCCGTCGGACACCGTTTGATATGAATGATTGGGCCAAAGGCCGTTGGACACCGTTTGTTATGAATGATTGGGCCAAAGGCCATTTGACATGGATGATTGGGCCAAAGGCCATTGGACATCGATGATATGGGCTTGAGGCCGTCTGTTAAGGAACAAAGTGGGCCAGAGGCCGTTTGATATGTTCGGGCTTGAACCGCCTAATGTACTAAATAATGCACGAAATAGAATTCTAAATGGGCCCAAGGCCGTTTGATATATGTGAATCTCATTCGTGTATGTAACGCCCTCAAAATAAATCCATAAATCATCCAACAATAGCATGCTTAGACATAAGAAAATAAAGCATAAATATATTCCATCAGAGTAATCATTACAAAATGTATTACATGTTGACAACGAAAGTAAATGCCCTATGGGCTTACAACTTTCCAAGTCAACACTTGGTTACAAAAAGAGAGTATTAACTCTATACAAAGAAAGCCCTTGGCTTGATATACATGTAATACATCAAAAGAAAACAAAACAACAGAAACAGTCTGTCTGCCTCTAGCCTCCCAAGCTATGTCCTTGGAGGTGGCATGCTACTTGTGCCTGAAAATGATGTCCCATAAAGGGTGAGCCACAGCCCAGTAGAAATATACTGAACCAACTATAAACAATGACTAAAATAATAGCATTCAATAGATGGTCCACACTTGTATTCCAACGTATGTCGAATTACAGTTTCACAACAATCATGCCCATGGCACACTTCAGTTTCCATTTCTTATTCAACTTTAAGTTTGAAAACAAGGCTCAGAACCTGTCCAAATCATTTAATGAGATTATAACTCGTCACTAAAATACTTTCGAAATTCATGATGGATACACATTTTGGTGCTGTATCAATAACACATTAAACCACTTCCATGCTTCACAAATGATACACATTGTAGTGCTGTATCAATATAACAAAACATTTCCATACTTCACAATTGATACACATTGTAGTGCTGTATCAATATAACAAAACATTTCCATACTTCACAACTGATACACATTGTAGTGCTGTATCAATGTAAAACAATTTTCGGTTTAGAGGTCCATCTCCTATCTTCCCCTAAACCGTGGAGTACATCCCCTATCTCCTCCTACACAACACAATGTATATAAACAATTATCATATACATGTTCAATCATTCAATAAATAATTTTGATGTATTATATCAACCGCTATACTCGATAGCTTACTCAATTGATTAGTTTTAGTTTGCCTAATCATCATGCATTGTCTACAACAATCAAGACTATCTTCCACCGATAGCCCAAAGTAGTTATTTCTAAACAGAAAATAAATGCACCAAATGGATAAATTATCAACATTTGCTTAGGTGAGCGATAAATTAATCCAACTACACCCTTTAATCCCATACCTTTCCAATTTGAATATTTCCTATTCAATTTCTCATCTTCCAAAATTAATTATGAAAATTAATTTATCAACAATTAGGGCTTTTTCCTATAATTACAACATCAACCCTAAGGTTCTATTTTCATCAACAATCCAACACCAAGTCCATTTTCCAATGTATTACATACATAAAGGTTTTAAACGTTGAAAACCCCTCTTTTGAAAATTACACAATGACCCCAAACTCTCTTGAAATTACCCAACAACCCTCAACATATCGAAATACCAAAATTTAAAGACAAAGCTCATAAGATGGAGTAGGATATCCCTACCTCGAAGTTAGAGCTCAAATGGAGAAGAAGACCAAAACCAAAGTGCTCCAAACTCCAAACTTTTCGGATCAAAATGAAGCCCTCGACGATCAACATGCTTTTTACAAAGGCCGAACGATAGGAGAACACTCTAATTAGATCAAACCCTAGAGAGAAGGGAAATCCTAGAGAGAGAGGCTCTGAAAAGTGTTTTTAGAAAGTAAGAGAGAGAGAGTGAATGTAAAAAGTGATTCAAAAATGCCCAGCTGCCCACTTATATACGACACTCCTGCTCGAGTGGAGAATAGAATGCTCGAGCGTCAAGCACAAAAATCTGGACGCGCTCGAGCACAAGAAGGCCCACTCAAGCTCCAAGACACAAGAATAAAATACATCCGCTCGAGCACGAAAACCAGTCTGCTCGAGCATAGATTTCCCCTTCCCAGAACTTTCACAGACAAAGCACTACCCGCTCGAGCGTAGGAAACCCGCTCGAGCGTGAAAAACACACTTGCAGAAGTTTTGCAGGGACACGAGATACTGGGAGTGTGTAAATCCCGCTTGCGCGCAAGAGGGCCCGCTCGAGCGGACAACCAAAAACCAAAACTCCGCTCGAGCGCAGAATGACCTGCTCGAGCGTAACACCAAAAACCTGGGCAACTACACTTGAGACCAAAACTCAACCTACCTGTTCGAAACACGCCCAACACATCCTAAAACTCAAACATATGGAATTAAAGGATGACAATAAGATAAACAACCACCAACTCCACGAAACCAAAGTCCGGAATACAACAATTACAGAAAGGGAAAACCGGAATCGCTATAGTGTACCTTCTTTATTTGATATTATTCACTGGGCTTTCGCTCATGCTCATTCATGTGTATGTAGGTGAGCCAAGGAACGTCCAAACCCAGCCTCGGTGAAATATGTGAGAAACAGTCAAGGTTTTGAAGAGTCAGCCCAAACGTCTCACGCACGAGACTTGTCTTCGCCTCTTTTGTTCTTTCGATATGGTTTTGTTATGTTGGCGAAAACATTGGATTACTTTTGTACATAAACTTTGGGTTTGACTGACTTAGACTTGAATGATCCTGTATGTACAAAACTTTGTGTTATTACATATTTTGATGTGAGTTATTAACATATATATATATATATATATATATAACAGGTATATATATATATGGATTGTTATGATGTGCCACATAAGCACAGCTCTATGGACAAAAGTTTTGAATTTGCTTCCATTTGGCCCCTTTACTCTAATGAGTTATGTCTTGTTCGGTTTGAGGCTATAGGTAATCCCTTGATTACTGGCCGGTTATGTCCTTAACCCATAGGGGCAGGTTCAGGTCATGACAAAATCTCTCCCTCGATATACATAACCAGGCTATCATTCATCAACTGATCACCATTTTCATTGCAAAGCCTAGTCTTTACAATCTTTGGCACATAAAATGCCCTCTCTATTGTGGCAGTCACAACAGGTAAAATTAGTGCCAAAGTCAACAGTTTGTAAACCAAGAAATAAATTCTCTCTTTTCTAGTCTCAACCATCTTCCGAGCAAGGTCATTGATTCCTTTTAAATTTGAAAACTCAACACTAGACCACATATCAATGATAAAAATTCTCAAGTTGAATAGGAAGTGCCGTGAGCTCAATAGCAGGAAAGTCTTTTAGATAAAATTGGGCAAAATTGATCAATTTTGTCATATCAAAAGCAACAAATGAATCAGATGGATTTAGGAATGCAACACATGTTGGAACAATCTTCTATGTAAAATAAATAACTTGAAACCAAATCAAACAAATAAAAATAAATTACTTACTAAATTTATTTGCAGAAACAAATAAGTACAAAAAGATCAGTCGTGTGTGTGACACTCTGTGCTTAAGACAGATTCTCCCTGCTTCGGTGCTTACGGATAAATGGCGTCTATCTCCCAGGATACAATGATCTTTACACAGATTGTAATGGCACTCTAAACAATTTGTACGGTGAAATAAACTTGTGTTCTATATTCTCATAATATTTCTTAAAGACTAATATGAAAAATAATAATGCAAGGAGCAAAAATTCAAAGCAACAAGTGAATTTATTGAATCAAAAAACTGCTGGAATATTGTAGTATTTATAGGCAGATTGGTGACCTTCAGATCTGTCCGAACAGGTACAAATTGAAGTGAACAGGTGCAGAATTCAAACTGAAACAAGTATGAAATTGAATTGAACCTGTTGAAACAGGTTTGAATCTGTCTGAACTGCTGGATAGTTTTAAAACTGTTTAGAGCAGTTTAATCTATTGGAAATTGCATCGAGGGGTACTATTTTGGACAAAAAAATTGAATTCAAATTTGGTGCAAAATTTGAATTTATTTCGTTTAGAAAAAATAATTTTCCCACAAGAATTTTTGGAAAAAATTCAAACAAATTTTGTCCAAAAATTTAATAGTAGAACAGACCCACACTTGTGCCCAGCATAGCTGGTCGGACGGCGGCGTGTGTGTGGTGGTTTGAGCCAAGGCCCATTTTGTCCATAACTCCTCCATTCTACAAACTTGGGGTGCCCCTTGGGGCCCAACCTAAGTTTGTCTACCTAGAGCTTATATACACATACATGCTCTCTTAAAGTTTCAATGTGGGACAACCATTTTAAGGAAACCCACATTTTACTTCTTTAATTGTCTATTCCACGAACCCGAAAATGGTGTCAACTTCCCATTCACTCATAAATGGTTTTGACGAGCCGCCTTCATCGTGTGACTTGTCATTTCTTGATCTATACACCTTGTTCTCCCTCGAGGTACATACAAGTCATCCATATTAGGAATGCTTGTGACAAATCATTTGTAATTCCCTATACAGATTTCATCAAATGCAGATTAAACACAAAATCAAAGGATTGTAATGGGTCAAATAGGTAGAATGCTTCTTCTCTGTTACGTAGAAATAGGATCCATCGTCTACAATCGCATCAAGCATATTTGAAAAGATACTAATCAAACTCAACAAAGTCCCATAATGTGATCCCAAACATATATCACCCGCAAGAATAAGAGTGTCCTCTTGATTGAGACCTTTCCCACTTGTAATCTCATCATTCTTTAGAGCTTGAACAACTTCAACAACTTACTTCTCCCAAGGAATATCTTGATGGCTACATGGAGCTCCAACAACCTTAATTACTTTAGAAACCACGTAAAAGAGTGTTGCAATATGGATATGACTCTTTGTTGCCTCCACAAGAGTTAATTCAAGTTTATGAGAAAAATAATGAACATAATATGCACTTTCATTCTCTTCCATTATAAGTGTGGTGAATTTGTTGAACTCACCTTGCATATCAATATTATTAACCTTGTCATAACTTTGTCCACGTAACCTAGATATGTCTTAAATATGTGTAGAAAATAAGTCTTCAACCGCCTTCTTAAGTGAAAGAACACTAGAACTAGAAATTTGCTTAATTCCCAAAAAATGCTCAATCACATATCCCCTATCATCCACATATCTCAAAGAAACAATCAATTGCTCCTCCATTGATGCATCCTAAGATTTATCAAAGACAATAGAGAACATGCCATCACCAAGTTCTCTAACAATAACATTGGTAGTTTCAACCGCAATGGCATTAACAATATCCTTTTGAATACTAGGTGCTGTCAACTTAAGGTGTTCAGGAACATCTTTTGACAAAAGAGCTATGAGATTCTCATTTTGATCTGAAAGAAGCATCAAAAGCTCAAGAAAGTTTCCTTGGTTTCTTGAATCTTCAAATTCATCATGTCCATGTAATGGAATCCCTTGTCGCAAAAGAATTCGGATGCAATCAATTGATGAAATCATTCGAACTCTATAATCACTCTTGGCTTCATCAAGTAGCTTGGAGAAAACTATTTCAATATGTTTCTTTTGATTCAGTAAGTACTAACATTTTCTCCAAGCTTGATTGTGAGAGCTATTAACACCTCCCACGTGACCTTGCAACCTTTCTTTCTTCTTCCAACTTCAAAACCCATCAACAACAAAAGACTTACCACCTCCTTGGTCTCCTATGACGGGTTTAAAAAGGTAACAACAAAGGCAAAATGCAGCATCTTTAGCTATGCTATACTTCAACCAACTACCAAATTCATCAAACCATAAAGGGTTAAACCTTTTTGATGATTGCCCAATTTTCCTTCCTGGAATATTGTGATTACGAGGTTGAGAAGGGCCTTTTAATAAGTACACTCTACGAACTTGTTCTCAGATGATATGATGATAATCCGTAATCTGAGGTCATAGCCCCGGATCTTCAGGAAGGTCTAGCAAGTTGATTTCTATATGACTCTATTTTGGAGACTCGTTATGAATCGGTGAAGATGATGATTCTACGCTCGATTTTCTTTATAATATCGATCCATAACTATAAAAATTAAAAAACACACATATACAATAACAGATACCATATTTTAGGCAGTAGTATGTTTCAATGAATTGTAAGCAAAACTGGAAAAAAAGATTTTGAACCTAAATAAATAAATAAAATAAAATAAAGGGTTAGGCTTCTCCTGTTCACATCTCAACATGAGAGAACTTGAGGGGCCAATGAGGCCCATCACGATTTTCGTTTATATTATCCCCAAAAGAATTATGTCGATCCGATAATCATAATATTTTCATTTTATCGTGTTTATCTCTAAAAAATGGATAATCCATTTTTTTAAGGACAAATGAGAAAAAATAAAAAGGTTACGAAGATCAAACTAATTTTTTCATGGTTGATACAAATTGAGGGTTCTACAAAATGAGCAGTTAAAGATCATTGAAACATGATCCGTGGTAGGCCCACGAGCCCCTCAAGTGTTCAGGTTGAGATGTGAACATGGGAGAAGCCAAACCCTAAAATAAAAATACAACAAACATACTTTTAACAAAATTCCTCCACAATCTTAATTTTGAGTGAACCATCATAAAACAACCTTATCTCTGTTAATGTGCTATATCTTCTTTTTTGTCACACATTTTCCAATTATGACAATCACAAACAAGACGCGAAAAAAAATCGATGTAACAATTATACCATTTTATCATCAACACGTGGTATCACCATTCATTTATTATTTTTTGAACTCTCAATGACATTTTCGAGGAAACGCCATGTTACTTGCACTTGAGGGTTGACATCGACATCTACCTTTAAATGTAAATTTGAGGGCAAGGGGCCATTTCCTTGACTCCTACTGATGATAATTTTATTTCATGAGAAATTGAACAAAAAAGGGCTGAATCAGCCTATTTCTTGCATGTACAAATCTAATTCTTTTTTGAGAAAGGAACTAAAGATTGAATGGTTTCTCAGCAGGAGAGAAACAAATGTCAAGAATCCTTTTTTTTTCTATAACAGAACTGATGTTTCTTCAGAACACTAATAGATTAGTGAAGCGTGAGACTATCTTCAATTGACAACTCATTTCCATTTACATTAGATGACAATTTCCATTCAAAAGCTTATAATTTACTACTCTATCAAAGACTTCATGACTGTCAAAGCATATATTTACTGAAACAACAGAGATAAAAGGCAATCATGTGACAAGGCATTAACGTGTTATTACATAGTCATAGCACATTTGCAGTCTTGGAAAAAGAAATGAAGAAAAAAATGTAACTTATATTTTATTTACATTTCACTCACTTTTCTCCTTTTCTTTTTCAAATTCCGACCCAAATCCATGATCTATACACAACCTTAGGAAACAAAAAAATTTGACACTGGGAAATAAAATCTTGTTACATTTGCAATGAAAATTGATTGATTTGTATGGCCAATTTTTTCAAATGAACTTTTCGCTGGTTTAAATTAAGGTAGCTTGTAATTTGTAACTAGAGGTGTAATGTGAGTGGGTGCAGTAAGATTGAAGAGTTAAAGAAGTCAACTCTAATTCACAAGCATTAAAACCACAATAATTCCCCACTCTACAAAAACCTCAAGAAACCCTAATTTCAAACTCACATGTGAGTCTTCGCGAAGAGAAACGTAGATTTCTAGGGAAATTCTTAGTGGGTAATCTAATTTGAGGGTTCGAATGAGGAAAGAATATTGATGGATTGGGAATTAAGGCATGACATTGTAAACAATTTGTAGAAACTGTGGATACGAATAGAATGAGGTAAATACTCTCTTGTTTTTTTTTTTAAAAAAAAATTTAATTTGGTTTTAAATTTGTTTCCTTAAACATTTTGATTTAATATGAATTAATCAATCTTTTCATTAAAAAATTCTTTTTATTCTAAATTTCTCTTAATTTTGATGTAAAAATAATCTCTAATGTTTTATCATTTTAAGTTTTCATTAAATTGAAATTTAACAAAGGATTTGATGAATTTTTAATTTGATGGAAATTTTTTTTCTTAATTTGATAACCATTTGATTAAATGATTACAGATAGTTTTTGAGTATTTTTTTTATAAAGTTTTAATTTGATGAATAAAAAAGAAAGTTAAGAATTGGACATGCTTGAATGAAAAAATGATATTATCATCTCTTTTATATTGACTGTATTAATTTTATCCCTTTAGCTATGTTAAAAGAGAAAGCGGTATAATTATGTTTAAATTGTAATATTTGTTGTATTTTCTCTAAATTTTAGAGAAAATCAATGTAATTTTTCCTTTCCTTTTTTTTCCCCTTTAATTACCTTTGGCAACTGATCAAAAAGCTAAATTTTGACCATAGTGAAAAATAAAAACTTATATTGAAACATCAATTAATCAATATTTTTTAGCTTTTGAATTCTCTTCACATGAGTAATTTTTTTTTCTTTTTTTTCAAGACATTGCCAAACAGGGTTAATTTTTTATTTCATAAATAATAATAAAAAATTGCTATTTAAGCCTAAACCAAATAGAGCCTTAATGCTCATAGCAGTCATAGTCATTCAATCCATAGTCCATAGTATTTGAGAGAATTGGCAAAGAAACATCAACAATATAAAAAGACAGAATTAAAACTTTCTAAAATAAAAAAAATTAACTTCTTAGAACACAATAAGAATTTCAATTCACCAAACTATCAGTTTTAGCTATAAACTAGAAGAAGAAGAAGAAAAAAAAAAGGAAAGAAAAAATAAAACTATGCATTAAAATCACATGGTCACATCAGTTGGATCCATGATCGTATAATGAAATGTATAGTACTAATTTTCCTTAAAAATGAAATGTAAAGTACTAATTAATCAGACTTCACAATCCCAACCTTGCCTATGAGCGACCTTTTCAATTAATACTCTCTATATCACCATTTTCATACTATAATTAATAACAAAATTCCCACGTCTATAGAACAAGTGCTAGTAAATATCTTCAATTTGATTCTCTAATCGCCAATGAAGATGAAAAAATAAAAAATAAAAAATAATAATTATCATCAATTTTGTCTATTGATAGAAAGGTGTGAGAAAAAATGTCAAAAGCTCAGCTGGACTATAATAGCCACGAGTAAAAGCACTGCTCAAAGAGTAACATATAACATTATTTTCAATGCGAATTCTCTATCTAGTAGCCAACATTTCTATTACTCAAAATGATTAAGAATGTAACAAGGGCAATGGTTGTGACTTGTAAGATTGCATTTCAAAGATAAAAACTTGGCAATGCCTAGTCTTTTGTGACTGAAATCCAATTTAAAAGCAACTACATACAAAAGTGAAAATCTCCAAAGGTTGCTACATGATGCGAGAAAAGAAAAAACAAAAAAAAAAAAAAATTCATGACATGAAACTCTTATTTAACTCAGTGCTTTAAGAAAACTACACAACTTAACAAAACTTTAAAATTTAATACAACAACAATGGTAAAACTTTTGAAGTGATCTTGTGTAGCTGCTATCTGGATACACATACACTCAAATGCAGCAACTAGGTGAGACACCCTTTCAACTGAATTCCATTTCTTTATTGTGCAACTAAGAAAAACATCTAGTTTTGAAATAAAAAGCATTAGTAACTAAAATATAGCCTATAGATAGAAACCATAAACAATAATCCAACAAAGTAATGTTGCAAAGATAAATTCCAATTACCTAATAATACCATTTGTCTTTGTTGATTTCTTCTTTCACTGCATCAGTGGGCACCCTTCTTAGACCTTTTCACCTTCGTATGATGTTTTCTGTCAACAATTTTCATAAGCCATTCTGGTCTTCGAGTTACAAACATAATATATCCCATAACCATTCCAAATACAAATCCACATACGTACAACACTACAACTTGCTAGCTAAATCCACTTGACTTGTCTGAATTCTTGTCTTGTTGGAGTGTTGGTGGAGGTGGCAGTGGCTGTAGTTCTTTACATTTCTTTGATAAAGGGAATCCACGTAAGGCCAAGTTCACACTGCATGAATCACTTCCAAACGTATTAAACTGGCTCCCTTAAGGAATTGGTCCTACGAGTTGGTTGTCCGAAAGGTTTAGTACCTCAAGAAACATCAAACTCGTCAATTGTTGAGGAATCACCCCAACAAGCTCGTTTGAAGAATGGTCCAATGATTTTCTTAGAATATAGAAATATTTCCTATTTCATCCTTTTGTATATTTAGTATCTTTATTTATGCCTTAAAGTGCTCTTGTAATTATGCTAATGAGTTAATATAAAAGAGGGTGAGATATCACTCATACCTCTAACTTTTCTCTTTTAAAAAATAACATGGTATCAGAGCCACTCTGAAACCGTAGAGCCCACGAGATCATCACACCAGCCGCCGCCACCAGTCTCACCACCACAACCCCTACACACCCCTGTTTCTCCACCACAACACCAGTAACAGCCTCCTAGGGTTCCGACTCTTCCCATCGTAGTCAGCTAGGCTGCTGGGGGTCCTAGTCGTAGCATCCTAGGGCTTCGACAGCACCCTAGGGCTTGTCGAGGCCTCCTTGTTCTCAACCATGGTCTGTCGGCAGGTTGGAGGACCAGTCGTGGGTATCTTTCCTCTCTTGTTTGACTGCCGATAGACGCCAAGGAGTCGTCGGTGGCTGGTCTTCCACTCTCGTCATTCTAGGTTGCTATGAAGACTTTAATCTCTCTCTGTTTGGTTTAATCTATCTCTCTCTCTCTCTCTGTGTTTATCAATGACTGAGTCATGTAATTGTTTTTTCCCTTGGTATCTCTTTTTTGTCTTCTAAAAAAAAAAATGTCCTCTTAAATTCTTTATTTTTGGTTCTGGTTGTTTTGTTCTCCCCTCTTCGGGTTAGTGATTAGACCAGTGTTTGTTTATGAGGGTTCCTTAGTAGAGTATTCATGATAGAATTGACTAGTGAGTGTACTATTTTGCAATCTGCTCCTCATGGCACGAGTCCTGTTTTGCCTCCTGCTATGACTGATTCTCTCCACTCTAGCTAGAAAATCACCACCTATCTCTTTAATGATTAGAATTATCTAGCGTGATCGCAGAGTTTGACTATTTTTTTGAAAAGCAAAAGGAAGATGGGATATATTGATGGGCGTGTTCTGCCCCCCAGTATCACAGATCCGGGTTATGATAAGTGGGAGATTACCAATTCTCTTATCATGGGTTGGCTCATACATTCCATGGTTTCGGAGAATGGTGAGGGATACTTGTCTATGGACACAACACAGGATATTTGGGAGGCTATGGCCATTACGTATTCTCCCAAAGGTAATTTTTCCCAGACTTTTGAGTTGCGCCGCTCCATTGACCGGTCTGTCCAGGGTGAGATGAATATCCTCCAATATTTTACTTTTCTTCACAATGGGTGGAAGAGACTTGATCATCTTCAGGACTACAAACCTGTCTGTCCCACTGATTCTGCTGGTTACCGGAAATTTGTTGAACAAGTCTGGGTCTTCAAGTTTTTGGAAGGTTTGAATGTGGAGTTTGATCCTGTTCGGAGTCGTGTGCTTGGGATGGATGTGCTTTCTTCTCTCCAAAAGGCATTTGCTTATGTGCAAAATGAGAAGAGTCGTCATTTTGCTATGCTTCCAACTACCTCTTCTGACAGATTTGCCCTGGTTTCTGCATCCTCTAGAGATGAGGATCGTGGTTCCCGTCCTCCTTCTGAAAAGGATACCCTATTTTGTGACTATTGTCGTCGCCCTCACCATACCCGTAAGACTTGTTGGAAGTTGCATGGGCCACCATCTAGGGGTTGTAGAGATCATTCTAGTTCTTGTGGAGGTCGCTCCGGTCAGTCTAGAGGCCAAGGGCCCAATGCTCGAGCCCATCATTCTGATACAGTTGAGCCACAGTCCCCAGCTCTGGATGTTGCTTCTGCTAATATCTCTGGTTTTTTTACTTCTGAGTTGGAGGTTGCTCTTCGCCACTTACTAGACCGTCGGACATCTAGTTCTTCTTCAGGTAACTTTGCCCATTCAAGTAATTTAGCGTCTTCTCCAAGTGCTTTCCTGTCTCATCAAACATTGCCTTGGATTATCAATTTTGGTGCTTCAAACCATATGTCTGGGTCTTCTGATTTGTTGTCAGCATATACCCCTTCTTCAAGCCAGGATAAAGTTCGCATTGCCGATGGTACCATTTTCTTCTGCGTCTGGGAAAGGTTTAATTCATGCCACTGCTTCCCTTCCTTTGTCTTTTGTACTCTATGTTATCAATTTTAGTGTTAATCTTTTATCTTTGAGTCGTATTACTCGGGACTTAAATTGTAGTGTGACCTTTTTTCTTGATCATTGTCTGTTTCAGGACCTTATCACAAGGAAAATGATTGGCAGTGGTAGAAACGAGAATGGTCCCTATATCCTGGTTCAAGCAGACAAGCTGGCTCATTCATCGATTCAGTTACCATCTACCAAGGAAGACTTATGGTTGTGGCACCGCCGTCTGGGGCATCAATCTTTTTTGTTACTTAAGCATCTTTTTCCTTCAATTTTTTTTGCAACATAATGCTTCTAAGTTTCATTGTGAGTCGTGTCAACTTGGCAAATAACACAGCTTTTTTTGCTCCTTCCATTAATAAAAGTTTAGTTCCTTTTTCGTTGATTCATTCTAATGTATGGTGTCCCTTTAATTTTGTATCTTTAAAGGGTTAAAGACGGTTGGTCACCTTTATTAACGATTGTTCTAGGACCACCTGGGTATATCTTATGAAGGATAAATGTGAGGTTTTTTTTGTGTTTCAAAATTTCCATAAAATGATTTGCACTCAGTTTGGGGCCGTTGTCAAAATTCTGTGTTCTGATAATGAGGGGAATACATTGACTCTAGCCTTACACCTTGGTGTGAAGTGATTCTTGTATCTCTACCTATATCACTCCCATTAGTGATTGCGCAGGATGTTAAAGGTGACTCAGCTATTGAGACTGTTAAGTCTGAATTTGAAACAACAGTGAAAGATGACAAAGTTTATGTCAGGGACCAGGATAGAAAACAAGTTACTTGGGTACAAGAGACCAATTCAGATTCTTCACTGCTATCTTCTCCTTCTGATAAGTTTCCAGACTCCTCTTCTGTTGATGAAACTCCAGGTAACTCTATTTTTTCTGATCTAGATGTTCCCATTGCTAATAGGAAGGGGGTTAGGTCGCGTGCTCAACATCCTATTTCTCATTTTGTCTCCTACACTAATCTGTCTTCTTTTTATAAAGCATTCATGTCTAAAGTTTCTTCTGTGAGTCTTCTTTCTAATTTCAGGATGCTCTTTCTACTCCTGAGTGAAAACATGCCATGATGGAGAAGATGAGAGCTCTTGCTAAAAATGGCGCTTAGGAATTGGCTGAGTTACCTAAGGGCAAACGACCTATTAGATGTAAGTGGGTGTACACTGTGAAGCACAAAGAAGATGGTTCAATTGAACATTACAAGGCAAGATTAGTGGCCAAGGGCTTTAAGTAGACTTATGGAGCAGACTACCAGGAGACATTTGCACCTGTTGCTAAGATGAACTGTGTCAAAGTCCTTCTCTCCCTTGCCTCCAATCTTAACTAGCATCTCCATCAATTTGATGTGAAGAATGCTTTCCTCCATGGTGATTTGGAAGAAGAAGTGTACATGGACATTCCCCCAGGCTTTGAGGATATTAAAACCAAAGGAAAAGTGTGCCGCCTACCCAAGTCACTTTATGAACTTAAACAGTCTCTTAGGGCTTGGTTTGAGAGATTTACTTAGGCCATGTTGCGATATGGTTTCAAACAGAGCCAAGCTGACCGTACTTTGTTTGTGAAACACTCATTCCATGGTAAGACGACAGCTCTTATTGTCTATGTCGATGATATTGTACTCACATAATATAATATTGAGGAGGTTCCTTGGTTAAAGGAATATTTGGTCAATGAGTTTGAAATCAAAGACTTAGGCAGCTTGAAGTACTTTCTAGGTATTGAGGTTACTCGATCCAAAGATGGCATCTTCATACGTAAAAGAAAGTATGTGCTTGATTTGCTAAGAGAAACTGGAATGCTTGGCAGTAAAGCTTGTGATACACCACTAGAGCCTGGGTTGAAGCTTAGTGAAGATCAAGGAAGTAAGCTTATAGACAAGGGGAGGTACCAGAGGCTAGTGGGTAAGCTTATTTACTTATCTCATTCACGTCCTGACATTGCTGTTGCCATGAGTATGGTTAGTCAGTTTATGCATGCTCCACCTGCAAGTCACTTAGAGGCAGTTATGCGGATTCTGCGGTACTTGAAGTCTTCTCCGAGAAAAGGTCTCTATTTCTCCAAACATGGTCATCCGAGTGTGGAGGCATATACAGATATTGATTGGGCTGGCTTTGTTACTGATAGACAGTCAACCTCTGGCTATTGTACATTTGTTGGAGGAAATCTAGAAACTTGGAGAAGCAAGAAACACTATGTAGTTGCGCGGTCCAGTGCAGAGGCTGAATTCAGAGCTATGGCTCAAGGTGTGTGTGAGCTCTTATGGATTCAATTATTTTTGAGAGATTTGGGGATTCATCAAACAGATTCAATGAGGCTATACTGTGACAACAAGGCAACCATCAATATAGCTCACAATCCGGTTCCAGTTCAGCATGACAAGACCAAGCATGTGGAGATTGATAGGCATTTTATCAAGGAAAAGATCACTAGTGGCACTATATGTACTCCATTCGTGAGATCTGGGGACCAACTGGCTGATGTTCTCACCAAAAGGATTAGGGAATATATCATTTTGTGACATTTTCAATAAGTTGGGCATGTGAGATATCTTCGCACCAGCTTGAGAGAGAGTGTTAGAATATAGAAATATTTCCTATTTCATCCTTTTGTATATTTAGTATCTTTATTTATGCCTTACAGTGCTCCTGTAATTATGCTAATGAGTTAATATAAAAGAGGGTGAGATATCACTCATATCTCTAACTTTTCTCTTCTAAAAAATAACCGATTCAAGGTTTGTTAAATTTTCAAGTGAAGTTGGAATGTGGCCTTCAAGGTTGTTATGGGACAAGTTAAGATCCCAAAGTGAATTACGCCTCCCAATGGATTTTAGAATCTCTCATTCGAATTTATTTCTTGAAAAATCAATGATTGACAAGATTGTTAAGATTCTTGATAATTCAATCTCAGATCCTTTAATCACCACCACCACAGAATCTTGATAATACTTGTTGCCCATGTATTTCAATTTTATTTCATGTTCATCAACATTCATCATAGCTCCAAATTGTTTGATATAATTTGTTGGCAAAAGGCCAGTGAACTCATTGCAAGATATGTCGATATTTCTCAACTTAGGAAAAGAATGTTTGCCTTTGGTCTTGGAGGTGCCTATGTGACCATGAAACCTATTAAAACTCAAGACAAGAACTTGCAATTCTGGAAGAGTTTTCAACCAGTGTGGAAATGTATCACTTGTCTTGTTTTTTCCAAGGTTTAGAACTTCCAAGTGTCTACAATTGAGCAAAGATCGCGGAACTTGTCCTTCAATTTGGTTGCCATTCAAGTTAAGATTCCTTAGCGAATTGCCCTTTGTAAATGTTGCAATAAAGGTGCCGTAAAAGCCATTGATCCCTAAATTCAGCACGAAGAGATTGCTCAAGTTTCCCGAACATTGTGGAATCAAGCCACTCAAACTATTATCAGACAAATCAAGAATACCAAGTGACCTTAGACCACAAATCAATGGAGGGATTTCTCTAGTCAATTTATTGTTTGAGAGAGAAAACAATTGTGGTGATAGGTGGAACATGGAGTGGACCTCTAAGTAAGTTGGAGTGCAGGTCAATATATTCTAGCTGCTGCCATGGAAGACTCTCTAAACTTGTAAGGAAATTATGAGAAAGATCTAAAATACCCAATGTATTTTTCCCCACATCGAATACCCATTTGGGAACTTCACCATGAATTTTGTTGTTTGAAAGGTCTAGAGAAGCCTATCCAGCTTGCTCTCTCAAGAAGTTTGGGAATTCACTCAAGTTGCAAGAAGCTAATCCTATAGTGTCAAAGTTGGTCAAGGTAGAGTTGACACTGTTGTTGATGCTCAATGAGAGATCAAGAGAGATCTGATTTTTAAGCTTTAGAAGCATATCTAGATCCACTACACCACTTAAGTTATTTGATGAAAGCACCAAGTCTGTTAGGTTCTGGAGTTCATAAAATGATCCTGGAATTGGTCCCTCTAGCTTATTGTCACTCAAATCTATATTAATCAGTAAAGGTAGAGCAAACAACAAAGATGGTATTGTCCCAATGAGTGAGTTACGACTCAAATGGAGAGAAGTTAGCATTAAAAGCCCAACTGCATATGAAGGAGTGGAACCAGTTAGCTAATTTATAGAAATGTCCAAGTCAGTAAGTTCCCTCATATTGCCAAGGGAATCCGCTATTTGTCCATTCAAATTATTTAGTGAAAGAATCAAGTTAGTAAGTTTTGCAAGGTTTGACATTGATGAGGGGATTTGACCGCTGAAACTGTTAGATGAGAAGTCTAAATTAGTGATTTGTGTAAGGTTACAAAGAGAAGCTAAAATGGACCTTGAAAATTTGAATTGAGAGAGGTACAAACTATTCAAGGCTTTAAGATTGCTGAATGAATCAGGCAGTTGACTAGAAAAACTTGTCCAAGAAAGATCAGGAAACTGAAGAGAACTAGTCACATTGAAGTTTGGAAGTTTATCTGTGAGTTTGATGTTAGCCCGTAAGTTGAGCTTTCGTAGGTTTGAAGGTGCAAAATGTTTTCTGAGAATTTCCCACGCAGATGACAATAAACAAGACTGACAGATGTCAACTCAGATAGATTTAGTAAAGCTTGAGGTAAAGGTGAGGTCAAGTCCAATCACATGACCATGCAACCAGTCGCACGAACAACAATCAGTACTCTCATTCCAAAACACCATTTTAGGATGAGGATCAAATTCACTATCTAAAGAGGCACTGCAAGTTATGGTAAAAGTTTTCTTAAATTAGAGCAGTGACAATCACTGGTCCTCAAGGCAGGTATGGTGTGCAGAAGTAGAAGAAGAAGACCATGATGATAACGAAGAACATGCAGTAGTAACTAGTATTTGAGAAAACAAGAGAAATACCATAAGAAATTGATAAAGAAACATTAGCCAATTCATTTTTTTTTCTTATAGGTAGGATTTAGAGAGATATGAAAAGGAGAGTAAGAAGAATAGTAGTTTGATGATGGAGAAGGAATAAATGTATTATTATTCATTCTTATAGAGGTACGCCTTTCTATGGTGGTGGTGCAACAGCCCAACCAGTCAAGCACGGCAACTATGTAATTGTATCCATCAGCCATCATGCTAAGCAAAGCTAGACTTCCTCCATTAGCCATGACTTCCAAGTTGGCAATAGTGATTCTTTGTCTTTAATTCTAGTGGTCCCAAAGCTATTAGTAATGTTTTTCCATAAACCAATGAGCGAATTACATATGCAGTCCCTACATAATACCCCTTGTGTCATTTTGGTTTGAGTAATTTCAATTAACTTGATTTTTTGAAACCTGAATTTTAGATTTTGTGTTAATTTAGTCCGATTGATAACTCTGATTAGAGTTCTTGATAAAAAAAATGTTACTGAGCTGGTTAAGGTTAACTTATTAAATTGAACAAGTTTATAGCTTTTTGCCTATAAATGCATGACACTTACAGCTTATCATGTTCCAATTTTTCATCAAAAAGAACTAAAAGTTGCAATCAATTGGGCCAAATTGAAACAAAATAATAAGTTCAGGTCAAAATTGAGTCCATTGAAATTATAAAGACAAAAGTGACACAAGAGCAAAAATATAAGAACTACTAATATAATTTGCCTGAATCAATTAAAAGTTGGCAATGCCCTGACTATTTACAAAGCCAGTAATGGAACATTTTGAGACTACTTTGCTATTTTTATTGAACTTTGCATAAGCTTTAGATTCATCATTTTTTGTTGTCTCACAGTTTGAAATATATATATATATATATGAATTTACCAAGATATTATTTTTCACAATTTCTTTTGTGAAATATTAAAAAAATTAAAAAAAAAAAATAGACTTTTTGGATTGTTTACTAAATATATTTTTCAGAGTACAAGGCAATAGAAAATGATGAATCCTATGACATAGTACTTTTGATCAAATAGTTGAGTTTGATTTTGTTGGATGTAGTTTGTTGAATTTTTGCAAGTAAAAAATATATATTTTTAAGTAAATTAAAATTGTTTAAAAAAATGTTGTTCATATTTTAATAAGAATGGTAACATTGGAATAAAAGATGTTATTAAGGAAAAGTAAAAATTTTTAGAATATTTTTTTTTTAAAATAAGACTTAATTGTCTACATTAAATTTAATAGGAATCATTAATGCTATTGAAAATAAGATTTGTTGATAATTTTATTTAAATTTATTTTTGAACGGACTACGTTGCTCTAGTACCCGTTGATAATTGTTAGAGACAGGAAAGGACAAAAACCAACTTAGGTGGATAGGAGATTTCTAAAGAATGTGATTGAAAATAATTAGAAATTATTTTATAGGACTGGCCTATATTCTATATGGTTTGTCCTTCCAAGTGTATATGGGCCATATAACTAATTTTTCATACATTTTCTCCTACATTTGAGACAAACTAATTATGTGTCTCATTGTTATAAGATGGGCACACAATCGAAAATTATTCAGTAAGTTCAGAATAACACGTGTCCATCTGCCCGCCCAATAATATTCTATAATTTATCTACTATTTTCTTATTTTTGAAGCCATGTATGCATTTAGCCCTTACTATTCATTAGGCACACTGCCAACGTAAAATTCCAGCAAAATAGAATGATTCCTTGCACATAACCACTTGGTAGAACAAATTCACTAGATAACTTGGAAATAAGGGTATACTTTGAAGCTGAAACATGTTGATACATGTGAAACAGAATAATTCCTCACACATAACCACCTAGATTATGTATATTATTACTCTTTTGTTTATCAAATTGTTTTGTTTGATATAGTTTCATAATGTTTACAATTGAAATATAGATGAATTATAGAATATTTCGAAAGGAGGGAGGTTGATGCCGATTAAGAGTGTGTTGAGTAGTATTCCGACTTATTTCATGCCAATGCATGTTATTCCAGTGTCGGTGGCGCAACGATTGGAGAAGCTTCAAAGTTAGCCCGTAAGTTGAGCTTTCGTAGGTTTGAAGGTGCAAAATGTTTTCTGAGAATTTCCCACGCAGATGACAATAAACAAGACTGAGAGATATCAACGAAGATAGATTTAGTAAAGCTTGAGGTAAAGGTGAGGTCAAGTCCAATCACATGACCATGCAACCAGTCGCACGAACAACAATCAGTACTCTCATTCCAAAACACCATTTTAGGATGAGAATCAGATTCACAATCTAAAGAGGCACTGCCAGTTATGGTAAAAGTTTTCTTAAATTGGAGCAGTGACAATCGCTGGTCCTCAAGGCAGGTATGGCATGCATAAGTAGAAGAAGAAGACCATGATGATAATGAAGAGCAAGTAGTAGTAACTACTATTTGAGAAAACAAGAGAAATACCAGAAGAAATTGATAAAGAAACATTAGCCAATTCATTTTATTTTCTTATAGGAAGGATTTAGAGAGATATGAAAAGGAGAGTAAAAATGATAGTAGTTTGATAATGGAGAAGGAATAAATGTACTATTATTCAGAGCTAAGTCTTTCTATGGTGGTAGTGCAACAGCCCAGCCCAGCCCCACCAGTCAAGCACGGCAACTATGTAATTGTATCCATCAGCCATCATGCCAAACAAAGCTGGACTTCCACCATCAGCCATGACTTCCAAGTTGGCAACAGTGATTCTTTGTCTTTAATTCCAGTGGTCCCAAAGCTATTAGTAATGTTTTTCCATAAACCAATGAGCGAATTACATCTGCAGTCCCTACATAATACCCCTTGTGTCATTTTGGTTTGAGTAATTTCAATTAACTTGATTTTTTGAAACCTGAATTTTAGATTTTGTGTTAATTTAGTCCGATTGATAACTCTGATTAGAGTTCTTGACAAAAAAATGTTACTAAGCTGGTTGAGGTTAACTTATTAAATTGAACAAGTTTATAGCTTTTTGCCTATAAATGCATGACACTTACAGCTCATCATGTTCCCATTTTTCATCAAAAAGAACTAAAAGTTGCAATCAATTGGGCCAAATTGAGACAAAATAATAAGCTCAGGTCAAAATTGAGTCCATTGAAATTATAAAGACAAAAGTGACACAAGAGCAAAAATATAAGAACTACTAATGTAATTTACTTGAATCAATTAAAAGTTGGTAATGCCTTGGCTATTTACAAAGCCAGTAATGGAACATTTTGAGACTACTTTGCTATTTTTATTGAACTTTGCATAAGCTTTAGATTCATCTTTTTTTGTTGTCTCACAGTTTGAAATATATATATATATATGAATTTACCAAGATATTATTTTTCACAATTTCTTTTATGAAATATTAAAAAAAAAAAATAGACTTTTTGGATTGTTTACTAAATATATTTTTCAGAGTACAAGGCAATAGAAAATGATGAATCCTATGACATAGTACTTTTGATCAAATTGTTGAGTTTGATTTTGTTTGATGTAGTTTGTTGAATTTTTGCAAGTAAAAAATATATATTTTTAAGTAAATTAAAATTGTTTAAAAAATGTTGTTCATATTTTAATAAGAATGGTAACATTGGAATAAAAGATGTTATTAAGGAAAAGTAAAAATTTTTAGAATATTTTTTTTTTAAAATAAGACTTAATTGTCTACATTAAATTTAATAGGAATCATTAATGCTATTGAAAATAAGATTTGTTGATAATTTTATTTAAATTTATTTTTGAACGGACTACGTTGCTCTAGTACCCGTTGATAATTGTTAGAGACAGGAAAGGACAAAAACCAACTTAGGTGGATAGGAGATTTCTAAAGAATGTGATTGAAAATAATTAGAAATTATTTTATAGGACTGGCCTATATTCTATATGGTTTGTCTTTCCAAGTGTATATGGGCCATATAACTAATTTTTCATACATTTTCTCCTACATTTGAGACAAACTAATTATGTGCCTCATTGTTATAAGAAGGGCACACAATCGAAAATTATATAGTAAGTTTAGAATAACACGTGTCCATCTGCCCGCCCAATAATATTCTATAATTTATCTACTATTTCCTTATTTTTGAAGCCATGAATGCATTTAGCCCCTACTATTCATTAGGCACATTGCCAACGTGAAATTCCAGCAAAATAGAATGATTCCTTGCACATAACCACTTGGTAGAACAAATTCACTAGATAACTTGGAAATAAGGGTATACTTTGAAGTTGAAACATGTTGATACATGGGAAATAAAATAATTCCTCGCACATAACCACCTAGATTATGTATATTATTACTCTTTTGTTTATCAAATTGTTTTGTTTGATATAGTTTCATAATGTTTACAATTGAAATATAGATGAATTATAGAATATTTCGAAAGGAGGGAGGTTGATGCCGATTAAGAGTGTGTTGAGTAGTATTCCGACTTATTTCATGCCAATGCATGTTATTCCAGTGTCGGTGGCGCAACGATTGGAGAAGCTTCAAAGGGATTTTCTGTGGGGTAGTAAAGGAGATGAATTTAGGTACTATTTGGTTGATTGGGGGCTGACTTGCCAATGTAAGCAAGCAGGGGGTTTGGGGGTTAGGCGGTTGGTGACTTTGGCATTTTGCTTGGCGAAGGGTAGTTACCTCTAAGTATGGGGTGGGAAGGAGGGATTGGGATTCTGGGGATGTGACTAGCACTCATGGTTGTGGGCTTTGGAAAGGGATTTAGTTAGGGAGGGTGGAGCTTTGGAGGTGGGTAGGGTTTAGGGTGGAGGATGGGGTGAGGGTGAGGTTTTGGAAGGATAGATGGTGTGGTGAGGTTTCATTGGAGACCCATTTTCCTTTGATCTTTGATATTGTGGTTGATCGGGAGGCTACGGTGGCATCTTATTTAGAGGGTGGGGATATGGTGGTCTGGGATATTCAGTTGCAGCGGTAGGTGCAAGATTGAGAGGTGGCTTAATTGGTGGAATTGTGGGGTCTCTTGTATGGGTTGGGCATCACTGGTGTGGGATCCGATGTTATGATGTGGAATGGGGTGGAGACCAAGGGGTAGTTCACCGTTTCTTCAATATATTGGGGTTTGGTGGGGGATTGTAGTAGGGTTTTTCCTAGGAAGAATGTTTGGGTGCCGAGTGTTCCGTCTAAGGTGGCTTTCTTTATGTGGACAACAGCTTTGGAGTGGAATCTGACGTTGGATAATTTGATGAGGTGTGGGCATGTTTTAGTGAATCGGTGTTGTATGTGTTGTGCTAATGCGGAGTTGGTGGACCATTTGTTTCTTCATTGTCTAGTGGCCACGCGGCTGTGGGGTTTCATTTGTTCACTCTTTGGGGTTGTTTGGGTTCAACCAAAAGGGGTGTTGGATATGCTTTGGGCTTGGCAGGGTGCTCAGATTGGGTCTCGGCGTTGGCGTTGGTGTTAGCGGGTGTGGTTGCTAGCGTGGTTATGTTTGATGTGGCTTGTGTGTGGATGGATCGGAATAGACGAACCTTTCAAGAGATTTATTACGGTGTTCTTTGGTTAGAGAATCGGCTTCTTGTATTTATGTATATTTGGTTGGAGAGGATAGTTGATTCAGATATGTTCGTTTTTTCATATTTTCTAGATGATATGATGGTTTGTGTTTGCGACTGGTTTCCCTAATTGGGGATGTCGTTTTGTATTCGTTGCATCATCTTGACGCCTTTTCAATAATATTTGTTTATTTATCAATTTTTTTTTATTAGAGATAGAATAGGACAGAACCAACTTGGGTGGGTGGTGGGTGATTTCTAAGGAATGTGATTGGAAATAGGTCATAATTATCTTATAAGTCTAGCTTATGTTCAAGTGAATGAGAAATGTAATTAGTTTTTCTTTTATCCCTTTCTAAAAAGAATATATATTTTATACCAACTAATTATGTGTTTCATTGTTATATATGAAAACACACTCACCTGGTAAGACAGATCCACTAGATAACTTCTTGAAAATAAGGGGTACTTTGAAGTTTGATACATGTTGAACTTTCAAAGTGGCAAAATTCATACTCAATTTAGAACTAACACGCTTAACTCAAAACCATCGACCACACCAATTTTATTCATTTGAAACTTATTTAAATCCGTGTTAATTTCATAAATGGATTAAAAGTATTGTATTTTATTTATTGTGCTCATTTTCATACACAATGAACAATACTTTCAAGTTTCTTAACATGTATCTTAAGGACACAGATTAATAAAATTCATATTATATTTAATATGTATTCTATAGTTGTACACTTGCACTTTGATATTATATATTATATATATAGATTGTTATTTTTTTTAATTTTAAGAACTATATATATGATTTTATGTATATAAATATAAATGTATATATTTTGTTAAAAATATAAAATGAAGTGAGTCTTACGATTCACAATTCATTTTATTGTAAAATCAATTCATGATTCAATTCACGATTTGACACTTGAAAATAAGATTTATTAATTTATTTTTGAATGGACAACATTGCTTTAATTCCCCTCAATAATTGTTACAGATAGAATAGGACAGAACCAACTTGGGAGGGCGGTGGGAGATTTCTAAGGAATGTGGCTAGAAATAAGTCACAATTATCTTATAAGTCTAGCCTATACATGCGAAACAGAATAATTCCTTAAATCAAGCTATCTCTCTCACCATGACAGCCTCAAGCTATCTCTTGACAACACCAACATGATAGTCTCATTTGGAATGCTACTGCAAATATTTCTCTCTGAATGTACAACACAACTAGGCTATCATTCATCAACTAATCACCATATTCGTCGTGAAGACTGTCCTTCACAATCTTCTTAGCAGAAAATGGCCCCTCTATTGTAGCAGTCACAATAGGTAAATCCTTTGGTCTCAGTATGATGATTTATTTGTGGTTTGAGATTATTGTAGATAAGATATTCCTTCAATCTAAATCAAGCTAAACCTTACCTCCTACCCAAGCTTGCAAATTATTACCACCAGAGTTAATTAACAAATTCAGGCATAAGAAGCTGTTCCACATGACGAGGTGATATGATATTCACATGAACCCAAAATAGAAATCGAATATGCTCCTATTCATGACGAGAGTTGCACAAACAAAAATTTTATAATAAAAAAAAAACAACTGGAGTGAAAAAAAAAATGTGTACCTTCCAAGGCCAAAGAGTGGTGAATGAAGTTTCAGCCATAGAGAAAAATGCAGAGAGACACAGAAGAGCAGCCAAAACCAAACCTTGCTCTTTGAAAATCCCAAAGACCTGCAAAAGTTTTGGCCAATAACTTTTCAATAACAATATAGCGATCCCGGGTTTACCCTTGATGTACAATGATCCGGACATGTGTCCGTGAATGTTGGTAGTTGTTTATTTCCTAGTTTGCATCCTCTTTACTTTGTATTTTGAGTTATGGGATGTGTTGGGCAGGTTTGTTACAGGTTGGTTGTGCTTGGGAGCCTAGTGTTGCTGCCCAGATTTTTGGTCCTTCGCTCGAGCGAGGAGTTTGTCGCTCGAGCGAGGAGTAGTGTTGCCCCGGTTCTGGACCTGAGAGTTGTAGTTTCTGGCTCGAGCGAGCTTTTCGTGGCTCGAGCGGTCTGGGTTTTTCTTCGCTCGATCGAGAACTTCTTGGCTCGAGCGAGAGTTTTCTGTGTCTGGTCGCTCGAGCGACCAAGGCTTCGCTCGAGCGAGAGTGTTTTATATCAGCGGACAGTAGCGATTTTGAACTTCACTTTTTCACTTTCTTTTTCTTTCAAACCCTAGATCCGAGACCCTCTCTCTCTAAACTTACACTCTCTCTAAGAATTGATCCTCCTAGAGTGTGAATCTAGCCTAGGGCCTTTGTTAAAAAGATAGAGGGCGTTGAGAGCTTCGATTTAATCTGAAAAAGTTTGGATTTGGAGCACGTTGGTCTTCGAGTCTTCATCTCCTTTTTGGCTCAAACTTCGAGGTAGGGATATCCTACTCCTCTCTATGGGTTTTGTCTTTAAATTTTGGTATTTTGAGATGTTGGGCTTGTGGTAATAATTTTGTAAAAGTTTGGGGCTTTTGTGCAATTATACAAAAGTTGGGGTTTGATTCATAATAAACCTAGATGCATGTTCGGCATAGAGAAATGGAATAAATGTTGAATCATTGATGAAAATGGGACCTAAGGGTTGAAATGGTAA
>NW_021025945.1:146661-187881 GCF_004153795.1 Camellia sinensis | reverse complement strand
GTTGCACTTTTACCCTTTGAGAGGCTCGCTGGGCCGAAAACCCGGAAGGGCGACCCAGGCAAAAGTTAGAGCAAGAGAAAAATACAAAAAGAAGCAAAAAACAAAAAGTACAAAATACAAAATACAAAATACAAATCCAAAGTTTAACTTTTGTAACAAAATAAATTCTAAATATTTAATTTTTTTAAATTTAAACACTAATCTTTTGATTTTTTTTTTCAATCTAAACTATTTACTTATTTCCAGTAAATAAAACCAATGGGCAAAATATTTTTATCATTAAACTCACTGTAAATGTATATAATTTTTTTAGAGTGCTGCTATTAGCACTTGCCAAAATTTTTTGGACCCCCCATTTTATAATTTTTTTTAATTACAATTATATCCTAAAGTAAAATTATATTAAAAGACATTATTAAATGGAACACCCATCTATCAATAAGAACTAATACTCTATAATATTAGACACCCACCCCCACCCCCACCTCCACCTCCAACTCCAACTATATGTATTCCATTTTTGTAAACCCTAAACCTATTACTTTTCATAACCAACTAACATAAACCCTAAATCTATTATGTTTCATAATCATCTTAAATCCTGAATGTGTCATCTTCATCACCATCATCAACGCTATTGAACTTAAAAGTTTTGCTTCAAGTATAACGTATACTTTATCACTTATTTCACTGTGTAGAGCAATGGAGGACGAAGACAACAATTCTAGTGAGACCGGCGTTCCATTGGTAAGTTTATCTGTCTTGTATTAACATTCTCAATCGTTTTCGGTTGTTCTTGTTTTGTTCGAGCTGTTCGGTACTGGTTTGCTAACTGTTAGAATTATGTTCGGTAATACAGTACTGAACATAATCCTTTCGTTCAATACATAGGTTCCGAACATTAATGCAGATAGTCAGTACTGTTGAACCGAATATCATCTTTATTTTCGTCACTGTTGAACTGAAGAAAACCATTAGTTTCGGGACTATTGAAATGAACATCATTTTCTCAATTTTGAAATTACATTCACACGTGTTTTCAAGGTGATACTTCGACTAGAGGCAGTAAGGTTGATTCAGAACTTGTAATGGATGATTGTAATGAATTTGTTACTCATGAGGTGAGTCTTTGATTGTTTTACAAATAATGTACCTTTTTTATGTGCAATAATTAGTTAGTTTAATTTATTTATTTCAGATATTCAAGAGTCAAGATGAGTTAATTCGATGGGCACGCCAAGTTGGAAGAAGAAATGGATTCGTTATTGTCATGCAGAAATCACATGGGGGTGGTATTCGAGGTAGGAAGCCAAGACTTAGCTTAGCTTGTGAGAGGAGTGGATCTTATAGGGACACTCGAAAAAACAGCAGGCCTAAGAAAAAAAAAGCAAGACTAACTAGTACAAAAAAATGTGAATGTCTTTTTTTATTGAAGGGCCAAAAATTAGCCACAAATGATGACTAGATCTTGATAGTTGTTTGTGGTGTGCATAATCATCCTGCTGTAGAATATCTTGAGGGTCATTCTTATGTTGGAAGATTGTCACATGAGGAAACCTCTTTGTTGGTAGACATATCGTCTTTTTACCAAGTCGTTTTGGTCCACTTGTCTATGCAACAATGTTTGACATTCCTCTCTCTTAGGTCAATACCGAAGTCTGTTGCCTCTCGCAAGGAGATATGTATTGGCTTTGTCAACAACAACCATTTTGTTCAAGTATTGGTTTCTAATATTTTTGTACATTCTTATATATTATAACGACAAATTTCTTAATAACGACAACATTTTCGTACATTGTAATATATATATATATATATATATATATATTTGTAGCTCATTTTGGAGATTGGTCATCCTATTCCACCCATAGTAACTAACTGGCGGAGGTACCATGACCCTTGTGCAGTAGGCTGGGAGGTTGCATACAATTCCTGAGTGCAACATTTCAAATCACTCATCAGTCTAGACGTAGCCACAATTGAAACAGTAGACTTGGATGAGGACTAATGTCATATGAATGAGCTAGAAAATAGAATTATAATGGATTTCAATTATGTAATTTTATTTATTAAACTAACTTAGAATGAAAAAGAGTGAATTGGAATGGATTTAAGTTATGTATTTTGAATAGATTTAATTCATGTTATTTTCTTTGTTCTAATGAATTGGAATGGCAAACAGTGAATTGAAATGAATGTTATTTTCTGTGTTATATTGAATTGAAGTTGATGAAAAAAGTTAATTGGAATGGATTCAAGTTACACAGTGATGAGCAAATTTTGTTCGGACATACTGTGCTGACAAGATCATTATTGCTCGACAAAACAGGTCTGAACAAAATACATTTTTTCGGCTACACAGTGGTGAACAAATTATTTTTATTCGATTCAACAGTGCTGAAATGAGTAGGCCAGCAACTGTGAAAGGGCTAGCAAGCATTTATGTTCGGCACTACAATACTAAAAAAACCATATATGTTTGGCATTACAGATAAACCCTTATAAAAGAATCAAAAACATTAATCAAATCATTTGCCAAAACTGACGGAGGCTTGCAGCATTATGAGTATGGTAAGACATATTTAGGACACAGAAGGTGCATGTTTTTAAGCATTGTAAAATTGATAGATGCAAAGTACAATTAACCCCAACTAAAATTAATGAGATACTAACCAAACTGTACATTTTTTTTAAAAAAATTCAGAAAAAGAAACCAAACTATGCATTGGTATAGTTTAATTTGATCCACCCAAAATCATCCATAAACAAACCTTAACCTCTGCATTCATGTCCTGCATATTCCGAATTCCCATCAATATTTACAAACCTCGAATCAAATTTGAATATATATATATATATATATCATAATAACACAAAAATAAGTCGATTTTTCACAAGACAAAAAAAAAAAAAAAGGGAACCAAAACTAAACGCTACCATCCCCTTCGACCACATTAGAACTAGTAGGATTTTCAGACAACAATTGTCTACAAGTTGGACATGAAGAGTGTGACACTAACCAAGTGTCTATGCATTTTATATGAAAACCATGGTTGCATTGGGGCAAAATTCGTACCTTCTCTCCCTCCACAAATTCTCCTAGGCAAATCGGACAGTCGATCGCCGGAGTGTCTAGCCCGGACTTATAAACCACCATCGGAATCTGACTCAGCGCATCCCTCTTCAGCCCCGTCGTGGCCAACCGGGCAGCTGTCCAATCCGGGTTCTCGAATGCAAGTCTTTGGCTACACCTTGAAGCACTTGATTCAAAAGTGTTGAAGCACTTCACCAGCAAAATGGATTCAATCGACGTAGAGAAGATGAATACAGTAGACCGACGGTCAGGGAAGGAGAGAGATGAAAAATTAGGTGGGTGTGCATTTCATTGTGAAAATATTATGAATATGGGTAGATTTGGTAATAAGTGGGGTGTCCAAAAAAATATTATTAAAATTTAGGGCTTAGGGTTGGGGTCCAAAGAAATGGAGGGTTCAAAGAATTTTGGTAGGTGCTAATAGCACCACTCTTTTTTTATTGAGTTTAATAATTAAAATACTATTTTTTTTATTGATTTACTTAGTGAAAAAAAAAAGAAAAATGATTTAAATTGAAAACAAATTAGAAGATTAAGGTTTTATTTGGTAAATTATAAATTAAAATTTTGTTTTATTACAAGAATAAATCCTTGGGTCTTTTTTCTTTTCTTTTTTTTTTGTAATTTCTCCTATTACTTTTTCAATTTTCTTTTGCCTCGTCTTTTTTATTTATAAATTTATCATCAAATCCAATATACAAACAATGTCCTAAAATTGTATCATTACTTAATATTAAGTTGAATTCAATTGTTTAAATTGAGTATGGTAGGTTATATTTGAATTTTGAATTTATGTTTATAAAAATTTAAAAATTATAAATAAAAAATTATTTGTTGTCTATTTTTATTTCAAAAAGTTGTAAGCTATTTACAAAATTTACTAATTTTTTTTTTTTTTGGTTATATATATATAGATATAAAAGAAGCTAGTTCATTCTTTTCTATCTATTCTGCTTCTTTCGGCTAGCACACACCGCTCATCGTAACAATCATTGGTTACTTTCTCTAGCCTTCTCCAAAAATCACGTTCACTCTTGACAATCACCTGTAGTTAATAGCAATCAACTTGGCTCATTGACAACTACCTTCAACCTCCACATCTCGCGAGTAATCACCTTTAGTCATCGCTTCTCACCTATTTTTAAAATAAATTTTAAAATGCGTATGTGTACTAATTTTTTTATTTTTATTCTTACAAAAAATAAACATAAATATATTTAATATTTATAAAAAAAATAATAATAAACTATAAACTTTACCCAACAATGTCTAAGAAAATTACATGGGCTGCGCATTTGATTTTAAAGACCGACAAACCACAGTACAAAATTAGGCCGACTATGATCGAGTAATAAAAGCTCCATTTGGATGAATGTGATTTGAAAAGTATGAATTGACATTAAATTTGAAGGAGAACTGTTTAAATTTAGGGGTTTTTTAGGAATGGCATTTTTTTTTATTTCCTCTTTAATGAATTTTTTTTATAAATTTTTAAATAAATTTTAGGGTACTAAATTCAACTTGACAAGACGAATTGAAAAATTATAATTTTTTTTTAAAAAAAAAATCAAAAAAAATCCAGAAAAAACAAAAATAAGTCAAAATAAGAAATCTTTTTCGGCTTATTTTCGTCTTTACTGATTTTTTTAAAATTTTTCAAAAAAAAATATATATGTATATATACTTTTTAGATTTGTCTTGAAAAGACAGATCAGAAAAGTAAAAAAAATGTGACATAATTTTGAAAAAAACAAAAATACTAAAGACAAAAAAAATCGAAAAAAATGTGACATAATTTTGAAAAAAACAAAAATACTAAAGACAAAAAAAATCGAAAAAAGGTGCCTTTCCCCGCCCAAAAAAAAAAATGACAGTTTTACCTATACATTTAGGATTCAATTAAATAATTTTATTAGATGATCGATTTCAAATAACTTTTTCCCTTCTTTGTTTTTTTAATCATATCAATTTTATATCTAAATTATTTGATTTTAGATTAATTTCACCTCTACAATCAATTGCTGTCCATTATAACGTTTTTGGTTTAGACCCTACTCATTTTGTATTCTGGACCCAGGTTTCATAACCTCGTAGGGTTGTTCATGTCTTTTTCCTCTTATTCTTACTTGAGTTTGGCTATTGGGTTGTGTCGAGCATGTTTGGAACAGCTTGATTGCTTAGTTTTCAAACTTTTGTTGCCAAGAATTTTGGTCTTCCGCTCGAGCGGCACTTTTTACACTTGAGCTGGATTTGCAAACTCTCAGTACTTTTGTAGGCTTGCAAAACTACTAGAAGAGTATATTCTATGCTCGAGCGGGTGGGCGCTCGAGTGGCCTTTTCTTGAGCTTGTGCGTTGGTCTGTTGTCTGCAAAACTACTAGATGTGTGTATTCTGCGCTGGAGCGTCACTTCTTGCGCCCGAGCAGAACAACTTATTATGTCTGACGCTCAAGCGTCATTTCTTGCGCTCGAGCGGACTATGTGTATTTCAGCTCATAAAAATGACATTTTACATCACTTTTTCATATCTCTTTCTCTCTCTACTCTTCAAAAACCCTAGATCTGGAGCTCCTCTTTCTAAAATCTCTCTCTCTCTTTCTCTCTCTCTCTCTCTCTTCATTTTCACTTAGATCCGTTGAGTTCTCTACCCTAGTGTCTTTGAGAAAAAGGTGGAGCATGTCGAGGGCTCGCATTTGATCTGGATAGATTTCTGTTTGAGCATCTTTGAAGTTTCTCATTTTCTCCTTTGATCTTCTAAACTGGAGGTTTTGATTTTCTACACTTTCATATGATTTTTCATTTAGTTATGAGTTTGTTGTGTAACAATGGTGGAATTTAGGTATACTATGAACAAATCGAGGGTTTGGGGTATTAAATCAAAAGAGGGGTTTCTAAGTGAATGAGCCATAAATGGTTATGGGGTTGAATATGAGGTTATATTGCAAAAAAATAGTTGATTTTGGCATTTGGGTTGATATTTGGGAAAGAGGGGGTTTGCCCTAAAAATGTTTCAGATATTTATTTTGTATAAATAAATGGAATTGGTATTGAAAATATGAAATTGAATAGATGTTGACATAAATGGTGGAGAAGAATATGTATTATCACTCACCTATGAAATTTTGAATAAATTGTCTGCCTTGAGATTGAATATTTGTTTAGAAATATCTGTATTGGGTTATCGGTGGAGAATAGCTATGATTATTGTAGAAATTGCATAAGGATTAGGTGAATTGAAACCAATCTCTTGTTGGTTGTCACTAAATATGACTATGTTTTAAATACATTGTATATGTATGATGTTTAGAAGGAGAAAGGGGGTATACTTCATGTTTGGGAGGAGAAAGGGTATGGATGTATAAAATACTGCCCAATCCACTAAAACCGCACCGATCCGCATTAATCTGCATCGCTCTAACCGCTAATCGCGATTTAAACTTTAAAATTTATAATCCGCCAACCAAACCGCTCCGCTCCGCTATAGTTAATACATATATATTTTTTAACTTCCAATAAAATATCAATGTAAAAATGAGTGTGAGAGAGATTTAATGTAATGCCCCGAAATATCCCAACACAAATTAGGCACATTAACCAACATTCATTAAGGAATAAAGATAGATCTCCAACCCTTTTCATCATTAATCAATAAAGAGTATGCAAAAGTTCTACATGCAAATTATACATTCAACGGTAAGAAAACACATGAATCTATAGCATGTAAAGCATTAAATCCCAAAATAAATAAAATGCCCTTAAGGGCTTACATCTTCCAAGGCTTGAGTCTGGTTACACAAAAATAGTTTCACGAACCCATACATTTAAAGCCCTTGGCTAGCAAATAAATTCACAACAAAAATAGAGTCATCTACTCTTCACAAAATATGTCCACGCCCTCAACCCGGTGGGATCACTACATCATTTCCTACACCAATATCCCATAGGAGTGAGCATAAAGCCTAGTAGAGAATCATTACAAAGTATACATAGTTATGCAAGATTCCCAATATTAAATGCAAATGCCATGCAATGCCAATTTAAGGAGAATTTCATTTACATGCTCTTTTGAAAATCACCATATTCAACAACAATTTGAAATCTCAACAATTCCGAAACTTACAATTTTATTCCATAGGGGCGGTAAATACGACTCAGGTAATCCCTAGGTTGGTGTCTGCAAGTAGGCTCAACTAGCACTACCAAAAACCCCACTTTACTGGTTGGTAACTGGAAAGGAAGTGGTACCTCATCTGCACGTGTTTTCGGTCTTTCACCCCGGACACTCAAGCCAACTTATCAATTTCATCTACACCTCCTATTCGGACTTACCAACATATTTACCCCATAAACATTTCCATGATTTCGTTTTACAATATTTCATTTTTAATGAAAGTTTTAATTCCCAATCCAATGTTCTTGACATGCAAGGTTTTAGAGAAGCCAATGCAACAATTATCTATTCTACATCATATTTCTCCACTTTCAACATAATTTCAACAAATATTCTATGATGATCAAAATTTCCTTTTTCACCTTTCAATGCCATTCCACAAATAGCCAAAAGCTTGCTACCATTTATCAATAAATATAACGACATGTCCACAATTCATGCACTTCCATCATTTTCATCATTTCAAAGTCATAGCAAAATTTGGACAACAATCTCCAATCTCAATAATTCTCACGTGTAGAGAAACCCATCATCAATATATATGCATTTGTAATAAAACAAGGAAACTCTCCACTTTCTTTACTTATCATGGCACACAACTATGAATTTATATATATATATATATATATATATATATATATATTATCACCCTCAACATATGCGTTAGTAAAACTGAACATGAAGGACTTATGTATTGTTAACGAGGGATAAGCAAGGCAAAGCAACTCAACATGGGAATTTTTGTCACGCCTTGAATTCAAAGACCTAGAACTGTAAATTGCAACTAAATTATGTTTTATGATAAAGAATATTAATTTGTGGAGTTAATTGAACATATAAGGGTAACAAAATCACTCAAAAGTCAAAATTATTGACTGATGCATATGGAGCTCACTAGCCAGCCACGTGCAATCGCACATGCCCACACTATTACAAAAAAGAAAATGCTATGCTGTTAAGTTTTTTACCAAATAAATGACCAAATATCTCGGAAAATTATAGAATATTTTCGAAATATCACATGTCCGTACTTTTTGACCAATCATCATTCAATATATCCCTTCATGTTCCCCAACCATTCAATATAATACCTTACATACTCACATTTTTCACCAATCATAATACTACGGAATACCACATGTCTATACTCCGACATTACTAAATAATTACTCAAATTTTGCGAATCCCAGACTCACGTGAAACATTTAGTAATTTATTTAGTAAAAAATTTGGTATCACTTTTGCAGAACCAGGCCTCCGCTCGAGCTCCCAACCCTACGCTCGAGCGTACAACACTGCACAACAATTACTGGATGGGTGTATTCCCCGCTCGAGCGCCAACACCTCCGCTCGAGCGTACAGGCCAAAAATCTGGGCAACTAGTTTTGGTTTCTAAACTCAACCAACCTGAAACAAATCCGCCCAACACATCCTATAACTCAAATACGTAGAAAAAAGGATGTAAACAAAATAGTAATCAACTACCAACATCCACGGACACATGTCCGGATCACTATACAACAAGGGTAAACCCGGGATCGCTATAACAGGTGCTAAAGGAACTGCATCCCTACCGGCACTTCTACTACATATTCGTCATCTATTCCCTTGTGTAGACATCCTATAAAATCCAAAAACAAAATCAAACTTAGTACACATCGCAATAGCCTTCCCGCGGCACACATTCACCACCGCTAAGCTACAAGACACACTTAGCCCCCAAAACATACAATTCCCATTGCATATAAACAATTAAGCATCTAAACACATAATTGAATCAAGTCCACAAAAATAGCCACTCATCCCGAAACTCTCAAGGAATTCCTATTAGAAACCACGTTGATCAGGCGTGTCTCCAATAGGACCTCAAAGTAAGTTCACCGGTTACAAGTACTATCCAAGGAATTTAATCCCATTCTCACATAAATGCAACATATAAATCCTAATACTTATCCTAACTTTATACAGCGTCCTCACCAAGCATAGTAAACCCTTTGCGAAAAAAACCATTTCCCACAAGCCCAAAGTATTCAAACTCGGCTCGCTCTGATACCAAGTTGTAATGCCCCACTTTTTATTACTCGGAATCCATTACCAAAATCATTAAATTAATTCAATTTTAGAGATAACATGCAGAAACTCTTTACATCAACGAGAAAGAATAAATAAAAATTCTCTCATTCAAATACAAAATGAATGCAACAAGGGTATAACTAAATAAATTGCCCATAGGCTTACATATTTAAAAGTAAAAGAAAGGGTTTAACATTTTTACAATAATGACATTCCGTCCACAAATAGAAAGGGCCCCATGGCCAACAACTAAGGGTGACCCTCGATCTCGAGCACTTGCTAACATCCCCTGAAAAAAATTTAGCAACGTGGGGTGAACAGAAAGTCCAGCAAGGATCCCAACATGATCCTAAACAATAACAACCTACAGATAGCTATGATTATGAATGCTTCATATCATATCATATACATATTGTGGCGGTTTATAATCAAAGTATACATACATAGATATTTTTCTCAAAATCATCCAATTTATTCAACAACACAACCAGTTCACATTTACTTCTCATTTTTCCATCTTTAATAAAATATCACATAATAACCGTATTTTTCATCTTTAACAAAGTATTGCATAATAACCGTATTGCCCTTGAAACAAATCACAAAGATCCGATTTTTCTTTTCCTTGATTCTTACAACCTCCATGCATAATTACATTTATGATTTTTCATGCTTTAAACCCAAGGTTAAGGAAAATGCTATCAACAATCAATTTGATACACCCACGTGTACACATAACCATTTAATTCAAGAGATGGAAACAACACACACCTAACCACTACCTACTAAACCTTTAAGACAACTTGATCTCCCAGAACCACAATCATCATAACACAGTCACACTGAAACAATAATAATAAACAACTCTACTCTACCTGCCTTAAGCACGATAAGCCAACGGTACATCTTTTCAGAACAAAATGCCAATTTTCCAGACACCGGCTGCAAAGTAATGGTACCTCTGCTAAGTTCTCCAGACGCTAGCTGGAAGGTACTGGTACCACTTATTCTTAGCACGACCAAGTTCTCTAGGTGCTAGCTGGAAGGTACTGGTACCTTATATTCTTAGCGTGTGCACAATTTCAAACCATCATATGGACTTGCCTTTTTCTCGTGTCCTGCCTTTCGGAAAAGTTTGAAAAGAAAGGCCTCACAGTTCGGACTCCTGTGGTTCTGAATCTAGTCTCACAAGTGCAATGTGAAACTGATAAACACCAAAGAGTCCAAATCTAGCAAATCGTTTTGGAAAATTGATTTTGAATTAAAAAGTGCCAAAATTGGACTGCTTTTCCAGATACAGAGTCCCCACCTAAATATATTAGTTTTGGGAAAATTTAGAAAACCCTGACTTGTGCCGAAGGCCACGTGTCCGTCATCACCAAAGTTGCCTCGGCTCGGGAACTTAGGTACAAAGGGGGAAAGGTCATGAAATGAGCACCCCCGCTCGCCCGATCAAAGATCGGCCTTTACTAATCATGATATGAGCTTTTATAAACATTATGCATTCTTATTCCTATTATTGAACTAGCTTTACTATGTGATACGCACAAAAGCAAGTATAGACTAGTTTGCCCAACTTGGAACAATTCAACTCATGTTTGTTTGTGAAAATGGTTTGAATTTGCCACCAAACGTAGTGGGCTTAAAACATGATTTGCTACTTAACAAAGTGGGCTTGAAACGCATATTCGTTGAACTGTTCCAATTCAAACAATAAGTCTTCATCCATAGGCATTCATGCAGTTTAGCAAGTAAGCACATAGCCTTATGGCAAGCATGCTAATCATGGCAACATGGAAATCACACTCATGCAAGTATGCTAAAGCGTAAAAGCTTACCGAGTACTCCAAGCCAAAACAAAAACTAGTTAGAAAGATGCATGATCCTAACTATACAAGATGCCTAATGCAACGCATGCGATAACCCAATTAATAGGCTCGGCTACTAATATGACATATGAATCGATTTGAACAACATGCGATTTAAACACGCATTCAAAGAAGATATTGAAATAACAATGCAATTTGAATGATGCGCCGAGCCTCGGTGCATGCAAGACAAATGAATGGATGCAATCATGCAAGCATAAGGTATGCTAATTGAAAATGTCCCTAATCTAACCATCAAAAGTGATTAAATAAAAGGGAAAAAGACGTGGGGTTGGGAGACATACATACACACACGCACACTTATTACAACATTATGCCCTCGCGAAGGAGGGTCCAAATGAATAAGCTAACCAACTAGCTACGCTAATTAAACTAATTATTACAACACTTGAGACTAATTAACTATTCTAAGCTAATTGAATATTACAAATAAACTAACTAGCTAGGTACTTAACTAATTAATTGCAAAACAACTAAACTAATGAATTACAACACAAATTAATCAACTAATTAACTAGACAAGTTAACTAAACGGCCTCGGGAAACGAGGGATGCATGCATGCTCGGTTCCTCCACCCGAAAAGTCACCGTTTTGCTGCTGCGAGCCTCTGTTTGCACATTTGAACAGCAAAAACTTTGCCAACTTCCAAAATACCTCTGCTCCACCTCAGGAACACATTGTGCAAATTTCATTGGCGCCCGACAGGGGCCCTATCGGCTACCAATGGTGGCCGATCAGCTGCTAGTGGTGGTCGGTCGGCCACTGATGACATAAACTCCTCTTTTTGCTGCAATAGAGACCAGACAGAGCAAAACAGTGTATTCTTACAGATTATTTGCACACTTTACCTCTCATTTTCATCGGGAGATCAAAGGAGGGACAAAATTTGGGTTTACAAACCATCAATCAAGCAATTTCATTGCATGATGGTTTGTGAAACCAATTATGCAAGTTCAATAAATGCAAAATGAGACCAAAGGACCATCACCCTATCATGCATGATCAAGGGCAATGGAGACCAAGGAAAATGGTACATTTCATCACTTTTGAGTATTAAATGTCTCATTTCCCTTGTGTTCAAACTAACGTCCGATTTGAACACATGTAATGCAACACAAAGGATGTTTATCTTGCCTCTTTTACTTGTCCAATTTTGTTTACTCATTTTAATTACCAAAGTCATTCTTTAATTGATTTGTCCATTAGTGAGTGTCCTCTAATGGAAAGATGACACCAACAACAAGTTGCTTTGGACATGAAGGAGGTATTACATTGTTGGTAATGAAGCCCCTAAGGGATTAAACCATTAGGTGCAACACCTCCTTTTCATACTTAGGCAAACAAGTGGTTTGAAACCACTTTCAAAGCAAACAAAAGAATGAAGAATGGAGGGAGATTGCAGAGATTATAGTGCTGAAATGAAGTGCAAAATAACACTAAAACATGCTATTAACTCAAAACAATGATGATTAAAGCATTAAAACATCAAGTTAATGAAGGAAATTACACCACAACTATGCAATACAAGACTCAAATGAATTAACTAGCCCAAAACAGAGCCAAAATAGGTCAAAACAGAGCTTAAAACATACTGGACTTGAGCCACAAAAAGCTAAAATAATAAGCTAACATGTGAGGCTAACTAGGCATGCAAACAAGACACAAGGAGGGGAGGTTAACCCCTCCAATTTTGGACTTCAAAAGTTGATTTTTACCACTGAAAAACCACTGAGATTTAGTGGTTAAAAGGTTAAAAAAAATTGTTTTGAAAGTGGTGAATAATAGCGTAAAAGCTTAACAAGCTAAGAAGTAAAAATGGTGGACAACCCCTTAACTCAAAATAGCCTAAAACCACCATTTTTAGGTCATAAAAAAAGAGGTTTTTACACTTCAAAACCAGCCTTAAAACAGTTTAAAATGATGGCAAAACAAGTATATAAAGCAAGTAGAAACAAGGCAAGTGCCATACCTTTGAAGTAAAACACAAAATAGCAAATAATCCAAGCTCAAACCACCTTCTAGAGCTCAAAGAAGGTCCCAAGTTATCTCAGCCCAAAGGTGAGAGCATTTGGTTAAGGGTTGGTATGCAAAAGCTAAGAGAAACGAGACAAATGTGTGCAAAATAACAAGAGAGAGAGAGAGAGAGAGAGAGAGAGAGAGAGAACATAAAATATATATTGTCAACTATCTAAATGGTACAGGATTCTAAGACCAAATGTTCAAATTCTTGGACAAGAAACATTCCCCATCAGATATGTTTGGACTAATGTCCGAAACCTACCTACAAAGTTGAAACTCCAAGTGAATGTAATTCAAGAAACGGTTAGCAACTTCAGTACAACAGTAGTTACCTATATTGCCTTGGATCATTAGGAATAAGTTTGTAGCTTTGAATAATTGATAATACATTGTGGGATGATTTTATTTATTTATATTTTATTTTTTGTCTATAACAGGTTCAGTCATGTGGCTCGCTAGTGACAGAAGAACACCCATACGCAATGTTGATTCCCATTGAATTCTTTTTAATGGGGTTTGGCTTATACAGGCAACAACTACCTTTATCTGCAGCATCAAGTAATGGATCAAACCCCGCCAAACCTCCTAGTCTGACGTATTCATGCATAGCACCAGAGCTGCTCTCCCCTGAGAGCTTAGGGATCAAGCTTAAACCTATTAAAACCCGCGCAACCATTGAAATTTGATAGAGTAGAAATGCCTCTCTCCCTGCTTCACCTCATTTAATCAGCGTTGCATATTTTGGCAAGCCACAGAAGCAGAACCACAGCTTTGCACGTAAATATACAACCATGTTAAGTATATAATGTCTTCATGGTAGCACATTCTTTGATTGGTTTTTGTGCTCAGAGGGAGAGGATTTTTGTGTTCAATTAGGTTTCAGTGAATCAATTCTTTCTAATCAAGTGTAGATAAAGCAGATGAGAGATATTGTAGTTTGAGGGGTAGAGGTATTCTTTTTGAGCATGGCTTAATGTTGTGTTTGGTTGAGGAATTTGAGGGATTTGGAAAGGAAAATGGAAAAAGTAGGTGAAATATGAATAAAATATGCCTAAATTTCACATAGTTTCACACACTTTTTCCCTTTTCCTTTCCAAATCCCTTCCCAAATCCTCCAACCAAACACACCATAAATGTTCGCACACATTGATGATGACTACTTTGTAAGTTTAACTGTTCGTTTATAATAAAGTCCTTTTATAGAAATGAGGGGAATTCTTATATTTAAATGTGGTTTGGTAACGTCCCCTCTTCACTCCACAGCTAAAAGCCGAAATAACAAATCAACGCAAATAATAATAATTAGGTGTGTGCTATAAAGTTAGCAGAAATGTTTATTTTCTTATTTTTTACTACTAGAAAAAAATTGTCCAAAATGTCATGTCTCGAAATTTAAGTAATTAAATAAGAGAAAACTAATTAACCTAAGTTTAATTACTTAATAGAAGTCCTCTTTTTATCCCTTACTCATTTCTAAAATTGCACCTTCAGCATTTACTTCATTTCCCTAACAATTGATTTACATCATATGATGACATAGACAATAGTTCATTCAGTTACAACTGGAGTTCATTTGGAAAGTAATTATTTTAATTAATTTTTTAATTTTATAAAAAAAAAAAAAACATGTAAAAAAAATAGAAAATTTTGATCAAAGTGTTTTGACTTTATGACCATTTTAATTAAAAAGCTAACAGCCAAACGTTGACTCTCGTATCCATTCTCACAAAGTTGAGCCAATTCCCAATCAAATAGATGAAGTGCAGGAGGTACCAACTAGAATGCTGTAGGGTCTTGCTATGGTTACATTCAAATGCACCATACATCCAATCAAGGACGGATCTATGTGGAGACTGTAAGGGGCCGTGGCCCCCCGCTTTTGGCTTGACTACCTATGTATTCTTTTTTCTTTTTTTTTTTTTTATTACTGCTATTTCCTATGTGAGGTGTATTGGCCCCCAACTCTTCTTTATTCTATTTTTTTTTTTTTTATTTTAAAACACTTCATGTGCTCTTCTCTTTCTGTCTTCTATAGTTTTTTTTATTCTTATATTTTTTATTCTCTCTTCTTTTAATTGTAAGTTTTTTTTTTTTCTTTTTTCTTTTGGACTTATCTCTTGATTGTAAATTACGTGTTAAATTTTTTTTTTTTTTTGTCACAAATTCAACCATATAATACTCAATTCATTGTCAAGAAGAAGATTCACATGATAGGTATAGAAAAACACACCACCAATGTTGGCCAACTATTCTTTTCTCTCTTTAAGCAAGATTTAAAAAAAAAAAAAAAAAAAAAAAGAGAAAGAAGAAGTTCAAAAGTACGTAATTTCTCAAGGGGCAAATGAAGACACACACAACCAATGCAACTCATATAGTTTAAATCTCTATAACTAAATATCCACAATTCTTCAAAGCCAAATATAAGAATCCCTGATACAAATAAAGACATTATCAACCTCAAATAATACTTCACAAAAGCTTACATATACATCGATAAGCCTCTTGATTTGAAGTCAAAAGTAGTCCATCATATCTTAAATAAATATGACACATGAGGATAGGTGCTGTAAAAACTTCAAATTGTGGTTTGAAATTCACTGAGACTTATGAGCTTTGAAAGTGGACTATTGAGAAGCCAATGTGCAGGAAATTTTGGTACAAAAGTCTTCCATGTTTTCAAACTGGCCAAAGTGCCTCAAAGGCTCTTGAAAGGTCCATATAATAGTTAAATAAGTCGGTTGAAATAACAAAATTTGAATTGCTGATATGGTCAAAAACTGATATCAGATTATCTTACAGGCCATGTAAGAAAATAAATTGGATGGCTATAACCCCAACAATAATTGTGTAACCTAACTGAGTAAGACATGCTTTGAGGCTAAAAATAAGTCCTATTCTATCCTGCCTATGCCTCAAGTTAATAAATAAGCTAATAGCAAGCATGGGTTGTAGCAGCTTTTGATTGAAAGCTAGTTGTTTCTAGATTTAAAGCCAAAAAGAAAGGTTTGACTAGTCAATCTGTTAATTTTTTTAAATAAGGGAAAGAAAGAAATTTAAACATAAATAATTAATAAGACAATGATACACCTCCCTCTCCACAATAAAAGAAGACTTCACCTAATCCAAATCAATGTTACAAAAAAGCCTTTACTACCACCAACAAAATATAACACCAAAAAAAATGATCAAAACAGCAGCATAAGTCTAGAATTCGGAACCAAAATAATATCAGAAAATAGGAAATTAAATCACAATTGGCGAAGACCCAAACTCAGCTCATTCATAGAGTGATACTTAACTTCTGTGATTCTATCACAATCAAGTGCCCAAAAAGCCGAAAATAAACACTCAAGCAAAGAAATATAGGGCTAACATCACTCAACCCTCAGCAAAAAAATATCATATTAAAACTATATGAAATAATTTAAAAAGTAGTAAGAACTCTAATTGAAAAAGGAAAAAATGCTTCAGGAGTATAGCTAAAGAGATGATTTTGTGGGGAGCATTTTCCATTGTTTCCCAACATGTTTGAAAAGTTTCTTACAAGCCTGTACATAGTATTTCCAGAATTTTTAGACCATTCACGGAAAAAAAAAACCCAATAATTTCTGCTAAAGTTTCTTAAAATTTTGTCTAAACATCCTATTGAAAACTAGTCCCTAGGAGCTGCATTTCCATTGTAAAACCAAGTTTTGTAGCAAATATATATAAAGCATGAAGCAAAAGTTTCACACTGGTCCACTCGTAACTTACACAGCCAAGTTCCAACTCTGTTGATCAAAAAATTCCATAAGAAGAAGACTTTCAACTATTCCAACAAAAATCCAACCATCCTAAAATTCAAAGAAATATTCTAAATATTAAACTCATATATTCCATACCATATACAAATTTTATTTTATTTTTTTTTTTGATAAATTACCATACCATATACAATCTCACTTTTGCACACCCAAGAATCTCACTATTTCTTCAAATAGGGGAAAATATATGTTTCACTTTCCACACATTCCATTGTCACATTCAACAATGGTAATGAGCTCAATTAAATTCTACCCAACCACCATAACATGTAAAATCTGTAAACATTAAAAACACATCTATTTTTAAAAGAATACATTTAAACCCATTAAGGAAGAACATATATAAACCTACTTTTAGAATTAACACCAAATAGAGAAAAATAAAACAAATTAAACCCATTAAAGAAGAATTGACAATGTCAATGCAAACATAAACAATCAGCCACCCCCCTTCCTACATTTATTTTTCTTCATTCATTTTGTCATTTTTCCTTTCTCTTCTGTTCTTAATCCATATCAATTTCCATTTTCTCCCATGTGACCTTGTACAAATAGATGTCCATTTAGAATCACTACCAACAACTTTAAAAGGATTCCAAATTAAACAAGGCCGATAAAGAATACTATGCATTAGCTATAATTGAAAACAAGCTAAAAAAATCGTAGAAAAATTAAATCGCTTCGGCTTACTTTGCTATTCATTCATTGGTTTTTAAACCAATTATGCTAGCTGCTAGGCTCATCACATATTTTTTTAGCACATTGGTTTGAGCTGATGGCGACTGAATATTACCGTATAACACATAATTAATCGACATGCCTATCATCAAATATCATTTTGAATAGTGGATATTTATGAGGACAAAAAAAATCCAGGAATATTTTATGCGACACATATGTCAAATGCCAAAAAAACAACATAATGTCATTCTAGTAGTCATCTATAATCTTATATTAAAACCTCGTCATTTAGTGAAAAGTATTTGCTATGATTTTCTTTTGGAGTTTTTGGGACCATCTTATCTCAGTTAAACTTGACCTTGAAAGAAAATATTACAAAAGAAGTATGAAATTCCCTTAATGAAGCACAGTGACCCCACTCGAATCATCTACAATGATTCAAAGGTAAATTCTATGTCATGTAGTCTGCCTTTTGCATCAATTTTGTAGTTTTAATTGCAATTAACTCGATTTTAACTAGAGAGAGAGAGAGAGGGAAAGGAAGTGAATCACCATGAAAACCATGAGGCTCTAATGGTCTTCAAAACTCCAAAACAATAGCAGTCACACCTGGAAAAACAAAAAAAGACTTTGTTCAATACTGTACCCTTTAGGGAAGAAAAAATTATCCAAAAAAACTACAAATCAAACTCCTACTATTCATGTGTTCCGAAACAAAAAGGTGATGGAAACCAAAAATAATAAGACAGAAAGTTCTATACATTGAGAACAATGTCTATGAGATATATGGCCAAAACTGAACAATAAAAACAAAGGAATGGTAATAAATTAGTGACATAATAGCTGAATTACAAATATGAACCTAACAACAACAATAATAAGGGTTTTCTCAAAGATGAGAAAACATCTTCTCAAATCCTCAACATCAGAACTTTTAACTCAAACCTAATAGCAAAAAGGAGCTTAGGGAGATGGCTAGGGTTAGAAATCCAATCAAAAAATCAGATATCTAATATACCCATTTTAGAAACCCATTCAAAAACATATAGAAGATAAGGGAGATAGATAAGGGTTTAGAAATTGGGGAGAGAGAGAGAGACCACCTTACCTGGTGAGCATGTAATAGTCGGCGGCGGCGACTTTGGATTTACACAAAATCGTCGGTGAGGGAGGAGGAACGAGAGGAAGGAGTTGTGTGTGAGAGTGAGATGAGAAACGTAGAAGGAGTTGGGGCAAAATTTTGGGGGAATCCCAATTTGAGGGGGAATTTCAAATTAAGGTAAATTTTGTGTACAAATTTGCTCCTAATTTTTTTTTAGAGATGTAAAAGAGTAATGCTATGTCGCTCGAAAATTGTCCGTTTTTGCCTTTTTTTTTTTTTTTTTTTTGAATCAGAAACGAAGAAGAAGAAGATAAGGGAGAAGAAGAAGAAGGGAAGGAAGAAGAGAGAACTGGATAGGAGAGGGCATAAACCAGGGGCAGAGGCGAGGCGGAGGTTGAGCTGCTGCGACGATCGGCGATCGGCCGACGATCGGCCGAGCTGCTGCGACGACTTCTCTCCCTCTCTCTCTCTCTGTTTCCATTTTCAGGGGATTCGGGGGAGCTCATTCGAGCTCCCAAGCTTTATCCAGATGTAAAAAATAGATTAGCCTTGTTAAATTAATATTTTTAATTTTATTTATTGTTTATACTTTTTACTTTATTGGAGTTTTATGACTCAGTTTGTGAAAAAAAAAAACAAAACAAAATTTAGACACGTGTAGAAAGTATAAATTTAAAATAATTTAAAATTACACCAAATATATAAAATATATATATATTATTTTTGTGTATATATATTCCAAATCTCATGAAGTTTTGATGAAAATGTTACTCACAAAGCGAGATGAGGGTCTAGGTTCGAAGAAGCAACATAATTTATGAATTTATAAACTTTCAAAAAGATTCAGACATATGGTCATGACATCAAACCTTGAAAAAGAATAACAAAATCAACAAATAAAAAGCCACAAAATCAAAAAAAATATATATATTACATTCAGTGAGACAAAAATATACCAAAAAGAATTCAATTTTATTGAATCCACTGTATCAAGCCATATATGCATTTTAAGTCAATGGAAGAATTCAATTTTATTGTAAACCAATAAGAGCATGAAGTGAAGAATTTCTCAAAAAACATGAATAGAAATAGAATTAATTGATAAATATTTCTCAACAAATAGTCTAGTCCTGAGGGGATATATTTGGTCATCACAAACAAATGAAAACCAGCCTAACACCATTACAGACTTAGCAATGACATTGATTGCCGGTACATTAGTCACTTGTAATTTTATGAGGGCAAAGCTAACTTGATATAAAATCAAGGACAAAATGATTTCCAAAAAAGCAGTAATACCAAAAGCATTCATTTAAATCATCATAGTTCCTCCTATAAGTTTTCTGAATGAAACTGTATATTCAATTGTGTTTCTTTACAAGGAGGTCATCAGTTCATGTAACCCTAAACCTATGACTGAAAAAGAAAAATGCGAAAAAGGAAATACAGCCAAATAGTTACACCACAATCTTTCCTAATTCTATACATAATACAATCTTCCCTAATTCTATACACAATATATTCTCACACCCCCGCTCAAACTCAAGGTGTTTTAGCAGAAAACACTGAGAGTTTGCTAAGAAGAAACTGAAACCGAACTGTAATGTGAGTCTTGGTGAAGAAGTCCGCAAATTGCAAAGTCCAAGAGACAAAAGGAAGCGAGACAGAGCCAGGCTACAGATGCTATCGGACAAAGTGACAATCAATCTCAATGTGTTTTGTCCGTTCATGGAAGACAATATTGTGGGCAATCTTAATAGCACTGTGATTGTCACAATAGAGAGAGGTCGGAGAAGACTGAGGGACACCGAAATCAAATAAGAGACAACAAAGCCAAACAATTTCAGCAGTTGCATGAGCCATAGCACGGTACTTAGCTTCGGTAGTAGAGCGAGCAACAACAGTTTGTTTCTTGTTTTTCCAAGATATCAAGGAATCGCCAAGAAACATACAAAAACCAGACGTGGACTTACAATCAGTAACATCACCAGCCCAATCAGAATCAGCATAGACCACCAAATCCAGAGAGGAAGTAGAGGACAATAGTAAACCCTGAAAGATAATACCTCAAAGATAGCGAAGAGTCCGAACCAAGGCAGCCCAATGTGGGGAGCGAAGAGCAGAAACAAACTGGCTAACCACATAAACAACATAGGCAAGATCAGAACGCGTAACCGTTAGATAAACGAAGCAACCCACGAATGAAATAATAGCCAGGTGTGGTCCAAATATAGCACCCAGATATATATATTTTTTATTTTATTACCCTAACACCCACAAATATCAGAATTTGAATAACTCAGTAATATGAACCAGAGTTTGAGGAAGACCCAAGAGAGAGAGAGTCTAAAGTCAAAGCCCAAGCCGAAGAGGGGTCAGACAGAGATCGCGAGAGAGAGACACTTCACAACCACAGACCAGAGATAGAGGCTTTGCGAGATAGAGAGAGAGGCTTCACGACCACGAACGTGAGCTTGAAGAGAGAGAGAGAAGTCGCGATTTTGATGATGACGAACCAGATGAACTAGAGAGGGCTGATATGAACTAGAGAAGTTGCGAGTCAAGATTGATGATGATCATGGACTAGAAGAACCAGAGATGGGTCAAGATAGATGCCCAACGAATAGCGAAGACGAACCACGATGACAATTGAGCTTTGATACCATGCAAGTTTTCTGAATAAAGCTATATATTCAATTGTGCTTCTTTACAAGGAGGTCATCAGTTTATATAACCCTAAACCTATGACTGAAAAAGGAAAATACGAAAAAGGGAATACAGCCAAATAGTTACACCACAATCTTTCCTAATTCTATACACAATACATTATTCCTTAATTCTATACACATTACATTCTCACACATCCACAAGGAATGCTTTGATATCCTTTTCTACTCCTAGCAACTTCCTTTTAGAACAAACTCAAATATTATTTAACATGAGTTTACAAAATTATAAAATCTAAACTTCAAAGAGAACCGAAAATTACCAAAACAAATCACCTAATAAACATCTCATATAGACACATGATATTACAAAAGCCAATACAAGATAAAATATGAAACTGACACTACAAAATCCCACAAATAATATAAGATATAATCAACATAACAAAAACATAATTGCAATATTACTCAATTACACAAGCATACAACCATCAAACTTCCGTGATAGGACTATAGAAATAACTAACCTTTAGGCCATTGCCATTAGGAAGAATAACATGATCCACTGCATTAAATAACTTAGGGCTACAAACAATAACAAAAACGTAAAAATTAGAACTTAAAAAATGGACAATCATATAAATAGATTTTATAAATATCTATAGAGAGAACCAGAGATTAGGGTATAGGTTTGAATTTATTATAGCGATCCCGGTTTGGACCCGACACTTGTAGTAGTTGTAACAACCCCGATCTGTAATTAGCCACTAATCCGTATTTAATGATGTTAATGAGAGGATTAAAATAAATTATGTGTTTATTCTGCATTTTGCATGATTTTGGCTTTCTATCTGTTACTTGTAGAAATATCTGTCTGATATTCCGCTTTAATATGAAAATTGAAAGTTTTATCGGCGTCCAAAACCGAAGTTGATTACATCAATATGTTATTTGAAATTTTTAGAACACTATGGCAAATTTTATTAAAAATTGATTCAGAACAATTAATTAGGTTGTGTTTGGTTAGCCTAATGTTCCAATTAATGCATTATATTGTTATAATTATATATTCAACACATTAAGCTCATTTGAGCTCATTTCTTTCATCTCCCTTAGTGCACAAATCTGAGAATTCATCTTAGAGTGAGAGAGAGTGCAATTCTAGAGAGAGAAAGGTAGAGATTAAGGAGAAATTGAAGGCTTTGACTTGAGCTCACCAAGATTGTGCTAGAACAAGAGTAATTGACTCTAGGTAAGATTACAACCTCTAGATTGTGTAACTAAGTCATTTAACATGAAATTTCTTCAAGATTATGAGTTTGATGTATATTTTGAGCTTAGAATAAAGATTTGAGTTGCAATTCATGCATGCATGTACATTTTCCCACAAATTGAGCATGAACTCCAAGAATTCTCTCTTGCATATTTAAAATTCATCTTCATTTGGGGAAATCATCAAGTTTCAAGTTGTTTTGTGGTGTTTGATCATGTTTTGAGAAGTTTGATACAAGAAAAATTCATGCATGTTGTATTCATGAACATTCATCATGTTTTAAGTTGAAATTGTGAGTTTTTAACAAACTCTTGGGCCATGATTTTATGAAATGATCCTAAATTCTTCGTGTTTTACAAGTTTACTATGTTTTCCCAAGTTTTAGGGCCCAAGAGATGTGTTTTGGAAGGTTGAATTCGAGTTTTGAGCTTGGGAAGTCAATCTGGATTTTCTAGAAATTTGACCCATGCTCGAGCGAGTACTTTCACGCTCGAGCGTGAACCATGAATTTATGCACCACGCTCGAGCGTGGGTCGAGCGCCAGTTGAGCGTGAAAACTTTGCATCCAGTACTTTTTAGAGTTTACAGTCCGCTTGAGCGGGGAAAGTCGCGCTCGAGCGAAGATTTATTGTCTGCATGTCCGCTCGAGCGGGGAAACCCACGCTCGAGCGTAGACCTCATTTTCAGAAAAATTGACTAAGTGTTCCAATTTATGTTTTGGCATCCTTATTGCATCTTAGGCATTCCTAAGCCTTAATTAAGCCATAGTAATGGGGTTACGGATTAGAAACACACTAAGGAAATAATGTACTAAGTTTTGAGACTGCTAATGTGTGTGTTTTAGGCAATGTGATAAGAAAGAATAAGAACCAATGTAATGAAAACTAAGCCTTAATGGTCACTTGAATATGTAATGACAAGACATGCTTGTGTTATGTATTTTGTGATTGTAGGTCAAGACCTGAGCATTGATTGACCGCTTACTGGAACCACTGTGAGTAACATTATCGTAAAGATACGTTCGTATGAATTTTGTTCTAAATGAAATATGATAAGCTGTGATTTCTGAAATGATATATGTTTTCGTGAACGAATATTCCATGTTTGAAATCTATTATGGCATCCATAGATAGTCCTAAGTCATGGGGGACGACATGAAAATGCAGGTCCATGACATACAAGTAATTACGAGATCTCGTTAGCCACTTCATTGTGGTGATATGGGTTTAATCGGTATCCGAAACCGATTACTCTAGTCGGAAGACATTATGTGATATGTTCTATGGGATGTACCATTATTATGTTCTGATATGAAAATGATTATGCTATGATCTGTTTTCCGCTTATGATGTGTTCGGATTTCGTTCACTAACCCCTTTACCTTAATGTTATTCACTGGGTTTTAGCTCACTGTTTGTATATATATATATATATATATATGTATAGGTGAGCATTCTGGAGTTTGAGCCTGAAGGCTTTTGTCTAGATCTGTGTTTCGTTGTCAGCCAACCATTGTGCCTCACGTGGAGGTTCCCGAAGCGTCCTGTGTTTAAGTTATGTGGTTTCTGTTTATATAAGACTTGTTTTGATGTCGTTGGCTGTATTTAAAATATTGTAATGTGTGTGGGTATAATGTATGGTTGACTACTGGTTATGTATATAAAGTTTTAATATTCTGTTTCATATAAGTTAGCACAGCTCATTGGACAACCATATTTTTGTATTTGCTTCCGCTAGCCCCTTAATCTTGTTAATCTGTTCAAAGGCCTTCGGTAATCCAATGATTACTGGCCGGTTACGATGCTAAACCTATAGGGGCGGGTTTAGGTCGTGACAGTAGTCCAGACTCGGGTTTATGGTTTTTGAATGTTGTTCATTGTCTTTTACTCTTTATTTCTCCTTAAATTTGGTTATTTGGATGTGTTGAGTGTGTTTGGAATAGGTTGGTTGCTTGGTTTTCAAACTTTGTGCTACCCAAAATTTTGGTTCTCCACTCGAGCGGCCCTTCTTGCACTCGAGCGGGATTTGCAAACTCTCAGTACTTTGCCCATCTGCAAAAGTACCAGAGGGGTGTTTTCCACACTCGAGCGGCGTTTCCTACACTCAAGCAGGTGGGCGCTCGAGTGGTTTGTCTGTTGCTTACAAAAGTATTGGAGGTGTGTATTCTGCGCTCGAGCGAGACTTCTTGCGCTCGAGCGGACTGTGCGTATATTAGGTCGCAAAAATGACTTTTTACATCACTTTTTCAGATCCTTTCTTCCAAACACCCTAAAGTGAGACTCTCTCTTTCTAAAATACTCTCTCTCTACATTTTCTTCTAAATCCGTTGATCTCTCCGCCCTAGTGTCTTTGGAAAAAGAGTAGAGCATCTTGAGAGCTTCATTTTGATCCGATTGGAGTTTGGTTTCGGCGTCGTTGGAGTTTCGTGCTTGCCCCATTGGTCTTCTAAACTTGAGGTAGGGACTCTCTGCACCTTAATATGGGTTTTAACTTGGTTATAGGTCATCTGGTGAAAATGGTGGGATTTGGGGATGTTTTGAGCTAACCTAGGGTTTAGGTTCAAGTTTAAAAAGAGGGGTTTCTATGTGGGAGTTATATAAATAATTATGAGGTTTGGATGTAAGGTTATTTTGTGTCAAAATAGTTGGTTTTGGCCTTTGGGTTAATATTTGGAAAATGAGGAGTTTTGCATTAAAATATATTGAATAATTATTCTGTACAAATAATGAAATTGGTATGGAGAATGTGAAATTGGGAGGTTGTGTACATGAATGGTGTTGTTGGGTTTGCTTAATCACTCAGCAATGGAAATTTGATGATTTATCTGTTATAGAGATTGTACATCTGTTTAGAGATAACTACTTTGGGTTATCAGTGAAGGATAACCATGATTGTTGTAGACATTGCATATGCATTAGGCGAATTGAAACTAATCTTTTAACCATTATCATTGAATATGATTCTGAATAATATACATTGTATAAGTATGATATTTAGGAGAAGAAATGAGATGTACTCCATGTTTTGAGGAGAAGAAAAGGGATGGACTCCATTTAACTAAGTTGGCATATGTGTCTAGGGTGAAAGTCCCAAAAACCATTTGTATGCATGGGTGCCAATTCCCGCAGACGAAATTTTCGTAAAATGACAAATAGAAGTGAATGTATTTGTATGATGATTTCATCTGTTGAAAACTTGAGATGTGTAACCTCTGTTGATGGGTTGAATGAGGTGGATGTATCTAATGAACCAAAATGAACGAATTGAGAAGTAAGTTTGGTATAACATGGATTTAGAAAAGAGTTACAAAGATTTTGTCATTGGATAATGAACATGTGCATCATATTTATATTTTGTTAATTCTCATATACTGTATTAGATTATTTTTACTAGGCTTTGGCTCACCCTACTTTGGGAAATAATTTTCAGGTACCGGCGACATGCCTCCTCCAAGGACGTAGCTTGGGAGGACCTTGAAACCGACGGCTCTTTTTATGTTATTTTGTATTTAATGTTCGTTCAAGCCTAGGGATTTTTATGTACAGAGCTCATGACTCTCTTTTGTTGTAAACAAGCAATGACTTGGAAAGAGGTAAGCTTGTAGGGCATTTATTTTGCTGATCATTAACTGGTATTACATGCTATAGATTCAGGATGTGCATTTATAAATGTATATTGCATGTGTTATCTTTTGTAATACAAACTCTAATGAATGAAAGCATATCGTTTCTGTTATCACTTCTCTTATGGGTTGGATTTATAGTATTATTTTGGGGGCGTTACATTTATAGAGTTGGAAACAATAGCACCAAAATACAATTTTTTTTACTACAAAAAACAAGATATGATGGTAACTATTATAGAAAACATAAACATAGCTAGGGTTTAGAAATCAGGAAAAGGAGAGGGAGTTAGAGAGAGAAATTGAATTAACCGGTGTTGGATAGAGATCGAGACAAGGGTTGGTGCAGAAATTGGCAGAAGCAACTATGGATTCCGGGGAAATTTCCAAACGAAGCGATGCAATGGTAATGTGTGGGTATAGATAGAACGGTATGAAGACATCGCAGAGTTAGAGAGAGAGAGAGATATATACCAGAGAAAATGGTAACTGGTGAGGGTGAAAGATACCGTCGGAGAGCATGAGGAAGGAACCGAAATGGAGAGAGAGATGAAGAGTGTGAGTCGAGATGGCGAGCAAAACCGAAATAGAGAGAGAGGGAGAGTGAGTGACTGAATTTCTAAGATCAAAACAAATTTTACAATCAGACTTGAATTACAAAATATAATTCACTACCACAAAATAGATTTTATAAATAGATTGACAATCTATGATCAAAATAGAATTCCCTGTCACCAAAAAAAATTCCTTCAATGTCTTACTGATCTAGGATAATTGTTGGAGACATCTATAGAATTCACTGCCACCATTGCCTTGTTGAACTCAATAAACAATTAGACAAAAGAATTTTTCTTTTTTTAAAAAAAAAAGAAAACAACAAACACATTTACAAATTTCTTTATTTGTTTAATAAACTCAAGAAACATGTTGCCACATTACACCTTTGCTCACAACCCTTGCAATTTACACATTCAATTTTAAAATGGCGTAAGTTAAATATGCACCGTTAATACTTCCATCTTAACATGTTTGCAATATTCAAAAATCAAACCCAACAAAGTATAAGAAATTATAAAAACATAAATCAAACAATTTAATAGAAGTCACCCATTTCATAGAAAAAGACCTATCTCATCTCATAGTAACCTATTTCGCATAAATCAAACAATTTCAACCCATTTCATTTTCAGATAAATGAAATCAAAATCATAAAGAAACACAAATAATTCTGCCCAACTTTTCTGCACTCCTCTTTTACTTATCCATAAAGAAACCCAAGAATTTTTTTTAATCAACACTACATAAACAAACCTGCTACAAAGAGGTTACAAAGTTAATGATTGAAACACATAAAAGTAAAAGTAAAGGAATACCAAAATCAAAGTGGTTCACAACTTCTCTACAACTACTCTTAGTTATCTACAAAGAAATTTTTTTAAAAAATAATCAACACTTCATTTTCTCCAAAAAGTAGTATATACAACTACTTGCAACAATTGCAAAAGCAAAAACCATCAAACACTAATAAAAATTTCAATTTCAGGTTCCAACCACATCATATCTCAGCTCTTAGACACGATTTCAGGTTTTAAAGTTCAATTTTTAGGTTCTGAACAGATTGATGGGTTGTTTGAGTATTGTTTTGTTCATCCCATGATCATATTTGAGGCTGCTGTTTCAATGTGTGGATGTGTTTTAGTTTGTTTGTCATTTGCAAACTTGAGAATCTTTGTCCTGTTGATATTGTTTGTGACTGCGATTATCTACGGTTTGATTAATGCAGAAGTTGCCTTTTTGCAGAAGATGAGTTTGATTTCTCAAAATGTGGTTCCTAAAGACCAAACTGAGAAGGTTAAGAGGAAGGCTTATGAACAGCCTTCACTCTTGGAAGCTGACCAAGAGATTGAAGATAGAAAAGAGAACAAGTTAGTTACATACAAAATAAAAAAGAGAAATGAAGAGCGCAAGAAAGAGGACAAGATGTTGGAAATTGAGGAGGGAAAAAAAATGAAGAAGTTGGAGAACTTTTTGTTTGGTTCTTTGTACTCCCCGGTTGAATTTAGAGAGGAAGATGATGAGGAATTGAGAGAAGATGGGGTTGACAAAGGTTCTGCTTTGTTCTTTACAGATAAGTTTACAAATAGCGTACTTTCTGTTTATGAAAAGGATGCAAAATTCCGGGAGAGTAGTGATGATGAAGAGGAAGCTGGGCAAAGAAAACCCGTATGGGTGGATGATGAAGAAGAAAAGGCCAGTATAATTATAGCTAAAGTCAGATTGAGGAAACTGAGGAAGGAAGAGGATGAGAGTATGATCTCTGGTTCCGCTTATGTGTCTAGATTAAGGGCTCATCAAGTAAAATTGAACCCTGGAATAGAGTGGGCCCAACTTGATTCACGACCCAGGAATTACAGTTCTGATGATGAAGATTCCAATATAGAAAATGTCACGACCCCAAACTGCCCCTACTAGTTTGGTGCCGTGATGGCTAGTAATCCGGGATTACCGAAGGCCAACCTCCAAAATCCACACACAATCAGAGTATAAATATACATATGGGGCTCACAAGTGCGGAAACATTAATTTAAAAATACAAGTGGTCCATAAGAGCAGTGCGTAAGTTACATGGAATGGCATACAACTTTACATAGTATTACAACTTGAATACAAATATAATGAAATACAAAATACATTTTGCATCTTGATCAAAAGGCTTCTCCAGCCGACATGTGTAAATTGCAGACATTATAAGCCGAGAAGCATAGTTTTCAAGACTGCCGACATGTATACAAGTTAAGCCGACATGACAAAAATCCAAAACAAGTTTGCGAGTCACACCTAGGCGTCACCGCCTTCCTGCTCATCACCTACATATATATATAGAGAGGGTGAGCTTGGATACTCAGTGAATGGTATAAGAAATAAAGGGGTTTGCATGACTGGTATTCAAGATCTTTATCAAACAATACATAACGTAATTAGTGCAAGTCAAAGGATGAACCAAGTCCATCTAGTAAATCTGTCAAGTTTCAAAGGATGCTTACTAACATCATTATATTACAAGTGATGACATCTCGGCAAACAAAACCCACACGGTAAACCGTCAGTGGCAAACGAGACAAGACAAGGCAAGACAAGGGAGATATCTCAATTCGATGGTGTCGTTGCACTATAGTCCCCGGACACTAAGGACTTGTGCCACTAATGCTTAGAATCCCCTAGCACGTACGGATTTCCAAACTTTGTGCTACCAACGCTTATAGTCCCTTAGCACGTACGGACTTTCAAACTTTATGCTACCAATGCTTATAGTCCCTTAGCACGTACGGATTTTCAAACTTTGTGCTACAAATGCTTATAGTCCCTTAGCACGTACGGACTTTCAAACTTTGTGCTACAAATGCTTATAGTCCCTTAGCACATCGAAAAGGATACACCTTGCACGTATTCGAGTGCTATGCACAGAAGACATGGCACAGAGACTGGTCAAGCTTCAAAATGCAGTTCCTTGCACTATCTTGAGCAATAGAGGCCCCAAACCACATATCTGACCCAAACAAGGGTGTAGGAGATTCACCGACCATCAGGAGAGTCCACCGGCCACAAAATAAGTCCATCAGCCAAATATTTGGCCGACCGGCCAACAATGTGGCCAACTGGCCAAAAATGCCTGTGTCGGGCAGTTTTGTCAATTCGGCCACGGGTCTTTAAATATAGGGCTCAAACCCTTATTTCTTCACTTGCCTCTTGGTCGAAAATCTCTCCCCTCTCTCTAGATTATTCTCCAACCTTCGATCCACCATTTTTCTCGGTTTTTGAGCTCGTTTCGTCGTTCGATTCGCGAATACCTTCATGTTTCGGAAATTTTGAATCGAACAAAACTTGTTTTCGGTGTCTCTTTCTTGATTTCCACCACTCGGGGTTTGTTTTCCTCAAGTTTACCTTGATTCTCGTGCTTTTTCCGCACTCCGAGCTTTCCGTCCATTTTTCACCCTCTCGGGGTTGGCTTTTCAGTTGACTTTTCACATTCTTGCCCGGTTTTCGTACTTCCGGCCATTTTTGCACTCTCTTCGAGATGGTAGACGACATACCACAGGGTGGGGCTCCTCCAGAGCAGGAGATGGAACCCGAGGCCGAGCTTTTGCCTTTGAGCGTTCGACCGTTCGACCTGGCGACCTACAGGCCGGCGATTCACATGCTGCCTCCTGACGGACTTCGCTAGTTCAGGAGTTTTGCAAGGGGCGTACCACCAGAGCTTCTACTGCGTGAGCCAAAGTCACATCTGTCTCACGGCGCTTCCAAGGTATACTCTTCCCCGTTTCATTTTTCGCAATGTAGAACATAACTGTAATAGTCGATCTTGTTCTTTAATTGCTTAGCCCGGATACACCGATATAACAAAGACATATAGCAAATGATACATTTCTAAGTCTGCTGGCTGACTTAACCCTCTACAGAGGCACGTGGCAGCGGCTGGTTGGTGCTACACAGAAAGGTGGCTGAGTGACAAGACAAAACTATGACAAAGTGTGTTCAACAAGCAAGACGGCATGGGCACTCCGGCGAGTAATGACCTCGGCTAAGGACAATACATCGGCAAGTAGGGGATAATGACCTCGGCTAGGAAGGACAACACTTGACTAAGCTGTGCCACACCTTGGCCTAGATGTGCCACACCTCGGTCTAGGTCATACCTTTCCGGGACAAGATCACTTAGGTGCAAAAGTAACATCTCGGCCTAGATAATTCACACCTCGGCCTTGGTGATGAATGCCTCGGCCTAGATAATGACATCTCGGCCAATATGTCGGGGCAAAGGTGGAGGTCAAACAAAGTAGTTCCACGACAATTCTAAACATGAAGACGACCTCGGCTAAACTCTCACCAAGCAAGGTGCAAAACATGCTGTAACACTTAAACGTACAAGGACAAGACTAGAAACGCAAGCTTACAAGACAGACTCACACGAATGCATATGAGTATGGTTAGGATAGCGTGAGGGTTATTACAGAAAATGTGGCAGTTCTTGCTCGCAGTTATAATGATGTTGAAGGTGTTGACAACATTCTTAGAACAAATGAGGACCTTGTTGTGAAGAGCAGTGTGAAGCTATTGCCTGGACTCCTTGAGTACTCAAGATTAGTAGAAGCAAATGCAGATGATCTTTCCAATTCTCCAATAAATTCAGTTCAGTTCCACAGAAACGCTCAATTGCTCCTTACTGCTGGATTAGAAAAAAAGCTGAGATTTTTTCAATTAGATGGCAAAAGGAACACCAAAATACAAAGCATTTTTCTAGATGATTGTCCCATTCAAAAGGCGTGTTTCTTACCTGATGGATCTCAAGTAATAGCATCAGGAAGAAGAAAGTTTTTCTATAGTTTTAATCTAGTGAAAGCTACGGTAAATAAAATAGGCCCACTAATTGGCTGAGAAGAGAAGAGCTTGGAAGTTTTTGAGGTTTCACCTGATTCCAATACACTTGCTTTTGTGGGGAAGGAAGGGTATATTTTGTTAGTTTCATCCAAAACAAAGGAACTTATTGGAACATTCAAAATGAATGGGACAGCTCGATCATTGGTGTTTGCTAATGATGGGCAGCATTTGCTGAGTTCTGGGGGCGATGGACATGTTTACCACTGGGATTTGAGAACAAGGGCTTGCTTCCACAAGGCTATTGATGAAGGTTGCATACATGGTTCGTCTCTTTGTACTTCTCCAGACGGATCTTTGTTTGCAGCCGGTTCAGACAGTGGGATTGCGAATGTTTACAACAGAGAAGAGTTTTTAGGGGGAAAGAGAAAGCCAATCAAGGCCATTGAAAATCTCCACCACTAGTGTGGGTTTTATGAAATTCAACAATGATGCTCAGATTTTGGCCATCAGTTCGAGCATGAAGAAGAACAGTCTAAAGCTAATTCACATTCCATCATTTACTGTGTTCTCTAACTGGCCTCCACCAAATCGGACACTACATCATCCGCGTTGTTTGGATTTTAGTCCCGGTGGTGGTTTCATGGCTATGGGAAATGCTGCTGGAAAAGTGTTATTGTACAAGTTGCATCATTATCATCATGCGTAGAGAGCAAATCTAGCTAATATCAGCAATATTCTATTACATGGAGCTCCCAAGTCAATGCAGCGTTCCTCTTTCTCATTGTTGGTGTTTCAAGTGATGCGAGCTTTTAAGGCATTCAGTTGCAGATTGAACACTGCTTCTTTATTTTGTTTTTGTTTTTTTTATATTTGTCATGAGTCACAGTTTGTTTTTCATAATATGTTTTGTAAAATGTTTTACAGTTGAACTTCTAGTATTTTCCTGTAATTTTGCTGGATGATGGTCAATTTATGAACTAACTGTTTGTAGTGAAAGTTTGATTTGGTCATCATTGATTTTGTAGTATTACCTTCTTCTTATAACTTTCTTGGAAGGGCTTAACAATTACCAAACTCTGTGCTAAGGGGTCCTGAGGCCCCTGCCCTTCAATTTCATTGACTGTTGTTGTACCGAAACTATCTAATTACACAAACAACACAAGGAAAATAAATGTCCCAACATAAGACCTTTATTCTTCTTTCTTCTTTCTTTTTTTAGTAGGTAAAAAGGACCAGGCTGGTGTGGTATCATTTCTTTCTTTTCTTTTCTTTTTTTTAAATTTATTATTATTCTTCGTGTTTTACAAGTTTACTATGTTTTCCCAAGTTTTAGGGCCCAAGAGATGTGTTTTGGAAGGTTGAATTCGAGTTTTGAGCTTGGGAAGTCAATCTGGATTTTCTAGAAATTTGACCCATGCTCGAGCGAGTACTTTCACGCTCGAGCGTGAACCATGAATTTATGCACCACGCTCGAGCGTGGGTCTTTTTCTCCTCAAGCCCTAACCCCACCTCCATCGCCACCAACAAACAGAGAGAATCGTGTGTGTGTGTGTGTGCGCGCGCAACACGATTTAGTGCACCAATAAAAAATTCAGAATACAGTTTAGTGCAACATACCAATGTTTCAAAATCATCATTAGAAGTTACAGTTCCATAGATTTACAATGGAACTCATTTCGGACTCCTAGCACCGCTTCAATTCAAATCCAAATCCTCAATTTGAGCAAGAAATATATATCATTTGTATTAAATAGACCCAAAAACAAACCCAAAGAAAAAAAAAAAAAAAAAAAAACTTCATCGTGAAACCATCGCTCTGTAGGCATTGCAATAACTTATCTGTGGCTAATATGCATTCTGCTAGTGTACAATATTGGATTTGGACCATCACTGATCAAAGGTGGGGGAGCGGAAGGGTAATGAACTGTGTACTATATATCATTGGCTTTTGTCTTTTGAAGGAAAGTGCAAAAATCACACTACGTTACCAAGCAACTACTACTCAAAACTTTATCCATTACTGAGGATCAATCATACATAGCCTCGACATCCTATGCTCTTCACAGTCCTTCCAAGATCACTGCTGTGAGTCAACATCCAGGTTTCTGTATTCCATTAGTGGGATCCCACCTTCAATTTCCAAAGGCAACCTACCTGCCGAACATTATGGGAATCATATGAAGTTTTATATTGGGCAACAGAGCAAAAAATTTAAAACTTTAATTAGCATTATTTTTACCCCATCAAACGAAAATTCTATTATTTAAGCAAGATAGAGAAACTGTGCTTTATGAATCCATCAGTCAGACAAGAAGAACAAATCAAGAAACAAGAGGCAGATGAACCAGAAATGATGAAGATCATGGAAAGAAAAAAGAGGACAATTTTATGTCATCATATTAGGTTCAACTACTTGGGGGTATTATGATAAATCGGTAATTTCAATAATTACTAGACATGAGTAGTAGTCATAGTCCATGGGTTATATTTGAATTTTATTTGGAGCTAGTTGTTGTAAGTGTGGTAGGTAAAGTTGAGTGTGTTAGGTGAGAGTTGAGTGTGGTAGGTAGATGTAAGTGTGTTAGGTGAGAGTTGAGTGTGAGAAAGAAAGTGGAGCAACGGGTGAGGTGCAAAAGGTGATGATAATGTTTTGTGAGTGGAGAATAAAGAAAAGAAAAGAAAGGGATGGTGTGGTGTGGGTGGTGGAAAAAGAAAAGTGGGAGAGAGAAAAAAGCATGTTCTTGTGAAAGCCCTGTGTTTCTCTCTGAAAAAACCAAACATGCTGCCTTGTTTGTTTTCATGCACCACCGAGAAGAGAGAGCCCAGGTGCAGAGAGAGAGAGAGAGATTGGTGGCCATCATCTTGATCATCCATCTCCTCAAGAATAACATATTTTGCAGCTGGATTGGTTGTCGATGACCTTGCCCCATTCTCTTCACCTATTTCACCCTTTTGTAGCTTTTGGTATTTGTACCAATTGAATAAGCTCACGCCAAACAGGATTGCAATAAGGCCAGCCCCTTTCAACCAAGTAAACTGATCATGGAAGTAAAAGACAGCAACCAAGATGGTGACAGCCTCCTTGACAACTCCTGCTATTGTCACAGTTACTGCACTAGTTACTGAAACAAGAATGTATTTTGTCAATACCATAAAAAAGGCGAGAGTTCCACCAAGAAACATGAGAAGGCAACTCCGAGTGATATGCCATGAACTATTGAAGTAATTGCTTGTTCTGAATTCATCCCAAGGATCCATTATCAGAGAGAGCATAGCAGTTGCCACTGCCATCACTGGAGTTACATAGCTCATCAGGGTAAGTGGATTTTTCAGACCATATACTTCTTTCTGAAGAAGAATCTGAGTCATGGTCCAACGAAATCCAGACATAACAGCAGCAAGCATAACAAAAATGAATCCCCAAAATTCAAATTCAGTTTCCTTCGCAACCGTTAACATTATTCCAATGGATATAATAAAAATGATACCAAAAAGTTTAAAGCTTGGAGACTCCAATCTAAATGCAAAAGAAAATATAAGGAGAAATATAGGAGCTGCTGATTTACACATAGTGGCAAATGTAACAGAGATGAAAACAAGGGAGGCCATCGAGGACATGTCTTGTGTTCTTACATCTGAACACATACACGGCACCGAGACAGTTAGAACAAGTCGGCGGCGGTGCCCGGAGTTGCAGCAGCGGGCAGTGAGCAAACAAACGAAGCTTTGGTTGACGAAGATGCAATCTGTATCTGCAGTAGGCCGAAATGAAACACTGGTTGCGAGAAGAGTTGGCGTCAATTCGAGCTAGCAGTGGTTTGAGTTGCTGCTGTGGTTATTGGCGGTGATTGGAGAGAAGGTATGTGTTGGAGGTTTCAATTGGTTGAGGTCTGGCGGGCGGTTAAGGCAAAGTTGCCGCCCGCCAGAAGGCGAAGAGCACCAAGAGCTTAACCTATAGCTCTGATACCATGTTAAAATTGATGTATTATTGATTGATATAGTTTTGTATACAATGACTCTCCTATATATAGAAGAGAAAAACATATTCACCTACCACACTCAACTCTCACCTAACACACTTACATCTACCTACCACACTCAACTCTCACCTAACACACTCAACTTTACCTACCACACTTACAGTTGTTCTAAAAGATTAGTAGTTACCAAATATTCTTAGTTTCTAAATTTGAGTCATAGTCCTTGTAGAATGAGAGTCTCTATCCTATAAATGATTCAAAAAAGAGTTGATATTATGAGAATTTGAGATTGTGTTTGTGTGTGATTGGCCTAAACCCTTTCGAGGGTGAAGCAATTGATCGCGTAAGCATTGACTACTTTATTGCTCTATTTAGCAGTTTTTCCATCAAAAGAAACCTTCACATTTCTCAACCAAAACCCTTCTGAAAAGAAAATAGGGGAACCAAGAATTTTTAGAAGAGAGGTCAACAAAGTGTACTTTTTGGATGAATACTTTTCCTCTTCCTTGCCCAATGCTAGGTTTGGAGATCGATAATTATATAAGTCCACGATAGGAATGCAATATGTACTTGTTCAACAGGCATTTTAAGAAGACAAGGACAAAATGGTTAAAAGCAATCACCAGGGCTGTCACCAAGGACAGATGAAGGATTTTGACCTTGGAGGGGCAAATGTATGTATAACTAAAAATTTTATAACGAATGTGTGCATTGCAATTTTAATTTCTATCAACACCATATGCTAAAAATAACACAAACTATATTATTAGATGTTTTTATTCAATGTATATAATTTGAAAAAATATATATAATCAAAATACAATAGTGTAAATATATGTGACCATATAACTTTCTAGGATCATCATACATCATGTTTTTACCACACTTTACACAACTAAGAAATTGTTGACAACTTTTGAATTTTGGGATGTTCAAAGATACTAGTCTTTAATAGTTTTGCAATTAAAATTTCGAATGCAACTTTCTTACTCTGTGAAGTTATTGAGAAAATTTATTTGCCAACTTGCAAAAAAAAAAAATTCTTTTTATTTTATTGGCACTGGAGTGTCCGGATCAAAACCCAACTAATTACCAGGGGTGCATAGGCCCTCGGCAAGAAGTTTCCCGCAAGTGAAGCCGAGCTAAGAACAAGTAACTCAATTGCATCCTTCTTAAATTGGTTGTTCAATTATTACAAATATCTTAAGTTTTTGAAGGTCTGGCAAAGAAGGGAAAAAAAGAAGAAGAAAGAAAGATAACTGAAATAGAGAAATAAGAAAAGGAAAAACTAAAACAGAAGTAGTTTGAAATAGATATTGAGAAGGGAAGAAGAAATCAAAAACGAAGGACAGAGTTGAAAAAAACCAATATATATATATATGATGAAAAATCAGAACAAAAGAGAATAAGAAGAGTAGAAGAAGAAGAAGAATTGAAACAAGGAAAAAGAACAAGAAAGAGAAATGCATTTGAAGTTGGAGAGTAAAGATTGAAACTTGAAAATATGACTGAGTTGAAGATCCAAGTTGTTGCAAGATGCTTCCCCAGTCCTTTTTCCCCTAAAAGTTTGTCCTAAATTCATTTTCTCCACATGGGTAACTATGGGTTTTGGGCTACAACTATGACATGATACAAAATTTCGTAAAGGCCCACTACTGATAGAAACATAATGAGTAGCAGAGTACAAACATTTCTTTCCTTCCACAAGATCGAGTGGGTTGGAACAACTTTGTATGTGCGCCACTCGTGCGAAGAAGTTCTTTTTGCCTATAGCCTTTAACAGAGTTTTAAAGAGTAACTAAGGCCCCGTTTGTTTCCAGAGATGGAATGGAGGGGATTGATAGTGAGGGGATTAATAGTGAGGGGATTGTTAGTGAGGGTCGTTTGTTTTCAGAGATAGAATGGAGGGGATTGATAGTGAGGGGATTAATAATGAGGGGATTGTTAGTGAGGGGATTGATAGTGAGGGGATTAGTAGTGAGGGGATTGATAGTGAGGGGATTAGTAGTGAGGAATTATTAAATTATTTTTATATAAAATAATAAAACAAATAAAAAAATATAAAAAATTAAAAATTATATTTTTAAAAAATTTTCCAATATATAAAAAATAAAAAAAATAAAAAAATTTCTAATCCCCTCACTATTTTTCTAATACCATCTCTACCTCCTCACTATGAATCCCCTCCCCAAGGGTATTAGTAATACCAAGGTATTAGTAGTACCCTCTCTATCTCTCAAAACAAACAAGGTATTAGTAATACCAAGGTATTAGTTAGTCCCAAGGTATTAATAGTCCTAAGGCTATCCCTCAAAACAAACACCCCATATACTAATCCCAAGGTACTAGTAATCCTAATCCCCTTGCTATAACCCAAAACAAACGGGGCCTAAAGGCATAATGGTAGTATTGAATTTTTTTTTTTAGGGGGGAGGGGGGTATAGCTCAAGTGGAGGTTTAATGAAATGTTCACGAGATACTTATGATAATGGGCCATTTATTTATTTGAGTAGATTATGTTATCTGCTTTTTCTATAACACGGCAAAGTAGAAAGGTGTCTAACCAAATGTTACCTACAAATAAAAGGTAAAATAATCCTAAATTTTTATTATAAAAAATCATAGGGGGCGGGTATTAAATTTCTCCAAAAAATCTCAAGGGAGCTAACCTATATAGTTCAATTTTTTTTTGTAACTCATACTACTATATTTCAGGAGGTTTTTCAAAATTTTGGGGTGGCAGTCGCATTGTCAGTCCCCCATCCACCGAGAAAAGGGAAGAAAGTAAGATTTGTTAGCACTGATACTAAAATTCCAAACTACTTGCAGTAAAAAATCATGACACTGTGAAACAATGTTTTTAACTGATTTTACAGAAGATGGGTGAACATTCAATTATATGTGCCAAAAATACTTCTGTAACATGCAGGGTCATACAGACACCATAGCTTTTTTTGTTCTTTCTTTTTTATTGTGATACAAACACCACAGTTAGATATCGTAACTTCTTATTAGATGTCTTACTTCTGTTTAAGGGAAATAAACAGATAAGGAAGAAGAAAAGGGAAAGGAAAACAGCAACAAACAAAACAAAAGATAACAAGGACTTTGTTTGTCTTTGCACATACTATAAGTTTCATGAAAATCCGGTCTGGAAGTCCAGAAAGTGTAGCCTTTAAGGGCCTGAAGTTTGCTGTGAAGATATCAACATCACCATATTCATTTACAGCCTGCAAAAATCCTTAAATAATAAGCACAACAAGACAATTGAAGCTGTTGCAGATATAGTTCACAATTTGCAACACCTGTTCTTCCGTAAGGCCAACTTGTCCAATAGGTTGCTGGGAAAACACAGCAGATGGAATAGCCCTACTCAAAAGCAGATAATCTGGTCAGAAAGCTACTGGTCATGAACTTAAATCACCATTACTGAATAAATATTCAACTAAACTTTCTCCTTGGAAACTAGAACGTGATATAAAGCACAATCCAAGGGTTATCAAATAGCCTCCTCGATTCCCACATTCAGATCAAACTAGGAAATGAGTGTAGAAAACAGTCCAATGGCCATTAAATGGTCTCCTAAACTCCAACAAACCCAATAAGCTACTAACTGATGCATCCCTAGGAGCACTTCAGAGATTTTCCCACATGCTTAAGACTATTATATAATTTATCACAGGATATGTAAAATACCTATGATCCGGTTTTGTTGGTTCACTCCTAAAAAGAGTTTTCGCCAATGCCCCTCCCTCCATTAAAGCAACTGGAGTTATATTCACCCTATCTGTAACATCTCCAACAGCCCAAATGGATGGAACTAATGTACGGGAGAACTCATCAACCTAAAGAAACATTCAACAGAAAGCAATACAAGGAAATGCACCAGGTTGAAGAATTAGAGAGAGATAAAGAGATAAAGTGATAAAAGTAAAAGAGAAGTTTAAAAACCAAAGCCACTACCTCTATTGCTCCATTCTTTGTCATTTTTACCCCTACCTTCTTCTCCAACCCCAAATTCTGCAATGGAATAGGAGTCCATGTATCAATCATCGAAAATTGGTTAAGCATACACATTTTCAGCACAGAATTCATATAAGCTCTATTAAGAAATTGTATGCCTTCTCCATGCTAGATCACTTTCAACTTTATTAGGTTACCAATTTCTGAGCACCAAGTCAAAATTTGAAGTAAGAAAAAAATGATGACAGAGAGGAACCATGACCACAAGGCCTGTGCAGAGAGTAGACGACCACAACATTAAAAAATCTAACCTTCGTATTAGGCTTGCGGCCTGTTGCAAACATAATATGAGAAAAACCTTCAACTGTTCCTTTGTTAGTTTTCAAAGATAGTGAACCATCTGCCGATTTAAGGATAGCCTGAGGTAACTCCTCTGTGTGAAATTCAATCCCCCTTAGAGACTTCTGTTCTGCAACAAAATCTCTGACCTGTGGCAATCAAAGAATGCAAGATTTGTAGCATGAGGAGAAACTTTTGTCCAAGTATGACTAACCAACTACACTAATGTTGTTTGTTATTTCTCAAGTCCTCATCAAAACCTCTCAAACCCTTTTCTGTTGTATGAATACATGGACGTCACTTCTCAAACCATTAAAGATACCAGCAAACTCAAGTGCAATGTAACCTCCCCCAACTATTGCGATTTTTTCAGGTCTTGAAGGCAAATCAAGGGCTGCATCTGAATCTATTGCATATTCAGTTCCGGGAATTTCAGGAATGGAAGGGCGTCCCCCAACTGCAACTAGTATGTGCCTTGCCGAGTTGAGTTTCCCATCTACATCCACTGTGTGTGGGTCCACAATCTGTGTATACAGTCATACAAGTCAATGCAACAGTTACAAAAACAATGAAATGTCAATACATGTCAATGGAATTTTTTCCACAAATACTACGCTAAAATGTTATTATGGGCCACACAACATCCAACCTTTCCACGCCCTTCAATCAAAGTGACACCAGCATTTTTCAGAATGTTCTTGTAGATACCAATAAGGCGCTACAATTCAGCATTCTTATTAGCCATCATGGTGCTCCAATCATGCTTGGGTTCAGTTTCATATTTCCATCCAAAACCACGACTCTCTTCAAATTCGTGAGAATATTTGGATGCGAACACAAGTAGTTTCTTTGGTATACATCCACGAAGCATGCACCTTCATGCCAAAAATATAACATTTGTTTACAAACAGAGAAAATTTCAGCGTTGAAAACTTTAAAATATAAAGAATACTGATGATCTGTAATGAATTTGAACTGAATGAAAAGAAAATAATCTTATGCCTCTTCAAATGTATAAGTAAAACAGACATAAAGGAACTTGCAGGTGTGCTATTCAAACATATTTGACAATGCCAAATCAAATCAAATTCTTAAATAAAACCAAACAAATTCAAATTCAAATATATGCAGCTGATAACAATCTGGCTATTTTGATCTCCATATTGTTG
>NW_021025945.1:130510-146630 GCF_004153795.1 Camellia sinensis | reverse complement strand
AATATACGTTGTAATTATGTTTATTGTATGATATAATATAATAGTAAATTAGTTATATATAATATACTAGACCTAGTAATCACAAAAGTGTGTGTGTGAAAGTTTCCAAGAGAACCAGCAGCCACGGGAGAAATTGAGAGAGAGTAGAGAGAGAGAGAGAGAGGGAGAAATGGAAAAAAAAAATTAGGGTTTTATTTTAGTGGCTTTATTAATTCTCTAAGTGATTTCTTGATCTTCAAAAAATATTATGAGGTGGCAAAACTCACTTTCCTTGATTTATGTTTATTGTGTTGTTATTATTTATTTATTTTTATTTATTTAATGTTGGTTTGATATTGTATTGATATGAAGATGATGGAATGATTTTAATTATTTTGATTAGTTGTGTATACCAGGTTTAGGGGTTTTGTATGTATTTATTATATTATTGTAATCACACTCATGAATATATGAAATTAAAATAAATTAGAATCCATAAATAAATTCCTTATACTCCTCCATAACTCCATAGATTGTTGTTTTATTCCTTAAATTGGAATCCATAGATAAATTCCTTATACTCCACCATGACTCCATGGATTATTGTTTTATTTGAGTGATTGTGAAAAAGAGTGTATAAAAAAAAATGTGAGAATTATGAGATTTATTTGAATGCCCTAGGATTGGTATTGTTATATTTGTTCTCATAAGTAGAAGAGAGATTGTGTACATACATTGTTCCCTCGTTCTCAAGAGTAGACGAGTGCTTTGATTTACGCACGTCCGTATATGCTAACTATCTAGGGAGTGTGGGTCAAACTCAAGATGATATCCCCGTGTAAGTTTGGTTTTGGAGCGGTGTTAGGTATACGGGAGGCATATGGGATATATGTATAGGCCGGAAGTGAAGGGCCGAAGTGGCAAAGTTAAGATATAAAGAATTAAATATGGGTTTATTGTTATAGTGTGAATTGTATTGATTTGTACATCTTAAAAAATAGTAAACGGCCTCAATAAATTACGAAATTTGGGCATATGCATGTGTAAGTAATTCTAAACAACTTTTGTATTTTAACTTTTTACTGAAAAGATCGATCAGAATTTGTAACTGGATGATCTTTGTTACAATAGTTTTTATTCATTTTAGCAATGCAGATTTTAGATGTTGTTTTAACTCACAAAACGAGTTCATTTTTATTGATTTCACATAAACTGAAGTAAAACATTATTCTGAATACTTTTCGTGCTTTGAACTTTTTGAAAAAATTCATCTTAGGGCAGTTTCTTTTCGTTTTCAGCTTCAGATTTTTCAGTTGAATTCTGTCTAGGTTCTTCTATCTAGTTTTTCTCTCAACCTGTTTAGTTTCTACTAAATTTGTTCACAATTCTTTTTAGGAAATTTAATTATGTACAACTTTTATTCTTTGAGTTTTAGTCAATTCGAATGATTTGAGCATGAAACGGTGCATTTTTATACTCCGTCAACAAGTTATTTATGATTAAATTATACTAACTTTATTTTTTTTGCAGAATGGTGGGTCTTACTAAGTTTCTATCCAGGGCTGACCCATCATAATTTTTATATTTATTTTATACTCAATTTATATTTAGTTGTGTACGGGTAAGAAACTAAATGCCACTGTATCTCAGGAAACTACCCCTTCTACTCGGTGCCGGTGGAACAACTTGTCTTGCTCGTAACAAGAATTAAATGTACTTTTATTTGTGTCTGGTAGACACGTGGGTGTTAAATCTTGTATTCATACCAATATACTTGTATACTAACCCGTTTTGTGTCTTCCCATCTCGGGTGCGTTCTGTTTGAGTGCAGCTGAACTTCCTTTGAAGGATTAGTTGAGACAACGGTGGTGACGAGAAATAACTATAGTTGTTGGACATATCGCTTGAACTTTTTTTTGTTTTCTTGAGCTTAGAGTTGATATTAGTTTATGTATTTATTTTTTTTTTTTATGACCTTAGTATTTTGATAATTTGGCATGGATTGTAACTTTACATTATTTAAGTTGTTTTGACTATTTATTGTTACTTTAAAGTTGGAGGTATTGGGTAGTTATGAAATTATGGTGGATGGTTTGGTTGGCGTTTTGTTAGTTTTTTTTTTAATCCCTTGTAATCTTTTGAGTATGGAAATTTATTTAAACCTTACAAAGACAAGAACATTTAGATTTTGTTCTACCCTTAGGATTTGGATAATGGAATATTGATTAGGGTTTAGTCCTAATGTAATATTTAATTATCCAAATTTCATGGCGTGACAATGGGAGAAACATTTGAGAAGAGATTGGACTTATAAGAAAAGTTATGGGCGAAAATTTGGCCTGGTCCAGTCCACTTGGGCCTGGACTTAGGTCGGCCCACTGTCAAGTAGTGTGGGCTGCTGTTAAAATTTGGTTTCAGCTGGTCCACGTGGCAAAAATCTAAGTCCAGGTCCAAGCTCACTCAAAATAAGGTCTAATTGATAGATATATATATTATATAAATTATTTATGAGGGATATAAAGCAAAAAAAAAAAAAAATGTACTATAGTATTTTAGTTATGATTAATGAAATATTTAGTTATGTTTCATGTATTATTTAGTTACGACTTATGTTTTTTTAGTTATGACTAAAAAAGTATAAAGTTATGTAATTTTCTTCTTTTGTTATAATATTATTTTAGTTATGATTTCGGAGAGTTATTGGGCTATGCCTCATGTGGTTTTTAGTTATGACTTTTTTTTTATTTTTTTATAGTAATGAAGTATCAAGTTACGTCATTTTCTAGTTTAGTTTTGACTAATTTTCTTCTTAAGTTATAACATTGTTTTAATTATGATTAATGAGATATTTGATTATGCTATATTTTGTAATTATGACTCAAAAAATATAAAATTATATTATTTATATATTTAATTATAAAGTGCGTACATAGTCTTTACCTAAAAAAATAAAATAAAATAATTAATTTATATATGTATATAAATAAAAAATTAAAAATGGGTCTATCGGGCCAGGCCGGGCTAAATGAAACAAATGGTACAAATTCAAGGTCTTAGGATGGATTCGGACATGGATGAGTCGGACCGGGCTTTAAAACAAACGGTCCAAATTTAAGTGTTTAGGCTGGGTTTAGACCCATGCATGGATGAGTCAGACCAGGCCACACTGGGCTGCAAACCAATTTCAAGTGGGCCGAGAATCGGTAGACCAGATTTACACCCTGATCTTCTTCTCCAACTTCTTTGGAGAGAGAGAGAGTGTGTATGGTTACAAGAGAGAGAGAGAAGTAATGTAGCTGGATAGGCTCAGCATATGTTTCAAACGGATGATTATTTAGTACTTTCGGAGTATAAATACGTGGTATTTCATAAGATTTTGATTGATGAAAAGGTATAAGGGCCAACAATTCATGTTGGAGATGAAAAAACAATATAAGACTACGTAATTAATGATTGATTTGAAATATGACCAAGTTTATTCCAAAAGTATTAAATAATTTCCCGTTTCAGACAGTGATGAAAAGTGAAAAGTTCTTATTGATAAAGTTATTTCGTCGCCTACGAAATAAGGAGAGTTGGCTTTTAATGGTGGCATAGGCATGGTCTATATTGCACAGCCACGTCATTTAGGAATTCTATAGAGAAACAAATGAAAATGTTATTATAGTTCAATTTCTAAGTTTAATGATATGTAATAAAAAATAATTAATTGATAATTAATGAAACTATGATAAAATATATATATATATATATATTTTATCATAGTTTCATTAATTATCAATTAATTATTTTTTATTACATATCATTAAACTTAGAAATTGAACTATAATAACATTTTCATTTGTTTCTCTATAGAATTCCTAAATGACGTGGCTGTGCAATATAGACCATGCCTATGCCACCATTAAAAGCCAACTCTCCTTATTTCGTAGGCGACGAAATAACTTTATCAATAAGAACTTTTCACTTTTCATCACTGTCTGAAACGGGAAATTATTCAATACTCTCGGAATAAATATAGTCATATTTCAAATCAATCATTAATTACGTAGTCTTATATTGTTTTTTCATCTCCAACATGAATTGTTGGCCCTTATACCTTTTCATCAATCAAAATCTTATGAAATACCACGTATTTATACTCCGAAAGTACTAAATAATCATCCGTTTGAAACATATGCTGAGCCTATCCAGCTACATTACTTCTCTCTCTCTCTTGTAACCATACACACTCTCTCTCTCTCCAAAGAAGTTGGAGAAGAAGATCAGGGTGTAAATCTGGTCTACCGATTCTCGGCCCACTTGAAATTTGTTTGCAGCCCAGTGTGGCCTGGTCTGACTCATCCATGCATGGGTCTAAACCCAACCTAAACACTTAAATTTTGGTCGTTTATTTTTTTTTTTTTTTGTTTGAAAAGTATTATTTTGATTTAAAGTTTAGATTCATTTTTCAAACTCAATCATTTTCATCTATTGTAATATTTAAAATATATATATATATATATATATTTTATCATAGTTTCATTAATTATCAATTAATTATTTTTTATTACATATCATTAAACTTAGAAATTGAACTATAATAACATTTTCATTTGTTTCTCTATAGAATTCCTAAATGACGTGGCTGTGCAATATAGACCATGCCTATGCCACCATTAAAAGCCAACTCTCCTTATTTCGTAGGCGACGACTTAATGATTAGGGTTAGTGGGACGTCACCCAAGTCGCGTAGGGTTTAGGTCATGTTGCAGAGATTGCGTGTAGACCGTTTGATGCCCGTAAGTCGTTGACAGACGTGCTAGCTTTAACCGTTAGGAAGCACTCTATATGGTATCAGAGCCAAGTTTTAATTGTTACATAATAATAAAATAAACATAATAAATTAGACATATATGATCACAATACAACCATGTCAGAACAACATGATAATACCGTAGAAATACCAGGAACAGAATCAGTAACCACAATAGGAAATACAGTTTCCTCATTAGCCGAAGCAGCTGAATTAGTAGCTTACCAGGAAGTTAAACAGGCCCTAGATAAATGGACCATTCCATCAGTAGACCCACAGACCATTTATTAAAAAGGTCGATTCCAATTTTGGAGTAAAACAATAATCAAGACATTTGAACATGCATCTTGTATTCAGAACAATGATGAAATCATTAAATTAATCCATATTAATGATTTTGTTCCATTCCAAAAAGAATATGAGTACATCCATATAGGATTGGTACAAATCGCCTTCAAACCTTTGACTCTTCTTGGTTAAAACACCAGTATCCAATGCACTCTTCGTGATGGACGCTGTCTTGATTGGCGTGCATCCCTTATGGGAGCTATTGAGACAAGTTTGTCTCACGGACCAGTATATTTTGATATCTATCTAAATCTCAGCGTTGCTCTGTGCGATGCTAATCTATCTAATGTTTTAGAACTTAGGGTTCTCACCCATGGATACAATTACAAACCAGGTACTCCACCCTTTTCAGTACATTCCAGAATTTACATCAAGGCTTTAACAACTTTAAATCCTTATGTTAAAAAGAAAACTGAAACAGGTCAAACAGTCTTAATTGAAACCAATCTTTACAGTAGCCAAGTAGCTGTACCTAAGTTAATCCCTTGGAAGGATATAACTTTTCCAGATAGATGGGAGATTCCTAATGCTGTTCCGCCCAAACCTCTTATCCAGCATAATATCGATGATGTCATACAGACTCAAGGAGGACATGTTTATCTCCAATTCTAGAAACCTATGCTTACTAGAAGCAATTCTTCTAATGCTAGTTTCAGAACTGCACCTAGAAGTTTTTCTAATAACAGCTTTCGATCTGTTCCTCCGTTCCAAGTGGACTATCCCGAATCCAGTCGACAATCAGTTGACCAGTTACCTTCTCGAAGGCAAATCGACAATATTCTCCAGCAGATACCTTCTAGGCCTCCTAGTAGACCACCTAGTGATCCTCAGGAAGACCCTATGACTTCAGAAATTCAGGGAATTCGTCTTTCCCAAAACAAAATCCCTCATGGTGTTTATACTGCTCCAACTGCACCAACACCATCACCAGATAGCCCAACTGCCAGTGATATGAATTTTGATATTTAATGGATTTTACACCAGGAAGTGAAAATAGAAAAATAATTAACCAGGAATTTAACCAGAAAAAATATAAAGAATTCAGAGATTGGTATTTTACCAACCATACCCCTGAACAGTTAGCAGAATATAAAACTCAATTTTATCACCATCTTGAGTTACACCAGAAAATAATACCTTTTGTTGAATGGTATAATACTGTTACTCAACCACAAGTCACGGCTATTGAAGACCGGTATAAAACATGGACTACCACGGAAGGACAAATAGTCCATTCTATCCATCCTCCTCCACAATCCTTAGAACTTGTACCTAATGGCGAGACTACCAGACAACCTTTATCAGCAACTGCATATATTAATGCACAATCAGGAAAACTTTCTAAAATAGATACCTTGTTAGTAAAACAGCATAACTATACTAACCTCATCTGCCAAACTATAGGAAAACAGTTAACCAGAGTAGAAGAAGCTATCTCTACCTTTAAAGTTAGAACTTTGGCTCCATCTCAGATAGGAAGTTCTACCTTACATCCAGTATCTATTAAACCACCATTAGACATTACCAATTTTAAATTGAAAGCGTCTAATACTGAGTTCATGGACACCCTTCTTCAGAAAATGCAGACTCTTAATGTCCGTCCTCCAGAACCTCCAGAACCTCCTAAACCACCAGGATCCTCTAGTGGCACGATTCATATGTTGCGTGCAGAAACCAACCTTGAACAGGACCTACTAACTCCAGAACAGATCCATGAAATTCAAATGAATTTCCAAGACCAGGACTCCATTAACAAACTCAGTACTTATACGTCTAGACCAGCTACTCTCCCTTATACCAGAAATTATTATGCCAGACCAACTCCTCCCGATATTCTCTACGAAGAGACATATCTGAATGATCAAGGTAGTTATCATGGCAAAACCATCTATGAATGGAATATAGATGGTGAATCAGAATATGGTATCTACAAGAAGCTACATCAGATGATGATGTATGCTACTGTCTGTCGCCAATACAACAACAATGATCCAGCAATAGCTAAATTCATTATTAATGGCTTTACCGGGATTCTCAAAGGCTGGTGGGATAATATCCTCACCCCTGTCCAACAGGCTGAAATTCTTACTGCTGTCAAAGTAGAAGTAAATCCCACTACTCATCAGCAAATCCAACAACCGGATGCCATTTATACCCTCATCCAAACCATCATCCTTGGTTTTGTTGGCACCAGTACTTCTTCTCAGGATCGTAGCCGCGAGTTACTTCAAAACCTTCGCTGTCCCTCCTTAACCCATTTCCGTTGGTACAAGGATGTTTTCCTCCTTAAGGTTACCCAACGACCTGATGCTAACAGTACCCATTGGAAAGCCAAATTTATTGATGGCCTTCCTACCCTCTTTGCCGAACGTGTTAGGAAAAAACTTCGGGACGGCCATGACCGGATGTCTATTCCTTACGAGCAGTACACCTATGGACAACTTTGTTTCATTATTACAGATGAAGGTCTTTCCCTTTGTAATGACCTTAAACTTCACCACCAGATGAAACAACAAAATTTAACAGGTAGGAAAGAATTAGGCGAATTCTGTGAACAATTTGCTTATGAACCAGTTATTAAATATCCCAGTAAGCATCGAAAGATTTCCCAAAAGAAATCTTCTAAGCCATTCCGAAAAAAGTTTTCTCATAAGACCAGCCATCCGAAACCTATCAAGAAGTTTTATCCACAGAAATCAACCAGTAAACAGAGAGGTAAATCCAAATCAGAAATAAAATGTTACAAATGTGGCCAAACAGGACATTATGCTAACAGATGTAAATCCAAAGCTAAATCTAAGGTTAATGAATTAAATCTTGATTTAAGTACTAAAGAACAGATAATTCAAGCTCTTGAAGCAGAAGAACAGTCCTCCGATGAAGAAACCCCTTCTGATGATGAAATCAATCAGTTATACTCTACTTCCTCCAGTGAAGATGAACCAGAAGAATCGTGTCCCTGTAATATCAATCAGGAACAAATATCAGAAATTAATTACTGGAAATCCATTGTAGAAATGAATGGTTTACATTTAGGAGAACCCAGTAGTATTAATGTCTTAACAGATACACAAAAGGATATGCTCGCTGTTGCAGATCAAATCCAAGATCTAGAAATAAAAATTAAATACTTAAAAATGTGTTATGAACACCAACAGACAATTCAGGAAACTCCTCCTATACCAGATTATTCCTATAATCTTAAAAGTGTAATTGATAGAATCCAGACCAAATCACTTGTAGAACAACCTACAACAATTCAGGATTTAAAAATGGAAATTAATATCCTTAAAACAGAAGTTAAACACTTGCAAATAGCTAGTGAAGCAGCAATTAAAGATATTAAATATCTTCACACTCAAATCCCTAAACAGAAAGAAAAAGAAGCAGAACAAACGCTTGATTTAAACAAGCAAGAACCTAAATCAACCACTCCATATCTTTTACTTGTAAATCAGGTAACCTTCCAGAAATGGTATATTAAAATCTCATTTTTAATAAAACCCGATTTCATGATTAAAGATGCTATTGCCTTAGTCGATAGTGGTGCAGATATGAACTGTATTCAAGAAGGAATAGTTCCAACCAGGTATTTTGAAAAGACTACTCAGAGTCTAACCAGTGCCAGTGGGAATTCCCTCCAGATCAGGTATAAAGTTCCGGAAGCATATATTTGTAACCAAGATTTATGTCTTCCAACATCCTTTGTCTTAGTCAAAAATCTTGCAAAAAATATCATCTTAGGCACCCCTTTTCTTTGTCTTTTGATGCCTATCCAGAAAATTGACTCAACAGGAATTTACTCTCAATTACAGGGAAAAACAGTGATTTTTGAATTTATCACTCAACCGTATACAAAAGAATTAGATCAAATTCGTGATTTAATCTTTGTTAAACAAAACCAGATAAATTTAATTCAAAAAGAAGTTTCTTTTTTGACAACAGAACAAAGGTTACAACAACCTGCTTTTCAACAGAAAATTAAGACAATTGAAAAAGAATTTCAAACAGAAGTATGTGGTACTGTTCCTAATGCTTTTTGGAATCGTAAAAAGTATACTGTGACTTTACCATATGAACCATATTTTGATGAAAAATATATTCCAACTAGAGCTCGCCCTAGCCAGATGAAAAAGGAATATATGGAATTATGCAAAACAGAAATCCAAAGTCTTCTTGATAAAAGACTTATCCGACCTAGTCACTCCCCGTGGAGTTGTACCGCTTTTTATGTCAACAAAAATGCAGAGTTGGAACGAGGTGTTCCTCGCCTTGTAATTAACTACAAACCGTTAAATGACAAATTAAAATGGATTCGATATCCTATTCCAAATAAAAAGGATCTTTTAGATCGTCTCCAGGATGCTATCATATTTTCTAAATTTGATTTAAAATCAGGATATTGGCAAGTTGAAATTGCTGAACACGATCGCTATAAAACAGCTTTTACAGTACCTTTTGGGCATTATGAATGGAATGTTATGCCATTTGGTTTAGAAAATGCTCCATCAGAATTTCAACATATTATGAATGATATTTTTAACCCGTATACAGAATTTACTTTATCATATGTTGATGATGTTTTAATTTTCTCCTCATCTATTGACCAGCATGTTAAACATCTTAATATTTTTAAGAATGTCATTATCAGAAATGGTTTGGTAATTTCTGCCCCAAAAATGCAATTATTCCAAACAACCATCAGATATTTAGGTCATAATATTTCCAATGGTAGTATTATACCTATCAATCGTAGCATGGAGTTTGCTTCTAAATTTCCTGATGAAATTAAGGACAAAACTCAATTACAGAGATTTTTGGGCAGTCTTAATTATATTCGTGATTATTACCATAATATATCTGCCGATGCTAACATCTTGTATACCAGGTTAAGGAAGAATCCACCACCATGGTCTCCAGAACATACTTTAGCTGTACAGAAAATTAAAGCTAAAGTCCAACAGTTACCTTGTTTACATTTACCTAATCCTGAATGGAAGAAAATTGTTGAAACTGATGCTTCCAATGAAGGATTTGGTGGTATTTTAAAACAGTTTAATCCCAAGACCCAGAAAGAGGAATTATTACGATTTCATTCTGGTCATTGGAATCAAGCTGCTTTAAATTATCCGACCATTAAACAGGAATGTTTAGCCATTGTAAAATGCGTTATTAAATTCCAGGATGATCTTTTAAACCAGCATTTTCTCATCAGAGTTGATTGCTCTGCTGCTAAACAGATATTTAAGCAGGATGTTAAAAATCTTGTTTCTAAACAGATATTTGTAAGCTGGCAAGGTTATTTATCCAATTTTGATTTTGATATTGAATATATCAAAGGAGAAACTAACTCTTTGCCTGACTTTTTGACCCGTGAATATTTGCAGAAATCCACAAATGACCAGTAGGGGCCAAAGAGGTCGTGGTCGTGGCCGGGGTAATAACCCGCGCTATGATCCATCAAAATTTCCTCCTCTGAGAGGACAAACCAGTAACCCCACGGCAAAGGATGTTCTCCTAAGGCCGTAAGATCCGTATACTCCTAACAGTCTTACCGAGGAAACAGTCCTCTGGATTGAACCGTCTGATGAACAGTGGATGACAGACCCGTGGGAGATCAAACGCCGTTATCTCACCACTCAACAGTCCCCTCCACACTTTGATCAGTACAGGTATATTTATGAACAGATATTGGTAGAAACCGGAGCTGCTGAAATCAAGCATACTTTGCATGATGCCAACAAAGCTGCTAGTCCTATTCAGTACAGTAAAATTGTTATCCGTAACATCATGCCCATTTCTACTTGGGGCATTCATCCGCATACTACCCGGGATCTTGATCTCAGGAATAAACGGTGTAAATATTCATACTGGGATTACATTGATGCTTTTACCCAGGTCTTTTACTACCAGAATCCAATCAAGAATCATTCTTGGTTCATCTGTATTCTGTCCGATGTTCTCAAAAACGATGTTCCTAACTGGTTCCTCGTTTGGTGGGATAAGTTCAGACTTTCCCTTAATATTTTACCCGACTCCGTTCGAACCGAATATAATGAATGGCATGCGGCTTATTCCCGTGCGTATTCATTCTTAAATAAAAACAGAGAATTATCTATCAGTAAATCCGTTGTCCATTTCTCTATCCGTTTTGGAATCCCATGGATTTGGAAATGGGACTTTGCCTGTGATTATCAGAATAAGGTTCCCCGTTTGAAAAGAATCTTCTTTTTCAAATGGTGGGATAAAATGGATCTTAAGGATCTCATTCCGAAAATTCAACAGCATACTAAGGCTTGCTGGGAATCTGTCAAGCAACCAGCACTCCCAGCACCATCCTCTTCTCCAGTAGCTAATCCTTTTGTTCAAATCCAAAAGGAGTTAAAACAAATATGCCCATCTTACTGATAATGAATTAATTGTCAAAAGCATGGATTATCTGAAGGAACAATTTCTCCAATCTGTTAATCTAGAAGATGACATATCGATGAGATCAGGTACCAGTCAGTCTCCATCTGAGCCTGCTTCCGATCCAGCCGAACACTTGTTAGCTGGTGAGTCACAATCCGAAGATGAAGACGAACCCAATCTTGGCGACTTTTGGGATTCGCTAACAACTGTCCTAGTGGAAAAGATGGCCAAAGACAAATCCAATAAAGGCAAGGGCCCCGAGCTTTAGGCGTCGGCACAACAGGACAACCCAACTTTTGCAAAAGCAGATATTCTCAACAGTAAAAGGAAGACGCTGTTCCCCATTCTGAAAAAGTCGAAGATAAGTTGATAAGGAGGAATTCTGTCGGTGCAATCGAAGAAGGCCACCTGTCTTTATGTAATCATGTAATCTTATCTTCTTTCTATTATTTAAAGGGATGCCCTCACCCTTGTTGAGGCAGACTAAGTTTTAGAAATTTTCGAATTTTTTTCCTCTTCTCTTTTGTAATCTCTCTTCCAACCCCCTCTTGTAAAATATTTTACTTCCTCAATAAAAGTTTGCACCTCGTGTTTCAATATGTATGCCCTCTGTTAACCTGTTAGAACAATTATTAACCTATTTAGACTTCTGGCAAAACCAAAAACAACATTACCTTAATACACCTGTAGATCTCTATACCCAACAGTATATAACAGAACGTCTTGCAGAGTGTGATCAGCGGATCGCCGAGTTACAGGTGCTGATCAACGAACAGCTAGTGGCGTGGGCGGCCAGAAGGCCACCGCCACCACAACAGTAAGGTATATGAGATCATATATGTCCTAATTTGTTTTATTTACATTATTATTATGTGTGTATTAATTCTTGGGTTTGTGCTCATGTATGGTTACTTAATGATTAGGGTTAGTGGGACGTCACCCAAGTCGCGTAGGGTTTAGGTCATGTTGCAGAGATTACGTGTAGACCGTTTGATGCCCGTAAGTCGTTGACAGACGTGCTAGCTTCCTAACGGTTAAAGCTAGCACGTCTAATTTATGTCTAATTTGGTCATGGTTGTATTGTGATCATATATGTCTAATTTATTATGTTTATTTTATTATTATGTAACAATTAAAACTTGGCTCTGATACCATATAGAGTGCTTCCTAACGGTTAAAGCTAGCACGTCTGTCAACGACTTACGGGCATCAAACGGTCTACACGCAATCTCTGCAACATGACCTAAACCCTACGCGACTTGGGTGACGTCCCACTAACCCTAATCATTAAGTAACCATACATGAGCACAAACCCAAGAATTAATACACACATAATAATAATGTAAATAAAACAAATTAGGACATATATGATCTCATATACCTTACTGTTGTGGTGGCGGTGGCCTTCTGGCCGCCCACGCCACTAGCTGTTCGTTGATCAGCACCTGTAACTCGGCGATCCGCTGATCACACTCTGCAAGACGTTCTGTTATATACTGTTGGGTATAGAGATCTACAGGTGTATTAAGGTAATGTTGTTTTTGGTTTTGCCAGAAGTCTAAATAGGTTAATAATTGTCCTAACAGGTTAACAGAGGGCATACATATTGAAACACGAGGTGAAAACTTTTATTGAGGAAGTAAAATATTTTACAAGAGGGGGTTGGAAGAGAGATTACAAAAGAGAAGAGGGAAAAAATTCAAAAATTTCTAAAACTTAGTTTGCCTCAACAAGGGTGAGGGCATCCCTTTAAATAATAGAAAGAAGATAAGATTACATGATTACATAAAGACAGGTGGCCTTCTTCGATTGCACCGACAGAATTCCTCCTTATCAACTTATCTTCGACTTTTTCAGAATGGGGAACAGCGTCTTCCTTTTACTGTTGAGAATATCTGCTTTTGCAAAAGTTGGGTTGTCCTGTTGTGCCGACGCCTAAAGCTCGGGGCCCTTGCCTTTATTGGATTTGTCTTTGGCCATCTTTTCCACTAGGACAGTTGTTAGCGAATCCCAAAAGTCGCCAAGATTGGGTTCGTCTTGATCTTCGGATTGTGACTCACCAGCTAACACGTGTTCGGCTGGATCGGAAGCAGGCTCAGATGGAGACTGACTGGTACCTGATCTCATCGATATGTCATCTTCTAGATTAACAGATTGGAGAAATTGTTCCTTCAGATAATCCATGCTTTTGACAATTAATTCATTATCAGTAAGATGGGCATATTTGTTTTAACTCCTTTTGGATTTGAACAAAAGGATTAGCTACTGGAGAAGAGGATGGTGCTGGGAGTGCTGGTTGCTTGACAGATTCCCAGCAAGCCTTAGTATGCTGTTGAATTTCGGAATGAGATCCTTAAGATCCATTTTATCCCACCATTTGAAAAAGAAGATTCTTTTCAAACGGGGAACCTTATTCTGATAATCACAGGCAAAGTCCCATTTCCAAATCCATGGGATTCCAAAACGGATAGAGAAATGGACAACGGATTTACTGATAGATAATTCTCTGTTTTTATTTAAGAATGAATACGCACGGGAATAAGCCGCATGCCATTCATTATATTCGGTTCGAACGGAGTCAGGTAAAATATTAAGGGAAAGTCCGAACTTATCCCACCAAACGAGGAACCAGTTAGGAACATCGTTTTTGAGAACATCGGACAGAATACGGATGAACCAAGAATGATTCTTGATTGGATTCTGGTAGTAAAAGACCTGGGTAAAAGCATCAATGTAATCCCAGTATGAATATTTACACTGTTTATTCCGGAGATCAAGATCCCGAATAGTATGCGGATGAATGCCCCAAGTAGAAATGGGCATGATGTTACGGATAACAATTTTACTGTACTGAATAGGACTAGCAGCTTTGTTGGCATCATGCAAAGTATGCTTGATTTCAGCAGCTCCAGTTTCTACCAATATCTGTTCATAAATATACCTGTACTGATCAAAGTGTGGAGGGGACTGTTGAGTGGTGAGATAACGGCGTTTGATCTCCCACGGGTCTGTCATCCACTGTTCATCAGACGGTTCAATCCAGAGGACTGTTTCCTCGGTAAGACTGTTAGGAGTATACGGATCTTACGGCCTTAGGAGAACATCCTTTGCCGTGGGGTTACTGGTTTGTCCTCTCAGAGGAGGAAATTCTGATGGATCATAGCGCGGGTTATTACCCCGGCCACGACCACGACCTCTTTGGCCCCTACTGGTCATTTGCGGATTTCTGCAAATATTCACGGGTCAAAAAGTCAGGCAAAGAGTTAGTTTCTCCTTTGATATACTCAATATCAAAATCAAAATTGGATAAGTAACCCTGCCAGCTTACGAATATCTGTTTGGAAACAAGATTTTTAACATCCTGTTTAAATATCTGTCGGGCAGCAGAGCAATCCACTTTGATGATAAAATGCTGGTTTAAAAGATCATCCTGGAATTTTATAACACATTTTACAATGGCTAAACATTCCTGTTTAATTATCATTTACAGAAATACCAAACTCTTCAACCGGTATTATTGTCATTCCTGTATTATGATAATTATTATCATTTAGAGTAAACTCAAGCGGTCTTTGAGATCTCCTAGACTTTTAGATCATCTAAATTTTTTAAAAACATATATAATAGAACTTATTTTTATATGTTCAATCTTCCAAAAATTATTGTGTAGCATGTAATGACCTCCAAATTAAATTTTGTAGCCCCAAAATTTTTGGAAAGCCTATTTGTATCCTTTCAAATTTTAATGCCACATGTATTCGTCTCCAAAATCTTATCTGAAATCCAGTCAACAATATTGGTTATTACGTATTTAAAAACCTTCTAATAAATAAGAAATATAGTCTATATAAATAGTGTGAGATAATAGTAAACAAGAAAAACCTTTGCTAAAAACAATTAAATTTTGTTAGAGACAAGAGATTGATTTCTTATGTGCATTTATTACAACTTTTTAAAAGGAAGGACATGTGAAGTTTTATGAGGCTAAGAACAATTACTAATATTCGAATAATTATATAAATTTATGAGAAGAGTGTAACATGGTCAGATCGATACTAGTTTTTTATTAAATTAATTGGACTATATTAAGGGGTTGTTTGGGGTGTCCTAAATAAGTGTACTTTTTGTCTTTTTGGACTAAAAAATTGAGGAACAAAATATTGATGTTTGGGTTAACTTTTTTACTTTTTATGGAAAAATGTGTAATAAAAAATTGTAAAAATTGATTTGTAGGGAATCGATCCGCAGAAAAGAGGTCTTTCAAATATTTTGCCATCCTAGCCAGTCTAAGGATTACACTAAACTAAAAACAAACAAGGAAATGGGATTCGAAATGAAGGAGAAGAGAACTTACAAGAAGCAGAGGAGACAATGAGAAATGAAAGGAGGTTGCAGAGGTCGCGAAATTGAAGAGGTATATCGAAAGGCAGATAAGAAGCTTTGAGTATTCAAAAAACATGCATTTGAAGGGACAACGAAGTTTTAAATCACAATAAATGAAGGAAGCATACAAAGGGGCGAGAAATTGTAATGATGACCGAAAAGTGTGTGCGTTCTGACACTCGCATTGGAATGAGGTTAACCGCC
>NW_021025945.1:90780-128854 GCF_004153795.1 Camellia sinensis | reverse complement strand
CATTGTATTTAAGCGGAATGTCACGATTGGCGACTAAAATTTTTGGTCGCGGAATGTCACCATTGACGACCAAACTTTTTGGTCGTTGAATGTGATAATTGGCGACCAAACTTTTTGGTCGGGAAAATATCACTTTTCGCGACCAAAGTGTTTTGGCGACAAAATAAATTAGTCGCGGTAATTAAATATTTAGCGACCAAAAATTTAGTCGCGAAATCCAACTTTTGCCGACCAACCACAATTTTGGTCGCGAATTACTTTTGCCGACCCTCAATTGGCGACCAAAGTAGCGACCAAAAAAATTGGTCGCGGATAACTTTTGCCGACCAAAAATTGACTTTTAGCGACCAATTTTTTTGTTGCCAAAAGTGTTAATTCTTGTAGTGAGTTATGACAATTTTCTTTTAGTTATGACTCAAAAAGTATGAAATTATGTTATTTTCTTCTTTAGTTATAAGTTATATATGGTACATACCATTTAGTATTTCCCATGAAAATTTTTTCTCAAATTATTTTTGGATTTTTTTTCTTCTAAAAAATGCCTTTTTAAAAAATTAAAATTATTTTCCCACAAAATTTTTTTAAAAAAAATTGATGAGTGTTTTTCTAAGATTTTTATTTCCAAAATATAAAAGCCAAAATAAAATTTTAAAAGCGATACCAAAAACAAGGCATATACAACACAGGGCTTACCAAACCCTACTTTTGGCTCTCCTCTGAAAAATTATTTTGGAAAAAAAATTAAGTGGAGGTCATCTAATTTTGGATTTTCTTCTAAAAAACATCTTTTTCGTTCTTTGATTTTTTGGTATGACGGAAAATGAAAATTAACTGAAACGTTTTCTGTTGATCATAGAAAAAAGTTTATTTGGGTGAAAAATATATTTTGAAGTAAACTCCTTTCCTACCAACAACATCAGATGACCTCCACCTCCGCAATTAGCCACACCAACATTACCACTACTACAATCACTAGCACATTAATTTTAAGGTCACAATGAAATGTTGAAAAATATTTGTTTGTATTTGTAATAAACGTTTTCAGTGACAAAACATATTTTACCAAAACAAATAGAGTGGTAATTCTAGCGGTCCCAAAGCTAGCAAAGGTTGGCCATAAGTCACGAAAAAAGTTGGAGTTGGTATTACTAAGCAAGTAATGCAACAGTTTGAGACTAGAATTGTTAGAGAGATGTAAGAAAAACCAACCGAGGTAGGTGGGTTATTTCTTAACGAATGTGGCTGGAAATAAGTAGTTTGAGGTGGACACATGTTGAACTTTCAAAGTGGGCGAACTCGTACTGAGAGAGAGAGAGAGAGATTTTCAAGTCATCCAATACAAGGTCTACCCTTAGGCTTTGTATATTAACTTTCATTTTAATTTTGGTGAAATATTGAGATATGATCCCATGCACGCATTTTTATAATCAAAATTTTCAATTCTTCAAAGCCCCAGATTAAGTTATAGATGTAAAGAGCCCACTTTCAAGACAGAAATTTAAGGGGAAAAAAATTTAAACATTGGGCAATGAAATCTTGTTGCGTTTACAATGAAAATTGATTGATTTTTATGGCCAATTTTTTTGCATGCAATTTTAGAAAATTTTAACTAGGGGTGCAACTCAAGCATATTTAGCTGGGTTGAGGGGGTTGCTCAACTTGTGCTCAGAGTTGTCTAAGCCTTCCCGAGTCCGACCTCTAGCCCAATTTTGTGTGCTTAAGGCTGGCTCAAGCTCAATATATTGAACTTGGGAATAAGAAACTGTTGCACATAAAATTAACAAAAAAAAAGTGGTTTCGTTCACTAATTACAATTTTAAGTACAAACAATTGGCATGAACAACTAAACATTAAATCCGAATATGGTCCTGCTTATGACAACAGTAGCACCAACAAAAAATTTATAATTGGAGTTAAAAAAAAAAATCTTAGGTTTGAGCCTTCTAGCAAAATAAACTTTGAGTATTTAACTTTGTCAATTTAAACCATATTAGTTTGATTTCTTTTCAATTTAAACCATTAATCTATTTTTGTTATGTAAAACGACTGGGAAAATGATATTTTATTATAAAAAAAAATAGGAAAACTTTGTAAAACTTGGGTGTTTTAATCTATTGGAAGGTGTATTTAATCCTTTTATTTTCATTTTGGGAGTCTTTGGAGTTGTTGTATGTTGGTTTTGGAGGAGTACAATCCGATTTAAATTTGTTGGGTTTGTTCGTTCGTGTTTGTTCTTGGCAAAAGTTCCATGGAAACTTAGAAATTCTGTTATGGGGTCGACACTAGCCTTCCTAAGGGTCGACCCTTACCTATTGATGAAATTTCTAGAAGTGTTGTTGGAATTTAGGGTCGACACCAGCCTTAGTGGTGTCAACACCTGTCTCTTGCTGTTGTCTACAAGGGTCGACACCAATCTGGGAAGGGTCAACCCTTGTATATTGCAGAATCTGAGTTTAGGTGCTGAAATTTAGTGTTGACCCTTCCTGTCCAAGGGTCGACACCTTACCTTGAGAGTATTGTCATTTCTTCTTGAACGGTAGACACCCCTACACCAGGGATCGACCCTTTCTTGTTTATTTTCAAAATTTTGGGTTCGAATGGGCCCTACCTTTAAGGGGTTTTGGACTTATTCTTTTTATTGACCTTAGGGCTACTTTTCTACTACTATAAATAGACCCAAACCACTTCTTTCTCATTATTTTTTTCTCTTCTTTCCCCTCCCAAGCCGTGAGTTCTCTCTTCTCTCTCTAAACTCAAACTTTTTCACTTAGATCTCTAGATCTACTCGCCCAGAGTGATCTTTTCACCTTGGTCCTTTGAGAAAAATTGTAGATCTCGTCAAGAGCTTCCTTTTGATCCAAGAGTTTCGTGGTTTCATCGCTAGTGATTTTTGGGTTGTCATTTCCTTGCTACAAGAGGTAGGGGTTTCTAGTTCTCATTCAATACTCTCATTTATAGATAGATTTGTGGTATTTTCCTTATACAAATAATGATACATGGGAGATTGTGAAATATGATGGTGTTATGTGAAGGAGTTGTATCAAAGAAATTAATGTTGGAGATTGAATTCATAGCCTTGGGTAATAATTGATAATCAGTGTGTTGTGAAAATTGAATTTGAAGACTTGATAATGTTAGGTTTTTATTCTTGGCAATCCTGTTTAACAAAACTCTTTTCAGTAGCAATTTTGTTCATCTTTTATTTCAGCGAGGCTATGAGTTTTTAGATGTGAATCCAACCTGAATTGTGCCTTGCATAGATGTTTCAGAAGTTAATTCTTTTATGTTTGCCACTTCGCTAACTAAAATGCAAAAATGCATTCGAAGTTGCTTGTCTGCTCGAGCGGCCGTTTGTGCGCTCGAGCGGAGAACGTTTGGCTCCAAAAGTTTGAACTGTCTACAAAAGTACTGGAAGTTGTGTTTTTGCGCTCGAGCGTCAGTCCGCTCGAGCGGCCATTCTTGCGCTCCAGCGGAGATCGCAGATCAGTTTTCTATAAATATGTGGTTTCATCTGCTTTTTAGGGTTAAGGCTTCCAAATCTTCTTCTTGGATATTAGGGTTAATATCTGGAGCTTCTTTACTACTTTCTTTGATGTTTGTTTGAGTTTAACTCATGGTTTGAGAAGTATACATCAAAGGATTGTTTGTTCATTCAACACAAAAGAGAGAGAGAGAGAGAGAGAGAGAGAGAGAGAGAGAGAGAGAGTTGTTCTTCAGTGGATTCCGTGGAATTCGGGCCTGAAGCTTTGGTGGATTCTGGAGTGGCTCATCGTCGTGATTCAACATGGGCGTTGTGGAATCAATGTTGGGCAAGACAATTCCGAGGTGAAGACGGGGTTGGAAGAGGCACATGGGGGTTGGTTCGATTCGGGCGTGGATTCGCTAGGTAATTGAGAGTACACTTGTGTAATTCCTTTTTGTCTTCTTAGTGGATTGTTTTGTGGCTTTTACTCGTGATTTTTTTTTTATCACAATTGGAGACGCTCCAATTGTGGTTTTTCCACATTAAAATCGCTGTGTTGATTTGTCTTGATTGTTTGATAGGATTGTTGTTTATTGCTTAGAATTGTGAACACATTAAAGATGATCTTTATGCCTCTTTGTAATAAAAACAATGAATGATTTGATGGATAATAGAGATGGTGGTGGAACATATTGTGTACTTGTTATGTAAATGGAATTTTAACATATGGTGGATGTGTATTGAACTAATGTGTTACGGGAATAATGGAACAAATGTGTTATGGGAATAATGGAAGATGTGTTGGCATTGCCCACTAATTATCATGATGAATTGTGATGTTACCTTGGGGTCCGTTTCCCGCCGTATTTTGAGCTTGCAAAGCGTGGCGCTTGAAATAGGTTCTGCCTTCCTTCCAGAGTAGCACCCGATAAATTATGTGGTATGTTAGGGTTCCGTGTTCCTTTCGGCCTGTGACCGGTAAAGCGTGCGGTTCCATGTTCCTTTCAGCTTGTGACCAGTAAAGCGTGTGACTCATGGAGATGACTTGTTAATGGATCCGGTGTTGGATATGACAGTATTTGAAAGAATAGAAAATGAAATGGTAATTGGATTAGAGGTTGGTGATAATGAACTCACTGGATTGCTTGTGACTATATGGGAAGATTACGAGTTTTGTTTTGTAAATAATTGAGAAATTGAATTAAAAAGGGTTTGTTATTCTTGTGTTATGTTTGAACTCTAATTGATAATGTAAACGTTAGTGTGATGTAATCATTAGACAAGTGGGAGTTAAGTGTATGAGGATCGTCTTTTTGAATATGAAGGAAATTTGGATTTTGGTGTTATGTAGTTGTAGTAATTAGAAATATTATAAGAGAAAAACGGAAATGAAATGAGGAATATTAAAATGGAAATAAAATGAGGAATAATTTAGAAGCAGGTTAATAAATTTAAGATGATGTTCTTTCTTAAGTGCACTTATTTTTAAAGAGAATTTATGGCTTCCTAATGATGAGAGACAACATTTATGTCAGGGAGTTTTCTTAAATGTTCAAATGAAATTTTAAGAAAAAGATACTCTACGTATAATATTTTGAACATACAAAACATCACTTTAATATATGGTATCACTTTGCATGTATAATCATTTCTATCTATAGGATGGTTATTGTTTTAGAACTATGAAATTCTTACTAGGCAATTGTGCTCAGCCATCATTATTTCATTTTTTTTACAGGAAGAGAATTCAGATTGATTGGTTGGAAAGTCAAGAAGTTCATGTATCTTTACAGGAAGAGAATTCAGATTGATTGAAAGAATTGAATTCAGTATATTAACGTTTGTAATTATTTATTGGTAACTTTGTAGCGGAAGCTTGGCATGTATTATTATTATTATTATTATTATTATTATTATTATTATTATTATTATTATTATTATTATTATTATTATTATTGTATTAATTATGAGAGAGAACATGTATTATTATATGCCTGTTTGGGAAGTGGGTTTGGAGGTTTTTTTGGGCTAAAATAGCCATAAAAAACAAAATAGGCTTTTTAGCCTAATAAGACAAAACATCACATCTAACTCATAATTATTACATTCTTTCTCTCACAAAAAAACCAAAAGCCCTTCCCAAACAAAGTTTTTTAGCTCTAGGCTAAAATAGTTAAAAAAGCTAAAAAGTCAAAAAGCCAACACACTTCTCAAACCAAGCCTATGTTTCTATTACTCAAGGTAATAGATATTTATGGAAAAAAAAGGGACCTAAATTAAATACTTTTGGTAATGATTCCGTGTAAATAAAAATTGTGGTGTGACAAACGTTGTGTATGGTGATACAGTATAATAAGATATATATTCAAGGCAAATAGACATGTGGCATAATATGATTGGAGATAGGATTAAATTGACTCAAATTGACAACTTTGGGAATCAAAATGATAAAAATTAAAATTTAAGAGATTAAAATGATAAGAACGACTTTATGGACTAAAATTGTCTTTTAGCCATACTGTTCCCGTTAACAATATACACAGATGTAAGAGCTATGACAAAATTGATTCAAATTGACAATTTTAAGGACCAAAATGACAAATTGAAATTTAAGGGACAAAGATAAAAAAGATCGCATACTTTAAGTATTAAAACTATCTTTTATTCAAGTTTTGATATTTGGAAAAAGAAAACTAGTTCACCCACTTGATAATGCCCAAGAAAACTATCCTTATTTTCTGTATTTTCTTTCACTACTACATAAATAATTAAAAATCACACTTTGACAAATGAAAATATCTCACTTTTATTGAAAGTGTGATAAAAAAAATTAGATTGATAAGGGGTTGTTTGGGATGTCCTAAATACGTGCATTTTTTGGACTAAAAAGTTGAAGAAAAAAGATGGTTGTTTGAGATAACTTTTTGACTTTTTATGAAAAAATGTGTATTAAAAATTTGTATAAATTAGTGTATAGGAGAAGCTTTTTGGAGAGTAGGCAGTACGGTGGCAATATTGTGTAGAGTAATGTATAGGAGATGCTTGCCTCCTTTTCGAGCATGGAATTGGACGATGTTGTTCGGCCCATGGGGCCTACCGTGGGTCCCGTTTTGCTAATCGGAACCGTTCAATATGTAGAACTCGTCGAGTATTATATGCTTGTAAAAAATCATGTTAATCGGATATCGATAGCTATCTGATCGAATTAGTTTTTTTGTCAACCGTTAACTATAACACCATCCATTTTGTTTTTTATACAAAACTGATTTGATCATGTAGTCAGCGATATCCGATCAACGTGATTTTAAAAAGTGTATAGTACTCAACGAGTTCTACACATTGAACGGTTCAGATTATCAAAACGGGATCCGTGATGGGCCCCTATGAGCCGAACAATACCGTCTTGTTTGTGCACCCGCATGTTCCCTTTGTCCAACCAACATCAGCTAAAGTACAACTTACATGAGAAGTGAGTCGTACTTTTTTTTTTAAAATATAAAATTAATTTTTTAATATTTTTTTTGGTGAATAGTAAATTTTTTAAATAACTTTTTGACTTTTTTAAAGGATGTCACACCAGCCCTTAATTTAATTAAGTGTAATAATATTTATTTTTTTATGTCACTTTTCAATTAAGTGGGATTATATTTATTTCTTTTATGTCACTTAGACGATCTCCAACGGTGAACCAAACTTGGCATCAGATTTAAATTTTGGTGAAAAAGTCACATTTTGGTGCTCCAATGGTTTTACCAAATTAGTATCAAAATGAGAATTCAACAAAAAAATCATTAAACTGAGAACAGGGTACAGATTTCAGTAAATTACTGTGCGTGACCGTTAGAGGAGGTCAACCGGTCAACCAACCGGTTGCCCGGCCGGTTGACCAACCGGTCGACTGGTTTCCTTTCAAAGAATGGGTTCAAACCGATCAAAAAAGGTTCAAACAGGTAAAAAAAAAAAAATTACTCTTACCGATCGACCAACCGGTCGACCCTTCCCTTTTGATGCACGGTTGGAACAAGCCGTATCAAATTGAAAAAATTGACTTTTTTTTATTTAAATTTGATGAAAATTTTGATTAACCGTTAGAAATGCTCCTTAAGTCTCGCTATATATAAATATTTCTTTTTAAATTTTTTTTTTTTAAAACTTTATTATGCGTGTCTATAATACATACACAAAAGAACAAACCAGACAACAAACAGACCATCGTTTGCTCCCTCTCATATAGCCAATCGCTTTTCCTCCCATTGACTGACAGTTGCCCATCGCCCATCGTCCCTCTCATCGACGGCAATCACTGTCCCTCACTGTGGCCCACCGTCTTATCGCCACGGTCGGTACACCACCTCGCCTCCTATCGATTTTGATTCAGGTTTCTCTCTCTCTCTCTCTCTCTCTCCCCATTTCAGTCTAGCTCTAGGGTTTTTATTTTATTTTTTGATGCTGTAGAAGCTTGATTTCTGTGAAATGAGTAAATGTGTTTTGATTTTTGTTCTAGATTTAGGGTTTTTTTTTATTTTTTATTTTTTTATGCAGAGGCTTGATCTGTTCTGCTGAGGAATAAATGTATTGATGGAGATTTGAAGTATTTTGCTGATTGATTACAGCAAACCTGAATGTTTCGAGTGGATTACAGAATTGCGAGCCGTCACACCATTTGAGTTTCAAGTGGAATCACTGTCTTGGGTATGCATTTCACCATTTTCCTTCCTTGTTCACTTGATTTATTTTAATCCATGCTCCTATTTGTATTGATTGGGGATTGGCGTGAGCGCTGTAGTATGGTGTTTGGTTGGGTTTTTATTAATATTTATTGGTGTCATACAAGTTGTGTTGGTGGAATTTGATAACATGATACACGTGGGGTATAGTTGTTCTCTTTGGCAGTTCCAATGGGTGCTTCAGTGTAGAAAGTGTAATAGTGGATGTTAAGTGGCTGTTCATAAGTGAGTGTTGGGTGTTTGAAGGTTTTACAAAATAGGATTACATCTGCAGGCACATATATAAGTATCTTTTTTATATTTTTGTTCCATAGTCATGAGAGAAATAGAAACTAGAATTTCCCATCCGTAGTGTATGTTGTATGATTCTTGTAATATTGATTAGAGTAATTCATCTACTTCTGATTTGAGTTTCTTAAGGTGGTCCAATGAGTTCTCACCATTCCAATGTTATGGTTTTTTGTGATATGAAGGTTATTGCCCTGGTTGATATAGCTAGATTTGAATCAAATATTTTTGTTCTTTATTTTCCACTTACCAGCTATTTGATTTCTTACTATACTGAGGTAGGAAAATTAGCGTGCTCTATTAATTGGTGTTTGTGAACCACATGCACTTGTTTGGTTGCTTTTGATCCTAGAATAGTTATGGGCAACTAACTATGCTCTGACTTTGCAATGCATCGGAGTACTGAGTTTCTAGAGAAAACTTCTCTTCTCTATTTTTGAGCATCGATGAACTGTACATGGTTGTATGCAGCCCAACAGATGGTACATTAGTGGCAACAGGGGGTGGAGATGACAAAGGATTTCTTTGGAAGATTGGTCAAGGAGATTGGGCTTTTGAGCTACAAGGTATTAGTCACTGATACATAATTGGCTATCTAGAAGTTATTAAAATGCTTGGGTCACACCGACCATCTTTCTAGAAGGCCTGCTAGGGAAGATTGTCACAAATCATCCACTGACAAATTTATTATTTTCATTTTTTTACCTTAATAATCTCTCTTTTCTTTTTCTTTCTTCCTACATTTTGTTACTTTGAAATAGTTTTTTTTATTTTATTTGGGAAATTTATAAACTCCTAAACGTATAGAATGATTCCTTGTTTCTGGTTATTCATGCAGTTCCTGTCATATGGGGTTTGGCATCCTATACTTTTGTCATTATTTTAGATTCACATCAACTGCTACAAGTCATAGACTACTAAGATTACATGTCATAGATTTTTTGTTTCTTATTTTTGATCTTCTTTTTTGGAACTCAAAATGCTGACATTACATTTCAAAACAGTATTGTTTGAGAAAACTATACGTAAACCCATAAGGTTTATTTCTTCCCAAAAAAAAAAGAAAAAAAGAAAAAAGAAAGTGAAGAGAGAGATTTTTATCCCTGGTTACAGCATCTCTGATGATTTTCGTTAAACCTGACTTAGAAATGAATGGGTAAATATGGTTACCCCATGGACAGCTCCATTTCCCTACTTATAATGCTCTTGAAGGGCCAAAACCAAAGATAAAGTGCTTACTCTGTTGCTTTTCAGATAGTGCTACTAGTTAAACTTCTTAAAAAGTATTTTAGTTGAATGCCATTTTTAGCACATCAAAGTTATTGTTAATGGTTGTCCTATTATAATTTAAGTGACATGTTGTCTAATCACAAAATCAATTTAAGCAGTATTTGTCCCCTAGGGTTCCCAACAGTTTGGACGTAGTTCTCTTCCCAATAAAGAGGATAAATTTGAGTCTCCTTAACTTACCTATCAAAAGGAAATTATTTAGAATGCGCAAGTCTTTTATACTTTTTAGGTGTAGGAAAACAGAATTTATGGGTTCATACTTATTATGGTGATCTTGAGTTTCGGTCAAATAATTGACGACCTGCTACTTTAATCATTTAATTACATGTGTAGTTGTCCAACGTCATCTTGGACTGCAAATGATTTTGTTTAGCTGTCTGCATATTTCAATCCAGTATGTCATGATTTTATGGCTCCAAAAAAAAGTTCATGATTTTCTTTTTAAGATGATTTCTGTTTAGTCCAATTTTTCTCTGCCTTCAATCACTGTAGCATAAATTGGTCCATGATTCCTTAATCCTTGTGCTTTAGTCGAAGCTTTTCAAAGACTTAAAAATCTGTTTCTAGTTTAGCCTTTAGTACGGATGGACAGTTGTTTGCATGTGGAAGTTTTGATGGACTTGTTCAAATCTGGGACATAAATTCTGGGAATCTCAAGTGTACGCTTGATGGTCATAATGGGGGCATTGAGGTGAGATTTTATGACTACTCAGTGTTTTTTGTCACATAGTTAATGTATGAAGATTGAGTATGAACAATCTGCCTACACAGTGGATCAGGTGGCATCCAAAAGGACATTTGGTCTTGGCGGGTTCGGAGGATTCTATTGTTTGGATGTGGAATGCTGACAAAAGTGCCTATCTTTATATGTTTTAAGGTCACGCTAGTAGAGTGACCTGTGGTGATTTTACACCTAATGGTACTTTCCTAGTTTTGGTCACAACAAAATAGAAATTGTGCTTATATATGTATATTTAAGGATTTTCATTCAGAAACTAAATTTTGGAGGAATGCACTTGTTTCCTTTTAAAGATTTGTGTTCTGTTTTGTCCTGTGCAGGTAGTACTTAACATTCAATTTTTGTGCTAAATTCATAATAGTGTAATTACATGCTTGATGTGCTGCAACATATCTTTTTGTGGAAATTTGAATGGTCGTGATATGAAATGCTTGAAGTTAATGGGGGAAGATGGGCCTTATACTCCCTAATACCCATGGTCAACACATGATCTGTTGACAAGGCATAATATCTTGTTTCAAGATACCTATAAAGTTTATGATGGCTCCAGGGCCAACTCAAATGAATTGTGAGCATGGCTTTCATGCCTAAAATGGAGTCCATCATGCTTGCATGTTGGTGTGGTTGAAAATGGCATAAAATAAAACGAAAAAAAAAAGAGGTGAAATAGGAACTACAGAAAGAAAGCTTTATGCAAGCAAATTACTAAAGCAGGTACGAGTTATAACCAGCAGAGACATTCCGATTGCCTCTTTGTCCGTTTTCTCACGGGTGTATTCTACCTTTGCAAAGATGCAACACAGTCGTATGTGCAAATTCTGAATGTGATCCAGAAAGCAATTTTGGATTTTGAGGTCTGCAATTGTAGCTTCGAAGCATGGCCACCTTAAAATTTCAAGTCTTGAACTTCTAATTATTGAGCTCATGATATTTCAGTTTAAGGTCTAATTCTCGATTTTTTAGGGTGTTAGTTGCATCTGTTAAAGACCCATCACCAGCAATGACAGCATCCAGTAGCATTGATTCATGTCAAAATTATATGTAAGAATATAGCACACGTGTCTTTTTCATGTTTCTACTTTAATCTGATTATTTCATTTGTGTATTTGGTGCCATTTAGTAAACTGCTTTTTTTCTATTAATGTTATTCAACAAAAAACGAGAAACTGGATGAACGGTTTCTGAGTTCTGGGATGGTTTTTGTTTCTTTCTAAACAGAAGAAAATTTGAATTTTAGGCTGGTGGTGTTTGTTTTTTGGATTTTGCTATTCATTATTGACGAAGAATGTTCTATCTTCTGTAGGTCATTCATATCACACTGAAGGATTGACATGCTTAACAATAACCTCTGATTCAACTCTTGCTCTTACTGGTTCTAAGGACATCCCTGTTCACATTGTGAATATAACTACTGGGAAGGTATGAATTCTTGTTGCATTTAGTACATTTGTGCTTTTGTTTTCTCATTCTCATAGTTTTTTTTTTGTTTTTTTATGTTTTTTTTGGGTTGGTGTGTGTGTGTGTGAAGACTTGAGACAAATGACATCGTTTGGCATCTTAGGGCGTTTGCTTATCTTGGTATTTTGGGCATTGCTACATAAACCCATATTGCTCGTTTAGTTGGAAGATCTCTCTCTTGGGTTTCTGGCTTATAAGCCTCATGAATCATAGATGTTTGTGCATACTAGCGCCTTGTTCAATTATAACGGCTATTCCCTAGTTTTGCTCCCTAATAGCCAGGGATTAGAGGATGCTGTGAGGGTGGGTAGATGGGAAAAATGCCTAGCCTTGGGTATAATATGGTCTGAGAGTAACTCCAACCATACTCTCTACTTTTTACTAGCTAAGGTATAAAAAAAGTACACTCTTTATTTTACCTAATTTCTTTAGCTATTGTGTTTTCCAACCACGCTCTTTATTTTAGCTAATCATTTAAACTAACTTAATTAATTTTTAAAATAAAAAAATACTAATTGTTGATATTTACTAATATAAATTTGCAATAATAATAAATTTGCCTATACAAACATACAAAACTTGTAGAATGAGGAGAAAAAAAAATACAAAATAAGTTATTCCGTAGTTCATCAAACAGAATTAAAAGAACATATAAAATTGCTACATACACACACATATATACATACATATAAAATATATAAAATCCCAAATCCAAGACACAAATATACAAAAATCTAAAATATATACATACATAATTGTTTGGAGAGCCTCTGGGGCTCTTCAATTGCAGCCACCAAAAAAATAGGATGGTAAAGTAGCTAACTCAATAGCTAGCCCATTGGAGCTCAAAATTAGATTTACATTAGCTAAAATACCTAACAAGCCTTGTTTAACTATCCCCTTGGTGATGCTCTTAGACTTGAACTTGCATAGGGTTAAAAACGAGCCGAGCCGAACTTTAGTATGTTTAGACTTGTTTATTAAGAATTTATCGAGTTTGAGCTTAATTTCAATAAAAATTTAACGAACTAAGCTCGAGTCGAGTTGGCTTAGGCTTGACTCTAGCTCGTGCCTATTCATGAGCCTTAACGAGCTAAAGAAATTATAAATTCATCCTTGCATATAAGACTAAAGTTAGAATTGAAACTTTGATTATAAAATTATATGTACAATATAGATAGACATACATTGGAGGGGGTGGCTGAGATGTTATGTATGATGAGCTTGGGTAGCCTCTGTTTTTTGTGTGCTTGTTTATAGCTTGTTTGGCGTGAGGCTTGTCTGTTATTGAATTGGAACCTCACCAATTTTCCACTGTTGTTTTGAATTATGCACATGATTGGTCTTGCCATGGCTGCCAACATAGTTGGGATGTGTGGCTTTGACAATGATGCATTTTAAATCCAAAATTTTATCTTGTATATCTTTTTTTCATCAATAAATTCTCTTTTGCTAATAAAAAAATAAAAAAAAAAGTAGCAAAAAAAATACGCTGACTATCCAATTTTTATTCTTCTTTCACATGTGCCACTACCTAGAAATTATTTTGTAGTCAAAGTGCATAAAAACATAATAATCACATTATCTCAATTATTTTGATTGAAACACACATCTTTGTATATGTCTTGCCTTTATTTTTCCTTTAGCCCAAAATTATTTCTAGAGAAGAGGCAAATTTTGCCTCTGAATTAATTTGTGTTTTTCTCAGGTCAGAAATAGCACGGAGAGATGCAAAATATGGTCAAAGAATTCAAGGACTTTGTGCTTCAAGTTTTTTAATTTTTTTATTATATGTAATCACAGTTAAATATTTTTTTATTAATTTCTTTGTATATGCTTTTGAACATTCTACTTTCATTTATGAAATATATGACGTTATTCCATTCAATATATGATTGTGATTCAAATGATAGTATATAGCGTGTATTACATTCTTCAAATGCGTACAAAAATAATATTGATTATTCTTCAAATATGTTGAACTTTTTTTTTTATCATATGCATTAACTGTGATGAGAAATGTATATCGCGTGTGATCTTATCTAATTTTTAATCACATTTTTTATATGTGATCTAAATGTTTATTATCATAGGTTTTATTAGTTATACATTACACATAAAAAGTGTGATCTAAATGTTTATTATCACACATAAAAAGTGTGATCTAAATATTTATTATCACACGCATAACGTGTGATGGAATCATCTTTTAATGACACTTAAAACGTGTGATTCAAAATGACAATTTTTAATCACTCTCAAAGATCACATTTTGACAAAACTTAAAACGTGTGATCAAGTAATGTATATCACACATAAAAAGTGTGATCTATTTATGATTTTATAGTAGTGTTTCTTCACAACTTCACAAATTTTTTTCATAAATTTAAGATCGAAATACAATCTTCAGATTATCCAAGAAATATCTTTAATTCATTTATTTAAATTGTTTTTAGAAATGTTAAAGTAAGTTGTGCAATCTCTAATGGACCCTAAAAAGTGGATGTATATATCTTTTAAGTTTAAAGCTAAACTAAAATGATATCATTTTAGGATGTGTAGTTTAAAATAAAAACATAATATTTTAATGTCATTTTGCTTTAATTTTAATGTTATGTTGTTGAATAATGTATTTCAAAGACATGTTTTACTATGGTAAAAATCCTAACAAAATCATTATTAAAAAAATGACAATACTAAAAAGTTGCAAAATAAGAGGTACGAACTACTTACAGATCAAACATTGCTGATTGAATTAGGCAGTTGGTCAGAAGAAAACTAGTTTGAGAAGAAAAATTATCCAATGCTCCTGTAGATAATTCAAAGAGAACGACTTCTTTCCAATTTGAATATGGACTAAAGAATGTTGTTTGGGCACTCAGATTGTCTACCCATTAACATATTAAATATTGGGTCAAGTTTTTTATTTGAATCTAATTGTGAATTTGTAAATAAGTAGACAAAATCTTAACTATTAATTTATAAAAAGTGTCAATGTGACAAACATCTATTGCTTGTACTAAACTAAACGTCCAGTTTGAATATCTAGATTGGTTGTGGAATTTGGACATTCTGAGGCCCCGTTTGTTTTGGGTGAAAGAGAGGGTATTGGGATTGCTAATACCAAGGTATTAGTAATAGCCTTGTTTGTTTTGGGAGAAGGCCTTGGGACTATTAGTCCTTTGGTATTACTAATACCCTTGGAGAGGAGATTGGTAAGGAGGAGGTAGAGATGGTATTAGAAAAATAGTGAGGGGATTAGAAATTTTTTTATTTTTTTTATTTTTTATATATGGGAAATTTTTTTTAAAATATAATTTTTAATTTTTTATATTTTTTTATTTGTTTTATTATTTTATATAAAAATAATTTAACAATTCCTCACTACTAATCCCCTCACTATCAATCCCCTCACTACTAATCCCCTCATTAATAATCCCCTCACTATCAATCCCCTCTATTCTATCTCCCAAAACAAACGGGGCCTCAAACTGGAGGAGCTCCGCCCATAACTAGAAACTGAAGGGAACAACAAGACACATTAAGATCAGTTAACTTACAAATAACTGCCATCTTATTTTTTAATGTTTATAACAATCATTCAGTTAATAGTTTATTGTATTGGCGGAGAAAATACAACAATATAGTACACCAAACTATCACAATTGAAAAAAGTAAACCCACTGTTTATTGTATTTCCATGATTCTTTTCTTGCTTATGAATAACATTTCCAATCAATACTCTCAGAATCACCATTTTCCTCCTGTAATTAATCACAAAGTTTCCACATCTCAATGGAAACAAGTGCTAGACTATATCTCCAGTGTGATCCTTTAGTCGCCATTGAATTGAGAATGTTTTTACCTCCCGACAAGCAAACTTGGCAATATTTTAAAATGGAGAAACACATCATTATTTTCAGTGCAAATTCTCTACCAAGCAGCCAACAATTTTGTCATTAATAAATGATTAAGAATGAAACAAGGGAAATGGTTTGAGTTGTAACTTTTAAGATTGCATTTTAAAATTAAAAAACTCAGCAAGGCCAAGTTTGACTGAAATCCAATTTAAAAGCAACTACATAAAAAAAGTACAAATCCTTAAAGGTTATGAGAAAAGAAACAAGAAGGAGTCATGATATGCAACTCTTTTTTGACTCGTGCTTTAAGAAAACTAAACAACATAACAAAGCTTTAGAACTCAATACAGTAACAAAGGTAAAATCTTTTGAAGTGATCCTGTATAGCTGCTATCCGGATGCACATGGACTCAAATGCAATAGCTACATGAGACATCACTTCAAGTGGACACCATTGCTTTATTGTGCTACTTAATGGAACTGATCTGGTTTTGAAATAAAAACATTAGCAACTCAATAATAGCATATACATAAAAACCATAAAAGATAATTCAACAAAGTAATGCTTCAAAGATAAATTCTACTTACCTAAATGATGCCATTTGTTTTTTGATGATTTCTTCCTTTACTGCATCAGTGGGCACTTTTCTTGGACCTTTTCACCTTCTTATATTGTTTTCCTTCAACAATTTTCATCAGGCATTCTGGACTTCGAGTTACAAACATAAGATATCCCTCATCCGTACCCCATCACAACAACTTTCCAGTTAAATCCGCCCTCCCAATCTGAATTTTCATCATGTTGGAGTGTTGGTGAAGGTGGCAATGGCTGTTGTTTCTCACATATCTTTAATAAGGGGAATCCACATACGGCCAAGTTCCCATTGTATGAATCATTCCCAAATGTATTAAATTGGCTCCCTTGAGGAATTCGCCCCACTAGTTGGTTATCTGAAAGATTTAGTACCTCAAAAAACATTAGACTTGCTAGTTGCTACGGGATCTTCCCAACAAACTCATTTGAGGAAAGGTCCAATAATTCAAGGTTTGTTAACTTTCTAAGTGAAGTTGGGATATGGCCTGTAAGGTTGTTATGAGATAAGTTAAGACCTCGAAGCGAATTAAGCTTCTCAATGGATTTCGGAATCTCTCCTTGGAATTTGTTGCTTGATAAATCAATGATTGAGAAGACTGTTAAGATTCTTGAATATTCAATTTCATATCCTTTCATCAGTACCACCACAGAATCTTGATAATAGTATTCACCCATGTATTTCAATTTCAATTCATGTCCATCCACATTCGTCATAGCTTCAAATTGTTTGATATAGTTTGTTGGCAAAAGCCCAGTGAACTCATTGTAAGATATGTCGATAATTCTCAACTTAGGGAACGGATGTTTGCTCTTGGTCTTAAAGGTGCCTATGTGACCATGATACCTCTTAAACCTCAAGACAAGAACCTGCAATTCTGTAAGAGTTTTCAACCAGTGGGGGAATGTATCGTTTATCTTGTTTTTTCCAAGATCTAGAACTTCCAAGTATTCACAATTGAGCAAAGATCGCGGAACTTGTCCTTCAATTTGGTTGCCATTCAAGTTAAGATTCCTTAGCAAATTGCCTTTGGTAAATGTTGCAGCAAAGGTGCCAGAAAAGCTATTGATCCCTAAATTCAGCACCGAGAGACTGTTGCTCAAGTTTCCCAAACATTGTGGAATCAAGCCACTCAAGCTATTATTAGACAGATCAAGAACTAGAAGTGAACTCAGACCGCAAATCAATGGAGGGATTTCCCCGCTTAATTTATTGTTTGAGATAGAGAAAACAATTATGGTGTTAGGTGGAACAGGGAGTGGTCCTTGGAGTAAGTTGGAGTGCGGGTCAATATACCATAGATTCTTCCATGGAAGACGCTCTAAACTTATAAGGAAATTATGAGAAAGATTTAAATTTTGCAATGAATCTTTCCCCACATTGAATAACCATTTTGGAACTTCACCATGAATTTTGTTATTTGAAAGGTTTAGAGAACGCAATCTAGTTTGTTCTCACAGGAAGTTTGGGAATTCGCTCAAGTTGCAAAAAGCTAATCTTATAGTGTCAAAGGTGGTCAAGGTAGAGTTGACACTGTTGTTGATGTTCAATGAGAGACCATTATATAAGAGATCAAAATAGGACAAATATTTTAGATTAAGCAGCTTATCTAGCTACACTACACCACTTAAGTTATTATTACTCAAATTTATAACAACTAGTGAAGGCAGAGCAAACAACAAAGATAGTATTGTACCAGTTAGCTGATTTCTAGAAAGAAACAAGTCAGTAAGTTGGCTCATGTTGCCAAGGGAATCTGGTATTTGTCCGTTCAAATTGTTTCCGTCAAGATACAAGCCATTAAGCTTTACAAGGTTTGAAATTGATGAGGGGATTTGACCGCCGACACTGTTATCCGTGAAGCCTAGATTGGTGATTTGTGTAAGGTTCCCAATAGAAGCTAGAATGGACCCCGAAAAGTTGCAGTTAAAGAGGTACAAAATATTCAAGGCTTTAAGATTGCTGCTTGAGTTAGGCAATTGGCCAGAAAAACTTATCTCGGAGAGATCAAGAAACTGTAGGGAACTAGTCACATTGAAGTTTGGAAGTTTACCTGTGAGTTCCGAATTTTGCTGTAGTTTGAGTTCTCGTAGGTTTGGAAAGTGAAAAATGTTATCTGAGAATTTCCCATGCAGTAGACAATAACCATGACTGAGAGATGTCAAATAAGATAGATTTAGCAAAGCATGAGGTAAAGGTGAAGAGATATTCAACCAATCAAGGTGTAGTTCTCTTAATTGGGTTAGGTTTCGAAGGATCATATTGAAAGTGTGCTGTTCATAGTAACAATAATAATAATCATTTAAATAAGAGAGATCAAGGGAAATCAATTTGGATAGATGACAGATTTTTGAAGGAATTCGGCCCGTAAAATTAGAGGAAGAGAGGTTGAGATGGGTCAAACTTGCAAACGAGCCAAAATCAGGTGAAATTCTAGAAAAATTGAAGTCATTGAAGGCAAGATTGAGGCTTTGGAGATGACGAAGGTGGAAGAGGGTGCTGTTGGCTTGGATGGTGCCGTGAAGGTGGCTGCAACTGAGCTCAAGTCCAATCACATGACCATTCGACCAGTCGCACGTGACCCCCGCCCACGAGCAGCAATCAGTACTCTCATTCCAGAACAACATTTTAGGATGAGAACCAAATCCACAATATAAAGAGGCATTAGCAGTTATGGTAAATGTTGTTTTAAATTGGAGAAGTGAAAATCTCTGGTCCTCAAGGCAGGTATGGCGTGTAGAAGTAGAAGAAGAAGAAGAAGATAAGAGAAATAGCAGAAGAAATTGATGAAGAAACATAAGCCAACTCATTTTGTTTTCTTATAGGTAGGAGGATTCAGAGAGAGAGAGAGAGATATATTAAAAGCAGAGGACAGTAAGAAGGATAGTAGTTTGATTTGATGAGGGAGAAGGAATAAATGTATTACTCATTCTTATATACACTGCTAAGTCTTTCTATGGTGGTGGTGGTGGTCAAGCACGACAACTATGTAATTTTTTTATCCATCATCTATCATGACTTTCAAGTTCGCAGCAGCAAGTCTTTTGTCTTTAATTCCAGTGGTCCCAAAGGTATTAGTAATGGTTTTCCATATCAATAATGTTAGGTATCATGAAAGAAGTATCATGAAAAGTCTTCATGAAGATTCTCCACCTTTGGATTAGTTTAGAGTGTTTGTAGTGTTTTATTGTATGTTATGCAATCACCCTTAGATTAGTTTCATGAAGCTTTTCATGATATTTATTTAATGATGCGTAGCATTACTCTTTCCATATACCAAATGGGAAATTATTTTGGTAATCTTTACATTTTGTTCCTTGTGTGATTTTTAGTCTGAATAATTTCAATAAGCCCAATTTTGAATCCTTAATTTTAAATTTTGTGTTGATTTGGTTCAATTGATAATACTGATTAGGGTACTTAAAAGAAAATGTTATTAAATTGATTGAAGTTAATTCATTGAATTGAAAAAGTTTACAATTTTTTGTCTATAAAAGCATAACACGTGTTACTCATGTGCCCATTTTTCATCAAAAAAAACTAAAAGTTGTAATTAATTAAATAAGTTGAGACAAAATTATAAATTCTGATCAAAATCGAATCCATTGAAATTATAAAAACAAAAATGACATAAAAGCAAAAATATAAAGACTGCTAATATAATTTGTCTGAATTAATTAAAAGTTCGCAATTTTGAGATTGTTTTGCTTTTTTATAGCATAAGTTTAAGATTCATTATTATTTGTTGTCTCAAAGTTTGAAAATTAAATTTGACAGGATATTATACTAAAAGTCTGATGATTCACGTTTCATTTCATTGAAAAATCGATAATCACATTTGTCACTAAAAATTTACATAGTCCAAAATAATATAGAACTCAAAATACAAAGACTTGTCACTAAAAATTTACATAGTCCAAAATAATATAGAACTCAAAATACAAAGACTAGTGGTCCAAATAATTTGCCCAAATATATTTTAAGCGTTGATTCTAGTGGTCCCAAAGCAAGTCAACAAGGTTGGTCGTAAGTGAAGAAAAGGTTGGAGTTGGTATTAGAAAGCAAGAGTGAACGGAACATTTTGTTAAAGAAATGGAAGACAAACCAACTTTGGGTTGGTGGGATAAAAGGGAGAAATATTTCAAAGTCATCCAACCAATACAAGGTCTAGCCTCAAGCTCTTTATGTCAACTTTAATCAAACCTTTCCAATCATTATGTTATAATTTTTTCCATTTTTATTTTGGTTAAATATTGATCTTATGTACTAATTTTATGATCAAAATTTTCATTTCATCAGAGTTCCATATGAGATTATAAATGTGAAAAGTCTACTTATAAAACAGTTGTTTAGATTATGGATTTAGATAAAGATTTAAAAAGAAAAAAGGAAAGGCAAATAGAGAAAAAATTTAACTTATATTTAATTCACATTTTACTTATTTTTTTAATTTTATTTTCAAATCTCTATCCAAATTTATGATCCAAACACAAGATAGGGAGAAAAAATTTACTCTGGGAAATGACATCTTGGTACATTTGGAATGAAAATTAATTGATTTGTATTACATTAGGATTATAAGGGAAATGTTTGGGACCCCCTTTGGGGATGACCCCCACACCCCCAAAGTGATATTGTCCCTCCATGTATAAAATTTACACTGGGAAATGACATCTTGGTACATTTGGAATGAGAATTAATTGATTTGTATTACATTAGGATTATAAGGGAAATGTTTGGGACCCTCTTTGGGGATGACCCCTACACCTCCAAAGTGATACTATCCCTCCATATATGTGTGAGGTCCACATCATGAGTGATCTAGATTTGTGGGAGTCTTGTGGGGATCTCAATCATTACTCTTAGTATAAATTCAGGTAGCTCATAATTTTTGACTAGGGGTGCAACTCAAACAAATTCAGTAAGTTGAGGGTTATCTAAGTAGTGTTGAGTGTTGTCTAACCCCGCCCAAGTCCAACCTCTAACCTAATTTTGTGTACCCAAGGCTAGTTCAAGCTCAATAAATTGAACTTGGGCTAGGCCCGAATTACCCACAAATTTAAGTTGAATTTTTATAAAACATCTAACAAGTAACAAAATAAGAAACATAAGTATAAACTATGAAATAACATCAAAACAAATTAAACATCCTAGCCACATGAATACTACTAAGAGCATTTTCAAGGACTCTTTAAATGAAACTTGTTAGCTATTATACCTATCATTCGTATATTTTAGTCACTTCAATGGACTAACTATTACAATAGTTATTTTAACAAAATTCTTCAAAATTAGCTACATTTGAAGTCTTGAGAGGCTCTTTAAACAATTTGTATGTATAGATAGATAAAATATATAGCGATCCCGGTCTTTCCCCATTTGGTTGTTGTATCCGGACTTAGGTTCCATGGAGCTCGTTGTTGTATATATATTGTTGTCATCCTTTAATTCCTTATTTTTGAGTTATAGGATGTGTTAGGCAGGTTTGTTACATGTTGGGAGTGATTGGGAGCAAATGGTTGCTGCCCAGATTTTGGTGTCTTCACTCGAGCGAGGACTTTGTCGCTCGAGCAAGCTCTTTCCTTCGCTCGAGCCAGGGTTTGTTCGCTCGAGCGAGAGTTGAGTTTTGTATCTGGTGGCTCGAGCGAGAAGTCCTTCGCTCGAGCTTGCGTCTGCGTCTGGTTCTGGACCTGAGAGCTGTGTTTCTTAGCTCGAGCGAGCTTTCCTTCGCTCGAGCGAGCGAGGTGTATGTTTCGAGTTTCTTCGCTTGAGCGAGCATTCTGTCGCTCAAGCGTGCTTCTGGGTTGCAGACCTGAAGCTTCGAATTGTTGGCTCGAGCGAGAGTTCTTTGTGTCTAGTCGTTCGAGCGACCAATCCTTCGCTCGAGTGAGCCTGTGTTATATCAGTAGGCAGCAGGGGGATTGAACATCACTTTTTCATCTCCTTCATTATACAAACCCTAGAACCGGCTCTCTCTCTCTCTCTACATATCTTCTCTCTAGGGATTGATTTACATAGAGTGTGTTTCTACCCTAAGTTCTTTGTTAGAAAGGTAGAGGGTTGTGTGGGCTACATTCTAATCTGAAAAATCTTGGATTTGGAGCACTTTGAGTTTTCATCATCTTCTTCATTTGAGCTCTTCATTTCGAGGTAGGGATAACCTACTCCATCTTATGAGTTTTGTCTTTAATTTTGGTCGTTTGGATTAGTTGGTGATGTTGGGTAATATTGAGAAAGTTAGGGTTTGTTTTGTAATTTCCAAAAGAGGGGTTTTTCATATTTGAGTCATATTTGTGTTGTAGACTTGAAATGGAGGTTGTTTATGGATTATGGATGAAAAATAAGCCTTGGGGCTATTATTGGAAAGATGGGGAAAATGCCCTAATTGTAATGAATAATTAATTTGTATAATTAATTTGGGGAAATGTGAAATTGAATTGAGAATAATGAAATTGGGACATTATGGGATGGAATGGTGTAGTTGGATTAATTTATCACTCACCTATGAAAAATGTTGATATTATATCTGTTGTTGCATTTATGTTCTGTTTAGAAATATCTGCTTTAGGCTATCGGTGGAGGATAGTCTTGATTGTTGTAGACACTGCATGTTGATTAGGGAAAACCGAAACTAATCACATTGAATATGTCATCGAATGTGACAGTTGGAATAATACATCAAATTTATGTATTGATTGACCTTGTATATGATATGTGTTTATATACATTGTGTTGTGTGGGAGGAGACAGGGGATGTACTCCACGGTTTAGGGGAAGATAGGGGATGGACTCCTAAATCGGACATTGTTTGGGAGGAGATAAGGAATGTACTCCATTGATACAACAAATGTGTGTATCTATTGAAGTATTGATATAGCAAATTTGTATATCATATATGAAGTATGGAAGTGTTTTGTTTGAGATTGATACAGCGATTATGTGTATCTGTTGTGAAATAAGAAGTGTTTAATACGAGTTGTTATTAAATTATCTGGCTAGGTTCTGAGCCACGTCTATGAAATGAGTTGATAAGTAAAGTAAAGTGAAATGTAACATGTACACAAGTGTCATTGAACTGTATTGTGATATAATTGGTTTTATAAGTGTTAACCATCTATTTAGTGCTATTGTTTTAGTCATTGCTTATATTTGGTTTAGTATATTTCTACTGGGCTGTGGCTCACCCTATATGGGACACCATTTGCAGATACAGATGGTATGCCACCTCCAAGGACGTAGCTTGGGAGGCTAGAGGCTGACAGACCTTTTTGTGTTATATTTTGTTGTATTACATGTAAATTCAGGCCAAGAACTTAATATGATATGAGTTAGTACTCTCTTTTGTGTAACCAAGTGTTGGCTTGGAAAGTTGTAAACCGTTGGGCATTTACTTTTGTTGTCAATATGTAATACATTTGTAAGGACTACTCTGATGAATGGAAAAGTGTTTATTTCTCTTATATCAATGCTTGTCAAGAATGTGAGGTTTTATGCATTATTTTGAGGGCATTACAAAATAAATAGTAACGTTGGAGTACATAAATAAAAAAGAAATTAAGTAAAATAAAGAACATACATTTTTTATATTTTAGCTGATGAAAAATGAAGAATACGGTTGGAATTGCTCTAAGCAAATATCACTACGCTAGATTGGCCAATAATCCTAAGTAATAGGCAATAAGTTCACATTACAAACTGTTTGTACTATAAATTATTTTCTGTCAATTGTAGCGTGTCGATTGTAATCAAATTCAATTTTATTGATTGTGACCTGTCGATCATGGCCATATCTAATCTTATTGATTGTGACCTATCAATTTTAGTCTATCGACTCAGACTAAAATTATCTTTTTAAGTGATTATGAGCATATTTTGTTGTTATTATTACTGTGATTATGAGCATATTTTATTGTTATTATTATTGTTGTTGTTGTTTTTGTTTTTGTTACTATTTTTGTGCAGTGTGTAGCAGACGTGGGGCATAAAGGTGGTTGTGAACCCATGATGTGCAAAGAATAGCAAAGAACTTGGCAACGTGGATGACTATGGAAGATGTTGCTTACAAAGTGAAGTAGTGGAATATAACTTAATGTGAAAGTGGGCTCCTTTCAGCAGTTACAAGAGAAGGACGGTTTCAAGCCTATAAATCGGCAAGGATGAAACAAAGAAACAAGATCTAGAAGTCATCACACTCATCAGAGTCTTTTTATTATTATTATTATTATTAGGAATATCTCAACTTTTAGTTGTAGTTTTCATAGGGTTGGTTTGGGATATTATAAAAAAGTGTACTTTTTGACTTATTGACTTATATGGGTTGGGTTTGATGTGATGTGTTAGAGAGGTGATGTGATTTAAATAAGATGATGTGACTTAAATAGGATAATGACTTTTTAACTTTTTAACTTTTTTAAGTTATGCCAAACCAAGCCTAAATCTCTGTCGATTAAGGCTTAACAAAAATTTTACCAACACAAACATAAACTTAAAACGAATGTTGTAGTAGTTCATTCACTCTCTAGTCTCCAATCCTCAATTCCATCTCCTAGTAGTTTGAAGAAGAAAAGAACAAAGAAAGTCCAAACAATTCAATTAATGCAAATCAAATTAAAATTGTAATAATTTATATGTATATTTAATATTTTTATATTTAAATTTGTAATTCAAGTTTCAGGTTGCTGAAAATCTTTGTCTACGCCTAGCCTTGAATTTAATTTGGCCTTTTAAATTGCTGCATAAACCTATATTTTGAAAATATATTGTCAAATCCTTAACAATTCAAGTTGGACACATGTTGCTCAGTTTGGGCTGCCTGAGTAGGAACCTTATTTTTAACTGCTTAATTGGAAGACAAGAAATGTAATTTCTCTATGGGCCTTAACTTTTCTAACAATGTTACATGCACCAAAAAAAAAAAAAAAAAGGATAAAATTCATTTAACCCCTTTGTGGTTTAATTGTGTACACTTTATCTCCAATATTTTAAAAACAGTCAATTATCCCCATGTGATTTGGATCGTTTTACAATTTACCTCTTCACCGTGAATATTTCTGTCCAAATAAACAGGGCTTGTACCTCACACTCTATCGATTATGGTCAGATTAATCAATATTCAACCAAATCAATACCCAATTTAATTATATGCACACAGATAAAATTGTGTATAAATAAACCTATATATATGTATTGAGGGAAATTCTATGTAATGTGTATATGTAAACCTGTGTATGTATATATATAATGAATTAACTCAATAAAATCTTTTGTGTAAACCTGTGTATATGTAATTAGTTGACACACTTGTTCAAGAGGATAAAATAGTAAATTTTTAATTTTGTTAACAGAGCTAGGTGGGAAATTTTATTTCCACACACCTAATTAGCTTAAGGCACATCTTTTCTCAATACACGTACCTATTAATTTATTTATTGATTAATTTTCTCGATCCACACACTAAAAGTTACACTTATGTCCTTCACTCAAATATTTTGCTTGGTTTCATTTTTTCAAAAACATTTTTTAGAAAATTCTAATTTCTTGTTTTCCGTGTTTTTTTTGTTTTTTTGTTATTAGGCTTTGCGTGTTTTGGTAGTTTTGGCTTTCTTATTTTTCGTGTTTTTTTGTTTTTACTGAATTTTTTTAATATTTTAAACAATTTTTTTACTTTTTAGACACACCTAACATAAATACACCTAAAAAGTAAAAAAAAATTATAAAATTCACTAAATACCAAAAATACAAAAAAATACAAGAATTCAATATATTTTTTTGTATTTTATGTATTTATTAATTTTTTAAAATATTTTTTCACAAATTTTTTACTTTTTAGATACATCTAAATAAGGTGCATCTAAAAAAATAAAAATAAAATATTTAAAATTTTAAAAATATTTACTAAAAACAAAAAAAATCAAAATTAATTCAAAAAAACTCAAACAAAACACACGGATGGTACCCACACCATTTACCCCTCCTTTCCCCATACTTTTGATTTACCCAACTTCCAAAGACAAACTAGCATGGTTTTAATGTACTCTACAGTTGCAGAAATATCTACCTGATCCATCATCTTCCCCAAGAGTCCCTTAACCAGAAGTTCACTATCCGTACACACCAGAACATTGCCCAATCCCCAGGATTCCAGCCATTGCAACGCCAGAAAACCAGCCATAGCCTCTGCTTGCAAACTTTATAGAACTTGCACCGATTTAGTTACAGCAGCAACTTTCCACCCGAGCTCTCCCAAGCCACCCATTTTGTACCTGCTCGTAAAGAAGTTTTCTCCCAAGATCCATTTACAATCACAAAGTAATCAAAATAAGTTAAATCAACATTATCTATATATTAAAATTTGGATAAGCCTCAACAAAGCAACGGGCTATATGTATAATTGAAGGGATGAAGGGGTCCCTCTCAAACACAAGTTCGAATGAACTGTAATTCTAGAATTGTATAATTGCAGCAATGTTTGGTCATTACAAAGCAACGGGCTATATGTAAAATCCCATAAATTTCTTTTGCACTGTATTTAAATTTGATTATTTGTTCAATAATAAGAACTGAAACCAACACCTCAAACTATCTTTGACAGCTACCCTGATTATTCAGTACAAAACGAGTTTCATAGTTTGTTCAATTTTACTCTCTCTCTCTCTCTCTCTCATATCTCATATGTTCTTATTTTGTGCAATAGAGCAGTATAGAGAGTGTAACAAGCAAAGTTATAACAATGGAAAAATTAGGGTTTAATTTTTTTAACTCAAAAAGTGTATATTGAGATTTTTTTTTTGTTTTTAAAAGGTGTACAGAGAATTTTTCTATATAATATTATGGGTGCTGCTAGATATCTATTATGATCATTTTTATTTAGGATATAATTGTCATAAAATTAATAGTTGATTAAGTGTATGCCTTGAACTAATTAGGCGTGTAGAAATAGAATTTCCCGAGTTAGGTGTTGCATTTTAGTCCAAAACCATATGAGGGTATCTTATTGAAGCACAAAGGATAAAATGAATTTTACCAAAAAAAAAAAAAAAAATCAATATGTATCTCATTTTATTTTGAATTTAATGCCCTCTGCACCAAGAATAAATCTAAGCCATGCATTGATTTTTCTCTACGTATTTCTTTCTACTACCCAATGCATATTTAGAAAATTTCTATATATACAAGATGAGTTCTTTTTCTTTATTTTTAATTTTTTTTTTTATTTTACCAACAAAAAATTTATTAATAAAATGAGTACATATTGGGGAGAAACAAGAACAAAACCACACATTTCCAACACATAACAGCCACATAACTATAAAACACTAAAATATCAAAACATTACGTACCATTACATACTTGCCGGCAAGATACTTAGATACCAACATATAAGACCAAAGGCAAACAAAAGAAAAACACAACTCAATTGACCAACAAATCAAATAAATTAAATAAGGAAATATCTCTGTTGATATCATTTTCTCCTTGCTTTGGTGAGAGCAACCCCCAGAAGTGCCAATCTGTAGGCAGTAAGCACCAAATTGAGGTCCCCTATTGTGCCCATATGAGGGTAACAGCAGTAATAATGGAGCTATACATGGCTATGGTGTTGCAGAAAATGAACATGTGAAACCACTTGTGTTTTAGCATAGTTGGCATGCCTTGGTCAGGTTCGTTGTTGTTATAGCCACCGGGTATTGTGCAACTGGCTGCAAAACTTACAGTGGCAACGAGGGTGGACACCAATAGAAGAGTGTTGAATCAGTCTTTATAGCTATCTATGTTCACTTGCTCCAGCTGCATAGATGCTTGTTTCTCTTTAGCATTGAGGACTTTTCTACAGTAAGTTTGTGGTGCACCAGCAGCCTTCGTTGCAGGCCATGTTAACCGCTGCAAGATAAAAATGTCCCACAAATTTAAGCTATGACCACTTAATGTCGATTACAATAGCAGGCCATTAAAATTCCTTCCAGTCAATGCTAAATAATAATTGATAGTACTATGAAAAGGAATGTTCATACACATACAACCTTTGGAAAACTTTAGCTTTAGCAGTACAAGTGAAGAAGCATTTCGAGATTGTATACATGGACTGGCACAAGATTCACAATAGTTACCATTAAAAAACGTTAATCATGAATAACAATAGATATAGCTCTGCTTGGACCCTATTTTGACATATTAATGTAAGTGGAATTGATGCAAATATAAATAAATAAATAAAACCCAAAACACAGAAGGAAAAAGATGTTTCATTTTGTAATGTTTGATTAGGTATCTAAGTGTAGGGTTATTTAATTAGCTGAGTGCACACCTTTCGAAATGAGGGCATTCTTTCCATGTAGTATTCAGCAGAATTAAGAGCAGACATACCCTCATTATTCACTATACGTCCACTCTTTCATCCCATGTTAGGGCACAACAATCTTTGGGTGCCAATCCATGGTGGCCAAATGCAAGGGTGTGTTTCCATGCTTATCCCTCATGTTTATAAAGCTTCTAGAGCTCAGGAGTTTGGAGAATGTAGCTAACCATGTTATGTCCCTCCACTCTTGGCAGAAACATGAAGAATATTTTGACCATGGCAGTTGAGCAGTTCCCTCGACTCAGGCCAATACTGAAGCAACGCCTGGACAACATCAACATGGCCTTTAATTGATGCTAAATGAATAGGAAGTAAGCCATTGTTGTCCCTTGCAATAGCACCTGAACTCCGTCTTCATAACAAGTACTGAACCTCTTCAAGATAGACCAATCATGCAATCAAGTGAAGTGGAGTCCTTCCTTCATCTCTCAATCAAATGATCCTTGGTTCTGATTTCAATAAGGCATCTAAAACATCTGGGATTTTAAAATAAATTGAGAAACAAAAAGGCAAACACCAAAGAGAAATCAAGAATAAGTGTTAGAATTACCTTGGTTTCTTTTTAAAATGGCAGCATGAATAGGTGATTTCCCTTTAAGCCTTTCATTTGTATTTTCAATCCCAACTGTATCACACAGAATATGCGTGACAAGTTCCAAAAATCCTACTTCAGCAGCTAGAAACAGAGCTGATTTCCCTTCATTGTTGAGATAATATGACACTTATGAATCTACTGTGATCAAATAATAAACTACAACTTGGTGACCGTTCATCAAGGCCTCGTGTAATGATATGTTGCCCTTTTCATTTTTTACCCTCAAAAGCAGATTATCCCAATCAACATCTCTCTAAATTTTCCCACCATTTTCAGAACACAGTTGAATCCTTGGAGCATATAAATCAACCAGATCAATGTCAAAGTACTTTTTTCCTTTTTTTCTCTTTTTGGTTAAGTACTCAATAACAATGTCCTTGATAGAATACTTTGAAGTAATCATCCTCAACATACAAAAGCACAAGAATTGCAAAAAGTCACGCCTACTAACCTCTGAAGCAACGAAAATTATTGACATTACTTCAAAGAGATAGAACAATCAAGTAAAACTGATTCAAGGGAAGTCAAATACTCACCTGAGACCGAGGGAACCCCCATTTTCTAAGGAATTGAATTCAAACCCCTCCCCTCTGAACAACCAAATCACAAATTCAGACCAAAATTCACCAAAACAACACTGACCCAATTGATCAAATGAACAATAATTCAGAAGAATTCCCAAAAATTTCATTTTTGTGGCAATTTAACGAATTGGACACAGCAAAATCTCCAAACAAAAGGTCAACAAACATATCAATTTTGCAAAATTCAAACAAATTTATCAAAATCTAAATCATACCCACCAATCCAAACAATACTAAAATTCATATACTGAACAAGCTGTCGTTTCTCCCCTCAATCAATCTTCTCCAAAGACTATGCCTATTCAGTGTGAATCTCAATAGCCATTTTTCTAATATCGCCTTATTAACTAAGTCCAGCTTCCTAATCCCAACACCTTACTGAACCTCACTACAAAAATATATTTCCATTAACTACTGTACAATCCTTAAATTCTTTCGATTATTAACCGATTTTTTGACAACTGTATTTGTCTCTACGGTGACAACGGTATCAACCTTTTGAACACCATCCTTTTCAACAGCTGCAATATGCGTACAAAGATGATCGTCATCAAACTATATAATGATATTAAGTGCAATATAAATTCAATTTTATCTTGATGTACCTTCATCCTTGATTTCTGCTACATGCTGAAAAAATAAAAAGAAGAGTCAGAAACAGAAAAACGCAAGAACAATTTTTTTAAAGCTTATTAAATCTAATTCGAAGGATAAATGTGACAATTACACTTTCAATCCCTTGAGGATGCTGTCAAACTGTGATGTATCAATTGCCCTCATCTATGCCAATTCCTATTGACAGGCTAAATCAACAAGCTACAGTCAATAAAATTGGATTTGGTCATAATTGGCAGGCCATAGCTAATTAGATTCGATTTGGCCTATTGACAGGCCAAAATATAGCGTCAACACATATTAAATATTGGGTCAAGTTTTTTATTTGGATCTAATTGCGAATTTGTAAATAAGTAGACAAAATCTTAACCATTAATTTATAAAAAGTGTCAATATGACAAACATCTATTGCTCATACTAAACTAAATGTCTAGTTTGAATATCCGGATTGGTTGTGGAATACAGACATCCAAACTGGAGAAGCTCCGCCCATAGCCAGAAACTAAAAGGAGTAACACAACATTATTTTCAGTGCAAATTTTCTATCAAGTAGCCAACAATTTTGTCATTCAAAAATGATTAAGAATGAAACAAGGGGAATGGTTTGAGTTGTAACTTTTAAGATTGCATTTTAAGGTTAAAAAACTCAGCAAGGCCAAGTTTGATTGAAACCCAATTTAAAAGCAGCTACATAAAAAAAAGTACAAATCTTTAAAGGTTGCTACATGATGCGAGAAAAGAAACAAGAAGGAGTCATGATGTACAACTCTTATTTGACTCGTGCTTTAAGAAAACTAAACAACATAACAAAGCGTTAGAACTCAATACAGCAACAAAGGTAAAATCTTTTGAAGTGATCTTGTATAGCTGCTATCCGGATGCACACACCCCTTCAAGTGGATGCCATTGCTTTATTTTGCTACATGAGGCACCCCTTCAAGTGGACACCATTGCCTTATTGTGCTACTTGATGGAACAGATCTAGTTTTGAAATAAAAACATTAGCAACTCAATAATAGCATATACATAGAAACCATAAAAGATAATTCAACAAAGTAATGCTTCAAAGATAAATTCTACTTACCTAAATGACGCCATTTGTTTTTTGCTGATTTCTTCCTTTACTGCATCAGTGGGCACTCTTTTTGGACCTTTTCCCCTTCTTATATTGTTTTCCTTCAACAATTTTCATCAGCCATTTTGGACTTCGAGTTACTAACATAAGATATCCCATAACCATTCCAAATACAAAGCCACATCCATACCCCATAACAACAACTTTCCAGTTAAATCCACCCTCCCAATCTGAATTTTCATCATGTTGCAGTGTTGGTAGAGATGGCAATGGTTGTTGTTCCTCACATTTCTTTGATAAGGGGAATCCACACAAGGCTGAGTTCCCACTGTACGAATCATTTCCAAATGTATTAAACTGGCTCCCTTGAGGAATTGGTCCTGCTAATTGGTTGTCCGAAAGGTTTAGTACCTCAAGAAACATCAAACTTTTCAATTGTTGAGGAATCTCCCCAACAAACTTGTTTGAGGAAAGATCCAAGGATTCAAGGTTTTTCAAATTTCCAAGTGAAGTTGGAATGCGGCCTTCGAGGTTGTTATGGGATAAGTTAAGACCCCGAAGTGAATTAAGCCTCCCAATGGATTTCGGAATCTCTCCTTGGAATTTATTTCTTGAAAAATCAATAATTGATAAGACTGTTAAGATTCTTGATAATTCAATCTCATATCCTTTAATCATCACCGCCACAGAATCTTGATAATAGCTATCACCCATGTATTTCAATTTCATTTCATGTTCATTGACATTGATCATAGCTCCAAATTGTTTGATATAATTTGTAGGCAAAAGGCCAGTGAACTCATTGCAAGATATGTCAATAATTCTCAGCTTAGGAAAAGGATGTTTGCCTTTGGTCTTGGAGGTGCCTATGTGACCATGAAACCTATTAAACCTCAAGACAAGAACCTGCAATTCTGTAAGAGTTTCCAACCAGTGGGGAAATGTATCATTTATCTTGTTTTTCCCAAGATCTAGAACTTCCAAGTGTCTACAATTGAGCAAAGATCGTGGAACTTGTCCTTCAATTTGGTTGCCATTCAAGTTAAGATTCCTTAGCATGTTGCCTTTGGTAAATGTTGCAATAAACCTGCCACGAAAGCTATTGATTCCTAAATTCAGTACCGATAAACTATTGCTCAAGTTTCCCAAACATTGTGGAATCAAGCCACTCAAACTGTTATTAGACAAATCAAGAATTGCAAGCCCCCTCAGATTGCAAATCAATGTAGGGATTTCTCCGGTCAATTTATTGTTTGAGATAGAGAAAACATATGTGCTGTTAGGTGGAACGGGGAATGGTCCTCGGAGTAAGTTGGAGTGCAGGTCAATAATTGCTAGATTCTTCCATGGAAGACACTCTAAACTTGTAAGGAAATTATGAGAAAGATTTAAATTTTGCAATGAATCTTTCCCCATATTAAATAACCATTTTGGAACTGCACCATGAATTTTGTTGTTTGAAAGGTCTAGAGAATTCAATCCGGCTTGTTCTCTCAAGAAGATTGGGAATTCGCTCAAGTTGCAAGAAGCTAATCCTATAGTGTCAAAGTTGGTCAAGGTAGTGTTGACACTGTTATTGATGCTCAATGAGAGACCATTATATGAGAGATCAAGATAGGACAAATATTTTAGACTAAGCAGCTTATCTAGCTCCACTACACCACTTAAGTTATTTGATGAAAGCCCCAATCTTGTTAGGTTCTGGAGTTCATAAACTAATCCTGGAATTGGTCCCTGTAGCTTATTGTTACTCAAATCCATATAAACCAGTGAAGGCACAGCAAACAACGAAGATGGTATTGTCCCATTGAGTGAGTTATAACTCAAATCGAGAGAAGTTAGTTGGCTCATGTTGCCAAGGGAATCCGGTATTTGACCGTTCAAATTGTTTCTGGAAAGACACAAGATAGTAAGTTGGCTCATGTTGCCAAGGGAATCCGGTATTTGTCCGTTCAAATTGTTTCCGGAAAGATACAAGATAGTAAGTTGGCTCATGTTGCCAAGGGAATCCGGTATTTGTCCGGTCAAATTGTTTCCGTCAAGATACAAGATAGTAAGTTGGCTCATGTTGCCAAGGGAATCCGGTATTTGTCCGGTCAAATTGTTTCCCTCAAGATACAAGATAGTAAGTTGGCTCATGTTGCCAAGAGAATCCGGTATTTGTCCGGTCAAATTGTTTCCGTCAAGATACAAGGTATTAAGCTTTGCAAGGTTTGAAATTGATGAGGGGATTTGACCGCCGAAACTGTTAGACCCGAAGTCTAGATAGGTGATTTGTGTAAGGTTCCCAAGAGAAGCTGGAATGGACCCCGAAAATTTGCAACCAAAGAGATCAAGAAACTGAAGGGAACTAGTCACATTGAAGTATGGAAGTTTACCTGTGAGTTCCGAATTTCCCGATACACAGAGCTCTCGTAGGTTTGGAAAGTGAAAAATGTTTTCTGAGAATTTCCCACGCAGTTGACAATAGCGAAGACTGAGAGATGTCAAAGAAGATAGATTTAGCAAAGCATGAGGTAAAGGTGAAGAGATATTCAACGAATCAAGGTGTAGTTCTCTTAATTGGGTTAGGTTTCGAAGGAGCATATTGAAAGTGTGTTGTTCAAGTCTCGCCAGAGAATAAGAATAACCATAAGGATTATGAGGGTAATGATTGAAATAAGAGAGGTCAAGGGAAACCAATTTGGACAGATGGCAGATTTTTGAAGGAATTCGGCCAGTAAAATTAGAGTAAGAGAGGTTGAGATGGGTCAAACTTGGAAAGGAGCCAAAGTCAGGTGAAATTGTAGAGAAATTGAAGTCATTGAAGGCAAGATTGAGGGTTTGGAGGTGACGAAGGTGGAAGAGGGTGGTGTTGGGTTGGATGGTGCCGTGAAGGTGGCTGCAACTGAGGTCAAGTCCAATCACATGACCATTGGACCAGTCGCACGTGACCCCCTCCCACGAGCAGCAATCACCACTCTCATTCCAGAACACCATTTTAGGATGAGAATCAGATTCACAACGTAAAGAGGCATTAGCAGTTATGGTAAATGTTGTTTTAAATTGGAGAAGTGAAAATCTCTGGTCCTCAAGGCAGGTATGGCGTGCAGAAGTAGAAGAAGAAGAAGAAGAAGAAGACAAGAGAAATAGCAGAAGAAATTGATGAAGAAACATAAGCCAACTCATTTTGTTTTGTTATAGGTAGGAGGATTTAGAGAGATGAAAAGGAGAGTGAGTAAGATGGATAGTAGTTTGATGATTGAGGAGTAAATGAATTACTCAATCTTATACAGAGCAAAGTCTTTCTATGGTGGTGGTGGAGCAGCCCAGCCCGTCAAGCACGGCAACCACGACTTCGAAGTTGGCTACAGAGCAAAGTCTTCCTCCATCAGCCATGACTTCGAAGTTGGCTACAGAGCAAAGTCTTCCTCCATCAGCCATGACTTCGAAGTTGGCTACAGAGCAAAGTCTTCCTCCATCAGCCATGACTTCGAAGTTGGCTACAGAGCAAAGTCTTCCTCCATCAGCCATGACTTCGAAGTTGGCTACAGAGCAAAGTCTTCCTCCATCAGCCATGACTTCGAAGTTGGCTACAGAGCAAAGTCTTCCTCCATCAGCCATGACTTCGAAGTTGGCTACAGAGCAAAGTCTTCCTCCATCAGCCATGACTTCGAAGTTGGCTACAGAGCAAAGTCTTCCTCCATCAGCCATGACTTCGAAGTTGGCTACAGAGCAAAGTCTTCCTCCATCAGCCATGACTTCGAAGTTGGCTACAGAGCAAAGTCTTCCTCCATCAGCCATGACTTCGAAGTTGGCTACAGAGCAAAGTCTTCCTCCATCAGCCATGACTTCGAAGTTGGCTACAGAGCAAAGTCTTCCTCCATCAGCCATGACTTCGAAGTTGGCTACAGAGCAAAGTCTTCCTCCATCAGCCATGACTTCGAAGTTGGCTACAGAGCAAAGTCTTCCTCCATCAGCCATGACTTCGAAGTTGGCTACAGAGCAAAGTCTTCCTCCATCAGCCATGACTTCGAAGTTGGCTACAGAGCAAAGTCTTCCTCCATCAGCCATGACTTCGAAGTTGGCTACAGAGCAAAGTCTTCCTCCATCAGCCATGACTTCGAAGTTGGCTACAGAGCAAAGTCTTCCTCCATCAGCCATGACTTCGAAGTTGGCTACAGAGCAAAGTCTTCCTCCATCAGCCATGACTTCGAAGTTGGCTACAGTGAGTCTTTTTATCTTTAATTCCAGTCGTCCCGAAGCCATTACTAATGGTTTGCCATAAAACCAACGTCAAATTACATCACTACTCGTATATTTTCCATGAAAAATGCTAGAAACCCATTTTACGGACCCCAAATTTATTCTCATAGATATTGAATTGATAAAGTATGAAGTTCACATATGTAATGATTTTGAGTTGATAAGAATAGATTTGTAGTATTGTTATTTTTCCATTGCATCATTTTGGTTTGAGTAATTTTAATTTGCTTGATTTTGAATTCTAAATATTAAATTTTGTGTTAATTTGGTCCAATTAATAATGCTGAATAAGGTTCCTGGAAGAAAAATGTTATTGAATTGGTTGAGATTAAATAATTGAATTAAACAAATTTATAAATTTTTGATTAGAAAAGAATGAAACGTTGCCACTCATGTGCCCATTTTTTATCAAAAATAATTTGAAGTTGTAATTAGTTAAATTAAATTGAGACAAAATTATAAATTCATATCAAAATCAAGTCTATTGAAATTATAAAGGCAGAAATGATGTAAGAGCAAAAATATATGAATTAAGGATTACTAATATAAATTGTCATGAATCAATTAAAAGTTGGTAATTGCCCTAGCTATTTACAAAGCAAGTAATGGAACATTTTAGATTGCTTTGCTTTTTTATTGAACAGAAGCATAAGCTTAAGATTCATTGTTTTTTTTTTTTTGTCATACAATTTGAAAAATATATAATTTGTCAGGGTATTATTTTTCACAATTTTTTTAATGCAATATTAAAAAAATAGACCTTTTGGATTATTTACTAAATATATTTTTCATAGTACAAGGCAATAGAAAATGATGAATAGTTCTTTTGATCAAATAGTTGAGTATGATTTGATTAAAAAAAGTTTATTCAATTTTTTCAATTAAAAATATATTTTTTTAAAGTAAATTAAAATTATTTATATAATTGTTGTTCATATTTTAATAAGAATGGTATAATTGGAATAAAAGAAATTATTAGGGAAAAGTGAATTTTTTTAGAATAAACTAGAAAAAACAAGACTTAATTGTCTACATTGAAATTTAATAGGACTCAATAATACACTTGAAAACAAGATTTATTGAAATATTTTTTTTAAAAAAAAAATTAGACATTTTGTTATACCAATTTATGACAAAATTACACATTTTATTATTAATGTTACAAAATTTTATATAACGTTACTTATTTTGTGATAGGATACATATAATAAGTATCCCTAAAGGGGCGTGGCCTGCACGCCATAGCATATTCATATATTTAATATTAATTAATAAACTATTGTTACTTTTTTTTTTCATTTTAAAAACTATATATATCATTTTGTATGTAAATATTATATTAATTAATAAAATAAATTTAGTCTTATGATTTATTATTAATTTTATTAGAAAATTGATAAACGCGTTTGTTATAAAAAATTAATACATAAACTATTGATATAATTTGTCTAAATATATTTTAGGCGTTAATTTTAGTGGTCCCAAACAGGAGCGGCTCCAACACATGGCCAGGGGTGTCGCCCGAACCTCCTGGTTGATTTTTTTATTATTATTATATAAGTATTAGATTTTAGGGGAAAAAATCTGCAACTAAACCCACTAAAATACAACTTTGAACTCATAGCTTTCAGTCCCAAAACTTTGAACCCACTAATAAAAAAAGCTTACTTTTTGACTTTTGCCTACTTTTTGTTTAAAATATTTTATTTGTAAAACTATCTCTTTCTTTTGTTAACTTTTTGTTTAAAATATTTTATTTGTAAAGTGATAGTTTGTATCTTGCTTTGGACACTAGACTATTCTTGCCATCTCTTTTCAAGCTTCAGGCGAGAGATGACTTAGATAGAGACACTCCAAGCTCTCTCTCATTCATCACTCTCCATCCATAGCTCTCTCTTTTCATCATCAATCATCTCCAACGACATCAACTACTCAGTTATTAGGTAAATCTTGTATAGTCATTTTTCTATTTTATAGTGTTTTGGATAGAATAAATATAAATCAACAATTTTTGGGATAAAAATTAGGGCTTTTTTTTTTGGTTCAATAATTGTCTTGTTTGTAAATGTATTATGTATATTTTGTTTGTATATGTTTTGTTAAAACATCAATACTGTTTAATTTTCCCCTTATGTTTGGGGCTAAAAATTAGGGCCTTTTTTTTCTTTAGTTTTGTTTTTTTTTTTT
>NW_021025945.1:23374-86545 GCF_004153795.1 Camellia sinensis | reverse complement strand
AAACATACAGATGTAGCATGCGTGCAAGTTTAACAGATTTAAGCAAATACCGGGTGCCGGTGTGCTTACAGTGAACTACAGCGTGGGATGCGTCAGCGTGTTCGTATGGTTCAGGAAAGATATAGCATGCGTGCAAGTTTGACGAATCCTTTAACAACCACAAATATAATAAAAAAGTTGCCAAAATTCTATAAAGTTATTTTGGGTCCTCTTCAATTTTGGTTCTGAAGTTTTTTGTTCATCTATTTGGTGAGGTCTTTCCTCTTTGTTTATTTGTGATTATTTGGAATTCACCTAAGGGTGGTTTTGTGAGACCATTCGTGTCTCGTTTGTAATCGTTTGGAACTTATTTGGTTGATAGTGGAATCGGATTTCGATCCCGTTGACGTACCTCACATTGAGGGAACCACGTAAAAATTCTTGTGTTGTTTTTGATTTAATTTTTCCACATTAGTTTTTATTCCCATTGATTGATTTACTTGTGGGGAATCATCGATTTTCCCTAACATTACCACCTTCTTGGTCTCCTACGACGGGTTTAAAAAGGTAACAACAAAGGCAAAATGCAATATCTTTAGCTATGCTACTCCAACCAACTACCAAATTCATCAAACCATGAAGGGTTAAACCATCTTGATGTTTGCCCGATTTTCCTTCATGGAAAATTGTGATTATGACGTTGACAAGGGCCTTGTAATAAGTACAGCCTACGAACTTGTTCTTGGATGCTACGATGATAATTCGTAATCTGGGGTCGTAGCCCTGGATCTTTAGGAAGGTCTTGCAAGTCGATTTCTATACGACTCTGTTTTGGAGACTCGTCATGAATTGGTGAAGATGATGATTCTATGCTCAATTTTCATTTATAATAGGGGCTATTAGTCTAACATCCCTCTCTCACTTTTGATAATGGAAGAGGTTCATAATATATTTTTTTTAAGCCTAAGGTCCCTCAGGTCCCTCACCCATAATAGGTAGTGTGTTTATCTCATTTCTTCTAAACCCACTCTCTCTCTCTCTTCATCATCATCCCCTCTCTTTCTCTCTCTCACTCTTTCTATTCTCCCTCTTCATAACCAGATGCATCGAACCTAGATCACGACTGTCGCAATCTCTCTCCGATGAAAACCATAGGCAAGATTAGCTTGGAGTTTCACAGACTCATGGCCGACGATCGTGGTTCTAAACTTGTCTGAGAGTTCATCAATGTCATCTTGGTTCGTCCAATCCCTCTCCGATAGCTCACTTAGACCTTTAAGCTCAACGAAGAGGTCTATGCAATATATATAAATATATATATTTGTTCATTTGAGTTTTTTTTTTTTTTTTTGAACGATTGCTCATATGAGTTTGTTATTCATGTTCTTCAATCAAATTTGTTCTTATGAGTTTGTTATTCATATTCCCCAAACAGAGCTATGCATACATATATATATATATATATATGTATATATTTGTTCATATGAGTTTGTCATCATACTCAATTGGACTGCTTAATGCACGAACTCATATTCAAGTACAAATTTGAGTAAGAGCATTTTCAATTCTCAATCTCTTTTTGTGTATATGTTTGTTGAAGGTTGCCTGAAATTTTTCAATGAAAAGACACAATTTTCTCAGGTTTGGTTAAAACACATAGAAAATTATGAGCAAATTAGAAAAAATTGGTCAAAACACAAAGAAATTTGTGAGTAAATTAGAGAAATTTCAAACCAGATAAATCTGAAAATACAGAGAAAATTTAAAAATATAGAGAAAATCAAAGAAATTGAGCAATTTTCTCTAGTTGGGAACTTTCTCTAATGCTATTGATGTTGCACTTTCTTATGATAAGGCTGCAAGAGCCTTGTATGGCTTTGATGCTATATTGAATTTTCCTAGCTACAAAACTAACTTGATCACTAAAAGTACAACAATGTTGTGTAATTTGTGAGTGGTTCATTGACGTGGATTTATGTGAAGTTTGTTCAAAGTGAGTCATTGATTTCAGCAACAATTCTGATTTTTGATGAATCACTATAACAAACAAGAGTTGCAATACTGGTGCAACACAATTTTCTATGTGTTGAAATCGCTTTGTGCTGGTTTTTTGATCAATTTTCTCTATTTGAGTCAAAACACAATTTTCTTTAGTTTGATCAAAACACAGAGAAATTTATGAGCAAACTAGAGAATTTGGGAAAGATGAGGAATGAAGTTGGAAGAGAAGAGAGAACTGCCACTTAACACTCTAATATGTGTAATTTTCTCTGGCATGTTTAATTTTCTCTGTCATGTGTAATTTTCTCTGCCATGTTTAATTTTCTCTACCATGTTTAATTTTCTTTGCCGTGTGTAATTTTCTCTAGCATGTTTAATTTTCTCTACCGTATGTAATTTTCTCTGATTTGAACCTAGAGAAATTCTTACGAAAACTAGAGAAATTCTCTAAAAATCCAGAGAAAATCTCTAGACTGGAATCCATAGAATTTCTTTGGATCAAATTTTCTCTGGATTGATATTGAGGGACCTTAGATATTATAAGAATATTGGATGTCTTTTATACTATAAAATCTTAATACCATGGACTCTAAAAAAAAATTCCCGTTTCAATGAATTGTTAGCAAAACTAAAAAAAAAAAAAAGACTTTGAACCAAATATAAATTAAATAAATAAACACGCTTTTAACATAAACCATCAAGTTCAACTTTTTCCCTTTCTATATAAAAAAATAAAATAAAATTGAATCCCTACTGAAATTTTACAACAAATATTGAAAACCTTGAAGTAAAAACTAACACAATCACTGCGAAAGTTGGGAAACTGACCTCTGATGCCTGAAACTACGTAAAATCAAGTTAGGGTTCTTCAAGCTTAAAGAAGGTTTTTTGAGAGAGAAAGAGAGATGGGAAACCCTAACCCTAAGAACTTGAAGAGGGGGCAAATGTGATAATGAAGTCCGAGCGCGGCAAAATGAAATCAGACGAGATTTTTTTTCCGATGGAAAATCAAATTATTAGAAAGATTAAAAAGATATATTTAATTTGATAATCTCTTTGGTTTCAACTAAAAAAAATTTATAATTTTTTTGATTGTTTACGAAAAAATTTAAAAGTTTGGTTTTGATTTGTTTAGAGCATTTCTAATTCAAAAATTTAATCAAATTTGAGTAAAAGTTTGATTTAATATGATATGCTCCAATCGTTTAATTATATTTAGCCGGTCGTTTGGTCGGTCATTTGACCGGTCGTCCGGCCTAGTAAAAATTTTCATCAAAATTGTTTTGATCCGATCGTCGACCCGGTTGTCTAGCCAACCGTTGACTCGGCTGACCGGCCAGTCATCCACCCGGTCGTCCACCAACGGTCACTTGCGAGATTTGATGAAAAGATAAACGCTCCTTTGATTTGATGAAAAAAGTATGGCTCCCTTCATTTGATACTAATTTAGTGAAATAGTTAGAACACCGTTTTCATCAAATTTTTATCATATTTAAATTTGATGAAAAATATGAATTTGGATTAGAGATGGTCTTACTCATTAAAAAATAATTTTTGTAAGAAACTCTCATCTTGTTTGAAAAGTACCAAAAATAATAAAAAAAATTTGAAGTTTTTTTTTTTCATTTAATAAAATTTTTATTATTTATATTTTTTAGGATTTTATTTTGAACGGATTTAAAATGTAAAATGAAGTAAAAATAAAATAAAAATCTACTAAAAAATAATAAAATTGCATTTTTAGCATTCATCATCAGAGTATCAATTTTTTAAGTAGTAATTTTAAAAATATACTTTAAAAATTTGTAACTTTTCTAAAGTGCAAGTCGATTTGTATTCGGTATAAGTGAAAGTATAGTTCTCAATTGTGCTCACTCATACTTGTATGAAAATATAAGGGGGCATTTCAATTCAGTGTCATGTTTTAAAAAGAATTACAAAAAATGATAAACTTTATACACATTAATAATTAAAAATATAAAATTTGCCATAATTTTTTGATAAGCTCACTGACATGAAATTTTTCCAAAATATAATCTTTTGGAGTTATTAAATTTTCTTTAAATTTTAACTATTTAGTCCACAAATTAAATTTCATCATCATCCATCGAGAGGGATGAATACAATCAAGGGGATTCAATACCAATTTTAACAATTCACTAGTGATGAATTGATCTCAAGCAAATTTAAAATTTAATTGTTTAATTAATCAATTAATCACTCCAACACTAGACAATTTGTTTTCATTCTGAAGATAACTGAATGTACCAATAAGAAAGAGGGATGAAGGAGAGGAATGTTGGCAGTTTGAATGGAGGATTGGCCTCCAAGAGTAAAATATGTTGGCAAAGTCTATTGTGAATTTACTTTTATTTTTTATTTTTTTTACGAGTCTTGAACACTTTTAAGGTTGCTATTGCGTAGGATATGTTTAGCTTTGGATAAAACTACTGCTTTGGTTTAGTTCTGATATGTGGACTAATAAAATGTAATTTTTGCTTTTTTTTGAGTTTGCTATTGGTAAGTCAGATTTTCATCAACTTAAAGCTCCTCATACACTTCTACTATATAAAAAAAGCATAAATTGATTGAACATACATACATATGATCTGCCAATCAAAAAACACATACATATGATCTGTTAAAACAATCACTCATTTGAAACATTGACATTATTTTAGAATTCTCTCATGTAGACTATTGTGTACAATACAAAATTAGCATCTAACATATATTCTTTGTGTTCTTACTCAATAAAAAAAAGAAGATTGATCATAAAGAATGGGAATCAAGATCAGATCATTCTTTCTTCTCACAATCAAACCAAGGTCCTCTTCCATGTCTAGTTCTTCATACTTCTTTCCTTCAGGGAGTTTCCAATCAAAATGATACAACAATTGTGCAAGTGGAAGCTCAATATTAGGAATTGCAAACGATATCCCGGGGCATATCCTCCTTCCAGCACCAAACAAAATGAACTCAAAATCTCTCCCCTTGAAATCAATTTCACTGTCAAGAAATCTCTCAGGATCAAATTTCTCTGCTTCATTCCAATATTTGGGGTCTTGGCCAATTGCCCAAGCATTGACAATGGCTTTGGTCTTGGCAGGTATGTCGTATCCATTAATCATACATTGTTCACTGCTTTCTCTTGGAACTAACATTGGAGCTGAGGGATGTAGCCTCAAGGTCTCTTTGATAACTGAGTTTAAGTATTTTAGTTCATGAAGGCATGTTTCATCGACATTTCCTTTTTTGTCACAGACACTTCGTACTTCGGCTTGTGCTCTTTTCATTGCTTGGGGGTTTTTCAGCATATCTGACATTGCCCAATCTATGATTGTTGATGATGTCTCGCTTCCCGCACTGAAAATGTCCTGAAATTAATTGGATTGATGTACTTTAGTGCAGGTTATTGACACTGCCAAGAATTCAATGAAATAGAAGAAAACCGGGGATCTACTGAATTTCGTGCCAAGACATACTTCCCACTTTGGGATTGCACAAAAAAGACTTTCACTCTTCACAACACCCAAAAAGAAAAACACAAAAAACAAAAGCAAAGATAAAATTGCAGAGTGTGAGTGAGGATTGTGTTGAAATTACAAGCTTGAGATTGCTTGGCATGAAGGAATCCAGCAAATTGAGTTTGAGGGAATGTTGGAAATCAAACTCAATTTGATTGCTCATACTTTCATCAGATTGCTCATAGAATGCTTAATCAAATCATTACCTATTTTCTAGACCATGGTGTCACTTTTGCTTGGCAATTAATTATTATTATATCATGGGCTATGAAAATAAATTTTTTATATTTTGTGTGAACATTGAAATGATATAGACAAATAAAAATACTGACCAAGATGACTGCTTTGATGTTGTTGTCTGTCAATGGAAATTCAAGGCCACCATGCTTTTGAATTCTCAAAAGAACATCAACTAGATCTTCTTCTTCCCCTTTACCACTTTCCGTTATTCTCTTTCTTTCTCTATGCTCATTCACAATGTTTTCAAGTATCTGATCAATCCTTTTATGCATCTTTTTGAGTGTACCTCTTATTCCACTGCTCACTTGAAACAATTTCACCGATGGGTACATGTCAACAATGATGAAACCACCTATCATGTCTGCAACTTCCTCCACAATCGAAACAAACTCTTCTTGGCTTTTAGTTTTCCCCCTAAAAGCCGCTCTACCAATAATGCCATACGTGAGCGAGAAAATCTTCTTCTAAGATTGATCGGCGATGTCTTGTTTAAAGAAATCAATTTTACTAGATTCAAGACTTCCTATTCCTAATTGCTTGAAATGATTGGACTTGCTTCATGCTCAGAAGCTCCATTATACAAATTTTTCGCATTTGCCTCCAATAATTAATTGCCATACGGGGGAAAAGGCAATGTTTTGAGAATTATAAGAGAGAATCCTAGAAGCAAAAGAGTAAGGCCTTTGAGCAAAGACTATGTCGTGAGTTTTCATGACCTCTCTGGCGATTTCTGGAAGAGATGACGATGGTGGACATTTTGCCGAGTTGGAGGTGCATCAAGGGTCCAAATTTTGTGGCCAATTTTTTCAATGTGTGATGGGCTAGTGATGAGCCAAGAAGTTGGTGAATGTTTCCTATGAGAGGTAGTTTCCTTGGACCTGGGGGTTAGCTTGGGAATAGAGTTTTTGGGTTTGAATCTCTTCATGTTCTTGACTAGAATGAAGATGAATAGGATGGAGGCTAAGAGGAGAGGAATGTGTGGGAATTGGAGCTCCATATTGAAGGAAACTGAGGTTGAAGAGGGTGTTGTGAGCTTGCTAGAAGACATGTCTTTTATAGTATAGTTTTTGTTTTTCACAGTCATTGTCGTTGCCATTAATGACTTGTATGATTAACTCAAAAAGTTGTAATCGGGACCCCCTAATTTCTTTGCTTTTTTAATCTCTGCTTGGGGGCTAAACTTTGAATTTCCAGAGGAAAATTTTCTATGTAGTAGGGGCCATATTTTAGAACACCATGACAACCTTAGGTTGATGGTTTTTGCCTATACCGACTGAAAAATCTAAGTCAGACACATATGACATAAGAAGACAGTGTATTATCATAAACCCACATAATTGATAGCCAATGAATATTTTACAAGTAACCTCATGTTCGATTTGGCAAAAAATATTTTTAGTAAAAATAGGTTTTTTATATTTTCAGTAAATTTGTTTTTCGTTGATTTCTGTTTCAAAAATATATGAAAATTATTTTACAAAATATATTTCTGCTCAACTAGAGAAGAATACATTGAATCCATTTCTACAAAGTAAATTCAGAAGCAATCACCCACCAACCATTAAGTCCGAGTGTGCACCGAGAAAGATTGCCACAATTTATCCCATGTAAATTACTATAAGAAACATAGTCAACACACTTGGCATGGCTTTTACTACTTTGCCAAATATGAAAAGTTGCAAATGGTATGGGCCATAGTCACTAAGTTGCCCATGTGAGTTATACATTCATAGCATCACATTATTAAATAAATTCTAGTCAAATTTGAGTGGCCATGTGAAAACTGTGCAGAGTGTGAAAGTGATTACAAAAATAAAATAAAAAATTAAAATTCACATGTTCAAGACTTAAAACGACACACAACCTGTTGTGCAGGGAAAACAAAAACACTTGCCACTAGATTCTCACAATAATTCAATTTCTACTATATTTTGTTACATTTTATAATGCTCATAAAATGTTTCCTTAGCTGAGTCATTTGACTCTAGTAATCGTAAGACTGTGTTTGTGTTTGAGTCATGGATTTGGAGAACAATTTGGGAAGGAAAAAGAAAATGGACGAGAAATGTGAAATAAGATAGGTTTGTGTTGTACCTGGAAAGATACTAGAAGCAAAGATGCTGAAATTGTGAAGAACTGGCTACTTCCATCATCAAAAAGTTATGGTTTGCTTTATTTCTCCTGCACTTCTGGCCTATTGTCTTTATCATTTCAGCAATTATAGAATCAAATTTTAGCTTGAGGCATGTACATCGACACAATGTCGTACCAAATTTTCTTTTCTGGTCATCCAAACACAGAAAGAAGGAAACAGAACAGAGCAGAGAAAGAAAAAATAACACAGCTTGGAATGCAGCCCAGTGAGCAAACTCAATTGCAAGAACTTTAGCAATTCAGAAAATTAAATTATTCAGCATACTTTCTCCTCCCATTATCAACCATGTCCTCCCATTCAGAGAAAAGCTAATTTGCAAGCTGAACAATCAAAGAATTCCTCTATAATCTTAATTTTGAGTGAACAATCGTAAAACAACCTTATCTCTACATATTGGATGAAGTCTGTTGATGTGCTATATCTTCTTTCTTGTCACACATTTTCCAATTATGACAATCACAAACAAGAGGGGAAAAAAATCAATGTAACAATTATACCATGTTATCGTCAACACGTGGTATCACCATTCATTTATAATTTTTTAACTCTCAATGACATTTCCGAGGAAACGCCAGGTTGCTTGCACTCGAGGATTGACATCGACATCCACCTTTAAATGGAAATTTGAGGGCAAGCGGCCATTCCCTTGACTCCTACTAATAAGAATTTTACTCCATGAGAAATTGAAGAAAAATGGGCTGAATCAGCCTATTTCTTGCATGTACAAATTGAATTCTTTTTTAAGAAAGGAACTAATAATGGAATGGTTTCTCAGCAAGAGAGAAAAAAATGTCAAGAATCCTCTTTTTTCTGTAACACAACTGATGTTTCTTCAGAACACTAATAGATTAGTGAAGCTTGAAACTATCTTCAATTGACAACTCATTTCCATTTACATTAGATGACAATTTCCATTCAAAAACTTGTAATTTACTACTCTAATAGAGACTTCATCACTGTCAAAGCATATATTTACTGAAACAACAAAGTCAAAAGGCAGTCATGTGACAAGGCATTAACATGTTATTACATAGTCATAGCACATTTGCAGCCTTGGAAAAAAGAAATGAAGAAAAAAATGTAACTTATATTTTATTTGCATTTCACTCGCTTTTCTCTTTTTCATTTTCAAATCCTGACCCAAATCCATGATCCAAACACAGACTTAGGAAACAAAAAAATTTAACACTGTGAAATAAAATCTTATTACATTTGCAATGAAAATTGATTGATTTGTATGGCCAATTTTTTCGAATGAACTTTTAGCAATTTAGTTAGGATTTTGGTTTAAATTAAGGTAGCTTGTAATTTGTAACTAGAGGTGCAACGTGAGCTCGTGCAGTAAGATTGAAGAGTTATCACAGTTGTTTTGAGAGTTGCTTGAGGCCCCCAAGCCCGATCTCTAACGTAATTTTGTGTGTCCAAGGCAGCCTCGAGCTCAATAAATTGAACTTGGGCTATGCTCCAATTAACAACAAATTTGAGCTGAATTTTTTTTTTTTCCATCCACTCTTCAAGGACCACAATTATTTTATCAACCACCTTTCAAACAAGCTAGGCCAGCCAACATTTAAATATTGATAGCATTAAAGTAACACCAAGTAATTATTTAGTATTTAAAAAACATAGTGGAGACAACCAAACCTATGCTCATTTCCACCACTTCAACTTCAAAAAATTATTTTTTGTCATATAGTATTTAATGAAGATTCCTAGAACAAAGCCACATGAAAAAAGTGACAAAATCCAAATGCTAACCATAATCCGACCCCCACAAGTGACAGAAGGCATTAATGCGTGTCATTCCAGTTATCATCCACCAGAACACAAACTGGGATCCCAAAATTTTGTTTAAAAAATTCTTGCCACAATAATAAAATTTTTACAGCCTATCACCCCTTCAAATCCAAGTTTATTCTGGCTCTTTCAAATGCTTCAAAGTCTAAAACCTTTCTTTCACCTTTTCAAAGACAAATCATAAAAGATAACTATATAACCTTAGGCATGTAAATCCTATGGTCTCGTGTGTGACATTTACTTCTTCACTGGTCCCTAAACCACACGACCTGCTACCCAAGCTCCCTAATTATTGCCACCAGGGTTTTGGGTTGCAGGATACCAAAACTATTCTTAAATGTGGAGATTAATATCTTCATTGGATGTGTGAGCTTGTGGCCAGCCAATAAAACTACACAAATCCTTTTATCTCCTTGATGGATTAACTAATATTTTTAATGATACACATACCAAATTCAAACATGAATTTGCTAAGCCAATATTTTTACTTATCAAACAACCTGGCATAAACTCAACAACTTGAATTTTTAAAATATCTAATATGTTCATATTCATGACAACACTTGCACCAGTAAAATTTCACAAAAAAATAAATATGAGCGACCTTTTCAATCAGTACTCTCCATATCATCATTTTCATACTACAATTAATCACAAAATTCACACGTCTATAGAACAAGTGCTAGTAAATATCTCCAGTTTGATCCCCCAATCACCATTGAAGATGAAAGAAAAAAATATAATAGACTAAAATAGCAACAAGTAAAAGCACTGCTCAAAGATTAACATATAACATTATTTTCATTGTGAATTCTCTATCTAGTAGCCAACATTTCTATTACTCAAAATGATTAAGAATGTAACAAGGGGAATGGTTTGAGTTGTAACTTGTAAGATTGCATTTCAAAGTTAAAAACTTGGCAAGTCCCAGTCTTCCATGACTGAAATCCAATTTAAAAGCAACTACATACAAAAGTGAAAATCTCCAAAAGGTTGCTAAACGATGCGAGAAAAAAACCAAGAAAGAGTCATGACAAGAAACTCCTATTTAACTCAGTGCTTCAAGAAAACTAAACAACTTAACAAAGCTTTAGAATTCAATACAGTAGCAAGGGTAAAGCTTTTGAAGTGGTCTTGTATAGCTGTTATCCAGATGCTCACCCACTCAAATGTAGTAGCTAGGTGAAACACCCCTTCAAAGTGGATACCATTGCTTTATTGTGCTACTTAATGGAACAAACCTAGTTTTGAAATAAGAACATCAATAACTCAAATAACGCATATAAGTAGAAACCATAAAAGATAATTCAACAAAGGAATGCTACAAAGATAAATTCCAATTACCGGATAACGCCATTTGTCTTTGTTGATTTCTTCTTTCACAGCATCCGTGGGCATCCTTTTTAGACCTTTTCACCTTCTTATGATGTTTTCCTTCAACAATTTTCATAAACCATTCTGGTCTTTGAGTTATAAACATAAGATATCCCATAACCATTCCAAACACAAATCCGCATCCATACCCCAACACTACAACTTGCCAGTTAAATCTGCTTGACTTGTCTGAATTCTCATATTGTTGGAGTGTTTGTGGAGGTGGCAGTGGCTGTAGTTCCTTACATTTCTTTGATAAAGGGAATCCACATAAGGCCAAGTTCCCACTGTATGAATCATTTCCAAATGTATTAAACTGGCTCCCTTGAGGAATTGGTCCTGCTAGTTGGTTGTTTGAAAGGTTTAGTACCTCAAGAAACATCAAACTTTTCAATTGCTGAGGAATCTCCCAACAAACTTGTTTGAGGACAGATCCAATAATTCAAGATTTTTCAAATTTCCAAGTGAAGTTGGAATGTGGCCTTCGAGGTTATTATGGGATAAGTTAAGACCCCGAAGTGAATCAAACCTCCCAATGGATTTTGGAATCTCTCCTTGGAATTTATTTCTTGAAAAATCAATGATTGAGAAGACTGTTAAGATTCTTGAGAATTGAATCTCATATCCTTTAATCACCACCACCACAGAATCTTGGTAATATTGTTGGCCCATGTATTTCAATTTCACATGCTCATCAATATTCATCATAGCTCCAAATTGTTTGAAATAATTTGTTGGCAAAAGGCCGGTGAACTCATTGCAAGATATGTCAATAATTCTCAACTTAGGAAAAGGATATTTGCCTTTGATCTTGGAGGCGCCTATGTGACCATGAAACATATTAAACCTCAAGACAAGAACCTGCAATTCTGTAAGAGTTTCCAACCAGTGGAGGAATGTATCGTTTATCTTGTTTTTTCCAAGATCTAGAACTTCCAAGTACTTACAATTGAGCAAAGATCGCGGAACTTGTCCTTCAATTTGGTTGCCATTCAAGTTAAGATTCCTCAGCAAATTGCCTTTGGTAAATGTTGCAATAAAGGTGCCAGAAAAGCTATTGATCCCTAAATTCAACACCGAGAGACTGTTGCTCAAGTTTCCCAAACATTGTGGAATCAAGCCACTAAAACTGTTATTAGACAGATCAAGGACTTGAAGTGAACTTAGACTGCAAATCAATGGAGGGATTTCCTCGCTCAATTTATTGTTTGAGATAGAGAAAACATATGTGGTGTTAGGTGGAACAGGGAGTGGTCCTCGGAGTAAGTTGGAATGCAAGTCAACAAATTGTAGATTCTGCCATGGAAGATGCTCTAAACTTGTAAGGAAATTATGAGAAAGATTTAAATTTTGCAATGAATCTTTCCCCACATTGAATAACCATTTTGGAACTTCACCATGAATTTTGTTGTTTGAAAGGTCTAGTGAATACAAACTGGCTTGTTCTTTCAAGAAGTTTGGGAATTCGCTCAAGTTGCAAGAAGCTAATTTTATAGTGTCAAAGTTGGTCAAGGTAGAGTTGACACTGTTGTTGATGCTCAATAAGAGACCATTATATGAGAGATCAAGAGAGATCAGATTTTTAAGCTTTAGAAGCTTATCTAGATCTACTACACCACTTAAGTTATTTGATGAAACCGACAAGGATGTTAGGTTCTGGTGTTCATAAACTAATCCTGGAATTGGTCCCTGTAGCTTATTGTTACTCAAATCTATATTAGCCAGTAAAGGCTGAGCAAACAACGAAGATGGTATTGTACCAGTTAGCTGATTAGAAAAAAGGTACAAGAGAGTAAGTTGGCTCATGTAGCCAAGGGAATCCTGAATTTGACCGTTCAAATTGTTTCCGTAAAGATACAAGAGGGTAAGTTGGCTCATGTTGCCAAGGGAATCCGGTATTTGTCCGATCAAATTGTTTCCAGAAAGATACAAGAGAGTAAGTTGGCTCATGTTGCCAAGGGAATCCGGTATTTGTCCGTTCAAATTGTTTCCGGAAAGATACAAGAGAGTAAGTTGGCTCATGTTGCCAAGGGAATCCGGTATTTGTCCGATCAAATTGTTTCCGTCAAGACACAAGGTATTAAGCTTTGCAAGGTTTGAAATTGATGAGGGGATTTGACCGCCGAAACTGTTAGACCCGAAGTCTAGATAGGTGATTTGTGTAAGGTTCCCAAGAGAAGCTGGAATGGACCCCGAAAAGTTGCAACCAAAGAGATCAAGAAACTGAAGGGAACTAGTCACATTGAAGTATGGAAGTTTACCTGTGTGTTCCGAATTTCCCGATACACAGAGCTCTCGTAGGTTTGGAAAGTGAAAAATGTTTTCTGAGAATTTCCCACGCAGTTGACAATAACGAAGACTGAGAGATGTCAAAGAAGATAGATTTAGCAAAGCATGAGGTAAAGGTGAAGAGATATTCAACGAATCAAGGTGTAATTCTCTTATGCTGTGTTTGGTTGGGGGATTTGGGAAGGAATTTGGAAAGAGAAATGGAAAAGGTAGGTGAAATGTGAATAAATCATGCCTATATTTCACATAGTCTCACACACCTTTTCCCTTTCTCTTTCCAAATCCCTCCCCAAATCCCTCAACCAAACACAACATTAATTGGGTTAGGTTTCGAAGGAGCATATTGAAAGTGTGTTGTTCAAGTCTCGCCAGAGAATAAGAATAACCATAAGGATTATGAGGATAATAATTGAAATAAGAGAGGTCAAAGGAAACCAATTTGGACAGATGACAGATTTTTGAGGGAATTCGGCCTGTAAAATTAGAGTAAGAGAGGTTGAGATGGGTCAAACTTGGAAAGGAGCCAAAGTCAGGTGAAATTGTAGAGAAACTGAAGTCATTGAAGGCAAGATTGAGGGTTTGGAGGTGACGAAGGTGGAAGAGGGTAGTGTTGGGTTGGATGGTGCCGTGAAAGTGGCTGCAACTGAGGTCAAGTCCAATCACATGACCATTGGACCAGTCGCACGTGACCCCCTCCCACGAGCAGCAATCACCACTCTCATTCCAGAACACCATTTTAGGATGAGAATCAGATTCACAACGTAAAGAGGCATTAGTAGTTATGGTAAATGTTGTTTTAAATTGGAGAAGTGAAAATCTCTGGTCCTCAAGGCAGGTATGGCGTGCAAAAGTAGAAGAAGAAGAAGAAGAAGAAGAAGAAGAAGAAGACAAGAGAAATAGCAGAAGAAATTGATGAAGAAACATAAGCCAACTCATTTTGATTCAGAGAGAGAGAGAGAGATATGAAAAGCAGAGCAGTGGAAGAAGGATTGTAGTTTGATGATGGAGAAGGAAAATGTATTACTCATTCTTATACAGCCCAGCCCAGCCCGTCAAGCACGTCAACTACGTAATTTGCAACAGTGACTATTTGTCTTTAATTCCAATGGGAAATTTCCTTAGATTTGGTCTATTATGTCATTTTAATTCAAGTAATTTCAATTAGTTTTATTTTGAATTTTGAATTTTAGATTTTATATTAATTTGGTTCGATTGATAATGCTGATCATCGTTGTTGAAAGAAAAAATGTTACTAAGTTAGTTGAGAATTGAATTGAATAAGTTACAATTTTTTAACTATAAAAGCATGAAACATGCCATTCATGTGCACAATTTTCATAAAAAGAAAACACTAAAAGTTGTAATCAATTTAACCAAATTAAAATAAAATCATAAATTAATGTCAAAATTGAATCAATTAGAATTATAAAAACAAAAATAACACAAAAGTAAAAATATAAGCACTATTAATATAATTTTCCTTAAATTAATTAAAAGTTGGTAATGCCTTGACTATTTATAAAGCAAGTAATGAAACATTTTGAGACTGGTTTGCTTTTAATTGAACAAAAGCATAAACGTAAGATTCATTATTTTTTTGTTGTCTTGCAGTTAAAAAATATATGAATTTCTTAGGGTATTATTTTTCACAATTTCTTTAATGGGATATTTTAAAAAATAGACATTTAAGATTGTTTACTAAATATATTTTTCATAGTACAAGGCAACAGAAAATGATGAATCCTATGATAAAGTTATTTTCATCAAATTGTTAAGTATGATTTTGTTTGATGTAGTTTATTCAATTTTTGCAATTAAAAAATATATATTTTTAAGTAAATTAAAATTGTTTATGTAATTGTTCATATTTTAAGAAGTATGGTATAATTGGAATAAAAGATATTATTAAAAAAAAAGTGAACTTTTTTAGAATAAATAAAACTTAATTGTTTACATTGAAAATGACTCAATAATACTCTTGAAAATAAGATTTATTGATAATTTTTTTTAATTTATTTTTGAACAAATTACGTTGCTCTAGTTCCCATTGATAATTGTCAGAGATAGGAGATTTCTAAGAAATGTGATTGGAAATAAGCAAAAATTATTCTATAAGACTAACCTATATTTTATGTGGTTTGTCCTTCTAAGTGTATGAAGCCATATTATTAATTTTTCATACATTTTCTCTTACATTTGAGGCAAACTAATTATGTGCCTCATTGTTATAAGATAGGCACACAACCAAAAATTATTTAGTAAGTTGGGAATACCGTGTGTCCATGTGTCCATCCAATAATATTCTATAATTTCTCCACTATTTCCTTATTTTGTAGTCATGTATTTATTTAGCCCTTGCTATTCGCCAAGCACACGGCCAACGTAAAATTCCCACAAAACAAAATAATTCCTCGCACATAACCACCTTGTAGAATGGATCCACTAGATAACTTGGAAATAAAGGAATACCTTGAAGTTGATACATGCGAAACAGAATAATTCATCCCACTAGTTTCGTTTGAGAAGAAGGATTGGGTTGGGTTTAGGGCTATTTTAGCCACAAAAAGATAAAATAGGCTTTTTAGTCAATAAGACAAAACATCACATCCAACCCATAATCATTACATTCTTTTTCTCACAAAAATTCAAAAAAAAACAAAAATTTCTTTCCAAACAAGGCTTTTTACCCCAGGCTAAAATAGCCAAAAAACCAACCCATTTCCCAAACGAAGCCTAGCCACCTGGATTATGTATAATATTTCTTTTTTATTTTATCAAATTGTTTTGTTTGATACAGTTTTTATAATTTTTACAACTAAAGAATATATACTTAAAGTAAATTAAAATTAATTATACAATTGTTATTCATATTTTTATAAGAATGGTAAATTTGTGATGAAATATATTATTAAGGAGATGTGAACTTGTTTGAGAATAAATTAGGAAAAATAAGACTTAGTTGTTCACATTAAAATTTGGTAGCACTCACTACTAATATTGAAATAGTGGTTTGAATTATACAAATCGTAATATGATTTGTATAATTCTATACGAGTTTTACATAGGGCAACACAAATTGCAACTAAGAATAAGAAATTTGTTGGAATCATGCAATTCAATAATGGAATCGTAGAATCGGAATGAATTCAATTCGAATTATTTTCATTTTTTACTCCCCATGCTATTAAATGACCTCGTTTGGTGTCTTTGACCCCCAACAAAAAATAAAAATAGAATAGTAAAAGAAATCGATACATATCATACCAGTTGATGAAAGAAATTAGGGCATAACGAATTACGGAATCAAAGATGGAAGTGGAGCAAATCAGTCGACCAAGGAATCAAGCAACAAGTAGTCCTCTTTCTACCCAAAATCTAAAGTTATGCAGTGTTTATTTGATAGATGGTTGTCGTTTTCTCATTGTTGTTTTCATGGGTCTCATATTTTTCAAAATAGAATCATAATCACCCTTGAAATAATCTTGCAAAGGTAATTTAGATAAGTAATTTAAGCTCAAAACTTAATTAGTGATAATGTAAATGGACGCTTTAAGTCTAAAATACTATTATCCTTACAATAATCTTGATTATTGCAAGAAAGATATTGCAAAGAATCTTATTCCATATTTTTTTTCATGTCGTTTTTTGCAAGACTTCCATGACTTTGTTTGTGGGTCGCTTTATTTGACAAGAGTATTATATTATGCTGAAAAAGACTGCACATATTCTGTTGGAAAATGGTTTTATATAGGCATAATTTTGAGCCCATTTTGGGTGGGCCCCAAACATCTTTTGGGGTGGATCCGAAGAGGTGACGTGTTCCTTGCCGCGTGGCAAGTCACACAGTGAAGACGGTACGTCAAAACCATTTATGAGTGAATGGGAAGTTGACGTCGTTTTCGGGTTTAACATTAATTTTTATTTAGATAAAATTCACTTGAATTTTTTCAATAAAAATTATTGTGGGAATTTAATTTAATTCTAAATTCAAATTTTGGGTTCCTAAGTGGTTTCCTAAAGTTTGTAATTGTGGGAATTTAATTTAATTCTAAAATTAAATTTTAGGTTCCGTTATAGTTTCCTAAAATTAATACCTTTTCTTTTATTTATTAAACTTGTTTAATATATATATATATATTAAAAAGTTTAATTAATAAATAAAAGTTCCATACAGTTCCACTTACGGAACTATTTTCAATTGTTTGAAAAGTTGGTCTCAAACGGTCAAAATTTGTTTGTTTTAAACAAAGGCACCTGTTCGGATTGCTTAAAGTACCTCTTGACCATTTTTCATACCTGTTCGGACCACAGGGTTGGCCTATAAATAGAGCCTTATTTCAACAGTCTCAAAATCCGGGAAAAAATCAGTCTGTTTTGGTCTTTGGTTGTCCTAAATTCTGCATTTGTTTTTTTTTATTTATTCTTCATTTTAGTATTAGAATAAATTTCAGAGATTTAGAACACAGGTTTAGTTCGCCGAACAAATTGTTTGGAGTACTACTACAATTTGTGAAAGATCATTGTATCCTCGGAGATAGACGCCGCTCAACCGTAAGTACCATAGCGGGGCGAATCTGTCTTAAGGACAGAGTGTCACACACTCGACTTGATTATTGCAAGAAAGATATTGCAAAGAATCTTATTCCATATTTTTTTTCATGTCGTTTTTTGCAAGACTTCCATGACTTTGTTTGTGGGTCGCTTTATTTGGCAAGAGTATTATATTATGCTGAAAAAGACTCCACATGTTCTTTAATAATGGCCTTGTTTGGCTCTTGAGAGATAATTTTTGATAAATTTTTTTTTAAAAAAATTTGTTTGGTTGAAATTTTCTAAAAAAAATAAAATAAAATCATTTTGCTCTCTACTATATATCAATCAATCATTTTTTTCTCTCTCTTCTCTCTTTCTCTCATATCTTACATATCAATCAATCACTTTTTCTCACACCCATCTATTCAATTAAAAAAAAAAATTAAATCATCCAAACTCTAAAACTCCAAAACTATTTTCAAAACCTACAACCAAACAAAATTTTAAACTTTGTAAACTCTTTCCAGAAAATTATTTTTTAAAATTGTTTCACAAATACAAACCAATTGGTCCGGTTAATGTGTACGTAAATATTGAGAGAACTTAAAAATATGTATCTTATTTATTGAACTCATTTACATACACAATGTGCAATACTTTTAAATTTCTTAACATGTACCTTAAGAACACATATTAATAAAATTCATATTATATTTAATATTATATATAAATTGTTATTTTTTTTCATTTTAAGAACCATATATGTGATTTCATATGTAAATATATAAGTATATATTATTATATCAAAAATATATAAAATGAAGTGAATTTTACGATTCACAATTTGAAAATAAGACTTATTAATGGACTGCATGACCCTGACTAATTGTTAGAGATAGATAGAATATGACAAAACCAAATTGGATGGGTGGTGGTGGGAGATTTCTAAGGAATCTTTGCTGGAAATAAGTCATAATTATCTTATAAGTCTAGCTTTGTATTCAAGTGTATTAGATATATAACTAGTTTTTGTTTTTTCTTTTCTTTTTTTTCATATATATTTTAGACAAATTAATTATGAGTTTCATTGTTGTAAGATGGAAACATGGATCTGAGGTGTGTGTTGTGCCTTGTGGCACATCATGCATGTTTTGATGTATCATGGAGACTTGTCCCGAGTCTATTTGATGAACTGAATAATTCATATTATAAGATTCGTCGAACATATTATCTTTATAAAAAATCAAGTTCTAACTGTTTTAAAATAAATTATTAAAATTATATTAATCATTTATTTTTAAAAAAATAAATGTGATCTTATTTTAAGGTTATAAATAAACAATTGATTTGAATTTTTTTAATGAATAATCTACTCAATAAACCTTACACAATAAAAAATTTAGATCAATAACATGAGCTCGGGACAAAAATCCAATGAGCCTTACAACACCGTGTGCCTACCGTGCCTTATAGGCACAGCACACTCCCCAATTCCAAGGAAGCACAGCCACCTTGAAACATGGATCCACCAGATAATTTTTTGAAAATAATGGATATTGTGAAATTTATACATGTTGAAATTTCAAAGTGACTGAATACATACTCAATTTAGAATTGACAAGCTTAACTTGAAACCATTAAGCACGGCCAATTTTATTCTTTTGGAACTTATTTAAATTTGTGTTAATTTTGTAAATGGATTAAAAGTATTATATTTAATTTATTGTACTTATTTTTATACATAATGTATAATACTCTTAAATTTCTTCACGTGTCTCAAGAACACACATTAATAAAATTCATATTATATTTAATATATATATATATATTCTATAATTGTACACTTGCACTTTTATATTATATATTATATGTATAGATTTTTTTTTTTAATTTTAAGAACTATATATATGATTTTATATGTATATATTTTATTAAAAATATAAAATGAAGTGAACCTTACAATTTATAATTTATTTTATTGAAAAATCAATTGATGATTCAATTTATGATTTGACACTTGAAAATAAGACTTATTAATTTATTTTTGAATGAACAGTATTGCTCTAATTACCCTTAATAATTGTTAGAGATAGAATAGGACAAAACCAACTTGGGTGGGTGGTGGGAGATTTCTAACGAATGTGACTGGAAATAAGTCATAATTATCTTGTAAGTCTAGCCTATATTCAAGTATATTAGATATGTAACTAGTTTTTCTTTTTTCTTTTTTTTATATTCTAGACAAACTAATTATGTGTTTCATTGTTTTGAGATAGAAATACAATCATGAGATAACTTCTTGGAAATAAAGAAATACTTTGAAGTTGATATTTGCTGAACTTTCAAAATGACGGTATTCATACTCAATTTGGTATTGACAAGCTCAACTTGAAACCGTCAACCACGCCCAATTTTATTAATTTAAAACTTATCTGTTTCAATTTCATAAACGGATTATAAATGAGTAGCATTTATAGATGGGTAATAAGAAATTTAATTCACACTACCATCATCCGCAAATTCTAGAATGAACATAATAATAATAATAATAATAATAATAGAAAATGCAAGCAAAGCAAGATATAAGAAAGAATAAAAGATAAACTACCAATAGATCTTAATTGTTGGACTTAATTCTGATCAAATCTTATTGAAAATAAGTCCTAGCATAATCGTCTCTAAAAATAATTTTTTGTAACAATTTTTTACATATGTCGCTAAAAATTGACAATTAGTGACTATTTTTTGTTACGAATTTTTTAAACTGTCACTAGAAGTTAAAAATTAATAACTTTTTTGTGACCATTTTTTTAAACTGTCGCTAAAAATTGTAATTAGTGACATTTTTTTTTACACAATTTTTAAACTGTCGCTGAAAACTAAATCATAATTATCTTATAAATATAGCCTTGTATTCAAGTGTATTAGGCTCTCTTCTGGCATATGAGGTTTTGAATTTTTTAACTAAAATAATTATAAAAAGACAAAATAGGTTAAAAATTTAATAAGACAAAATGTCATATCCAAATCATAATCATTTCATTTTTTCTCTCACAAAAATCAAAAAAGTCAAAAAGTCCATTCCAAACGAGATTTTTTAACCCCAAGTTAAAATAACTAAAAAGTCAAAAAGCCAACTCACATCCCAAACAAAACCAATATAATTAGTTTTATTTTTATTTTTATTTTATTTTTTCTATATATTTTAGACAAATTAATTATGTGTTTCATTGTTATAAGATGGAAACATGGATCTGAGGTGCGTAATGCCCTTAAAATACAATATAAATCAATCATTCATAAAATCCATAAACATAAAAGAAACGTTATATTTTCATTCATTAGGGTCTTCTATACAAAAGATATTACATGTTAGCAACAAAATAAATGTCCTACGGGCTTACAACTTTTCAAGTCATCACTTGGTTACAATAAAAGAAGAGTCCTAACTCTTTTACATATAAAGCCCTAGGCTTGAATTTACAGTTAAATACAAAAATAACAACAAAACAACAAAATAGAGTCTCCAACCCCTAGACCTCCCAAGCTATACCCTTGGAGGCGGCATGTCACCTGCATCTGAAAATAGTGTCCCAAGTAAGGTGAGCCAAAGTCTAGTAGAGATATGCTAAACAATATATGAGAATCAACTAAAATATGAGCATCAGATAAATGTATAACATTCTTAACCACTACATATTTTTTTCATGTTCATTCGATATAGATAACCAATCTCTCAACTCAATCCATACTTCCGTTTCGGACAAAATCAATTACTCCAATTCGTCATTATCAAAACAACCAAAGTGAGACTATAACTCATTGGTTCACAATTCAATGCATTTATCATTCAAACACTTCTATTCTTTGTCATTTTACGGAACTACGTCCAAGGGAACCGGCACCCATAAATAAATAAGATTTCGGGACTTTCACCCTGGACACTCTGGCCAACTTAATTATCAATGGAGTCCATCCCCTATCTTCTCTCACACAATGGAGTACATCCCCTATCTCCTCCCACACAAAGATACATATACAATGTATTTAAACACGTTGTCATATACAATGACTAATCAAATCATATATTCAATGGTTTAATCAAACCGTCATATTCAATGACATAATTCAATTGATTAGTTTCAATTTTCCTAATCCTCATGCATTTTTTACAACAATTATAGCTATCCTCTACCGATAGCCCAAATAGATATTTCTAAACAGAAAAATAAATCTATCAACAGATAATTTATCAACTTTTCCATAGGTGAGTGATTTATCAATCCAACTACACCATTTAATTACAAATCCTTCCAATTTCACCTTTCTTACATCAATTTCATTATTTACGCAAATTAATTTAATTTAACCCAATCTAGGACAAATTTCCCCCAACTTCCAAAATGCCAAACCATGAGTCTAAAATTCCACCATTTCAATATTAGAGAACCTCATGCACAAGTCCCATACTTATTTTGTAAACCCATATGGAAACCCACATGAAAGACCCTCTTTCATATATAGGAACCAATCCAAAATTTACCAAAAACCTTTCCAAATCCCACCATTTATTCAAGATGACAATATCTATGTTAAAACCCATATAGGAGAGTTGAATATCCCTACCTCAAAGTTAGGAACTCAGAGAAGAAGAAGAGAGAAACCCAAAGGTGCTCCAAATCCCAACTTTTTCATATCAAAAGGAAGCCCACCCAAAACTCTAGCCTTTTTACAAAGAAAGTAGGGTAGAAAGCCCGTAGAACATGGAGTACTTGTAAAGAGAGAGGCTGCCAATCTAGGGTTTCTAGGGAAGAAGAGGGTAAAAAATGATGTAATTTATCTCTGCTGTGAACTGATATATGCGAGGCTCGCTCGAGTGAAGGAGTTGTCGCTCGAGCGACCAGACACAACAAGTGGCCTCGCTCGAGCTCAAGAAGCGTCGCTCGAGCGCACAATGCAAAGCTTCAGGTCTGCCACCAACGCAGACGCACGCTCGAGCATATGAAGTCTCGCTTGGGCGAATAAACGATTCCACAAGGCTCGCTCGAGCGCAAGAACTCTCACTCAAGTGAAGAACACCAACCTTCAGGTTTCACAGAGACGCAGACGCATGCTCGAGCGCAAGAAGTCTCGCTCGAGCGAAGAGACAAACAACACAAGGCTCGCTCAAGCGCAAGAAGGCTCACTTGAGCAAAAGCTACGTCTTGAGAAAAAAACCTGAGGACCCCCAATCCTCGCTCGAGCGCAAGAACCCTCACTCGAGCGAAGAAGCAAATACCCAAGGCTCGCTCGAGCGCAAAAAGCCTCGCTCGAGCGAAGAGACCAAAACCTGGGCAGCAACCACTTGTACCAACTCACAACCAACCTGTTCCAAACTCATTCAACAAGTCCCAAACTCAAATACAAAGAGTAAAAGGAAGGAAACAAGACCTAGACAACAACAAACGACCGCGGAACCTGAGTCCAGAACACCATAAAGGTCGGGGTAAAACCTGGATCGCTATATGCTGTGCCTTGTGGCACATCATACATGTTTTGATATATCATGAAGACTTGTCCCAAGTCTATTTGATGATTTAAATAATTCATATTATAAGGTTCGTCAAACATATCATCCTTGTTAAAAATCAAGTCCTAACTATTTTAAAATAAATTATTAAAATTATATTAACCGTTTATTTTTAAAAAAAATATGTGATGCTACTTTAAGGTTATAAATAACCAACTGATTTGATTTTTTTCATGGATAATCTACCCAATAAACCTTACACAATGAAAAGTTTGAATCAATAACATGAGCTCAGGACAAAGATCCAATGACCTTATAGCACCATGTTATGCCTGCTATGCCTACGCTTCCCAATTCCATGAAAGCACAACCACCTTGAAAATCCACCAGATAACTTTTTGGAAATAAGGGATATTGTGAAGTTTATACATGTTGAACTTTCAAAGTGACTGAATTCATACTCAATTTAGAATTGACAAGCTTAACTCGAAACCATTAAGCACGGCCAATTTTATTCATATGAAACTTAAATTTGTGTTAATTTTGTAAATAGATTAAAAGTATTATATTTAATTTATTGTACTCATTTTTATACATAATATATAAGACTTTTAAATTTCTTTACGTGTCTCAAGGATACACATTAATAAAATTCATATTATATTTAATATATATATATATATATATATTCTATAATTGTACACTTGCACTTTAATATTATATATTATATGTATAGATTTTTTGAAAAAAAAAATTAAGAACTATATACATGATTTTTTATGTATATATTTTATTAAAAATATAAAATGAAGTGAATCTTAAAATTCAATTTACGATTTGACACTTGAAAATAAGACTTATTAATTTATTTTTGAATGGACAACATTGCTCTACTTCCCCTTAATAATTGTTAGAGATAGAATAGAACCAAACCAACTTGGGTGGTGGGAGATTTCTAAGGAATGTGAAATATAAGTCATAATTATCTTGCAAGTCTGACTTATATTTAAGTGTATTAAAAGTTGAAAATTAATAACTTTTTTGTGACCATTTTTTAAACTGTCGTTAAAAATTGTAATTAGTGACATTTTTTGTGACACAATTTTCAAACTGTCGTTGAAAATTAAATCATAATTATCTTATAAATATAGCCTTGTATTCAAGTGTATTAGGCTCTCTTTTGGCATATAAGGTTTTGAATTTTTTAACAAAAATAATTATAAAAAGGCAAAATAGGTTAAAAATTTAATGATACAAAATGTCATATCCAAATCACAATCATTTCATTTTTTCTCTCACAAAAATCAAAAAAGTCAAAAAGTTCATTCCAAACGAGATTTTTTAGCCTTAAGTTAAAATAACTAAAAAGCCAAAAAACCAACTCACATCCCAAATGAAACCTATATAATTAGTTTTACTTTTATTTTTATTTTATTTTTATATATATTTTAGACAAATTAATTATGTCAGTCCAGTCCGATGGTGGACTAGACCAAAGCCAGACCTGCAAAAAATAGTAAATTAGGGATCCAGACTAACGATTCTAGATTTGTGTAAAAAATGAGAGTGTGTAATAAAGATTGAAAATATACATTATAAGATTCATGCATAAAATAAATTTAAATCACATATTTATATTTTTAAGTAAATTTTAAATTAAATTTTTTAATTTATAGTACTATTGGACAAGAAGTCATCATTGTGTTGAGAGATCCTCAATCAGGGACATGTGTTGCCCAGATTCTTCTGGTCACCCAACATTTTCGGGTGTCGAAAATGATCCGTAGTTCGAATGTGTAGGGCTCGAATGACTTAAATGGTACGAAAAATATTATCTTACCGGTAAGAGAATAAAAATAACCCTTAAAACGATGTCGTTTTGAAATTTCAAGCCATTCAAACTTTTGATATTTTGAGCTACGTAGCGGAACCGTTCCATGTGCAAAGTGCACAACTGAGAGAGAGAGAGAGTCCCATGGACAAAAATTCAAAGATCTTCTCTAGACTTGTGGTTATTGTCTTCTCCAACCTTGTGGAGTCCCAATGACTGAAAATTGAATCAATCCAGAAGGAGAATCCAAAAAGAAAAAGGCAAGAAAATAAATTGCGTTGTAAACTATTTGTCCACCAAGGAAGCTACATTAGGCTATTTACAATAGGGTAAACTAGAAATAATAAGTTATAATAATTGGATTTAATTTCCATAAAATCTTATTAAAAATAAGTTTTGATAAATTGTCGATAAAAATAATTTTTTTTTGAAATTTTTTTATATATGTAGTTAAAAATTGACAATTAATGACTTTTTTTTTCATGAATTTTATAAATTGTCGTTAAAAATTGTAATTAGTGACATTTTTTTTTACACAATTTTTAAACTGTCGCTGAAAACTAAATCATAATTATCTTATAAATATAGCCTTGTATTCAAGTGTATTAGGCTCTCTTTTGGCATATAAGGTTTTGAATTTTTTAACTAAAATAATTATAAAAAGGCAAAATAGGTTAAAAATTTAATGATACAAAATATCATATCCAAATCATAATCATTTTATTTTTTCTCTCACAAAAATCAAAAAAGTCAAAAAGTTCATTCCAAACGAGATTTTTTAGCCCCAAATTAAAATAACTAAAAAGCCAAAAAGCCAACTCACATCCCAAATGAAACCTATATAATTAGTTTTACTTTTATTTTTATTTTATTTTTATATATATTTTAGACAAATTAATTATGTGTTTCATTGTTATAAGATGGAAACATGGATCTGAGGTGCGTGTTGTGCCTTGTGGCACATCATGCATGTTTTGATATATCATGAAGACTTGTCCCAAGTCTATTTGATGATTTAAATAATTCATATTATAAGGTTCGTCAAACATATCATCTTTGTTAAAAATTAAGTCCTAACTATTTTAAAATAAATTATTAAAATTATATTAACCGTTTATTTTTTTAAAAAATATGTGATGATACTTTAAGGTTATAAATAACCAATTGATTTGATTTTTTTTCATGGATAATCTACCCAACAAACCATACACAATGAAAAGTTTGAATCAATAACATGAGCTCGGGAGCCTACGCTTCCCAATTCCATGAAAGCACAACCACCTTGAAAATCCATCAGATAACTTTTTGGAAATAAGGGATATTGTGAAGTTTATATATGTTGAACTTTCAAAGTAACTGAATTCATACTCAATTTAGAATTGACAAGCTTAACTCGAAACCATAAAGCACGGCCAATTTTATTCGTAGGAAACTTAAATTTATGTTAATTTTGTAAATGGATTAAAAGTATTATCTTTAATTTATTGTACTCATTTTTATACATAATGTATAAGATTTTTAAATTTCTTTACGTTTCTCAAGGATACACATTAATAAAATTCATATTATATTTAATATATATATATATATTCTATAATTGTACACTTGCACTTTAATATTATATATTATATGTATAGATTTTTTGAAAAAAAAAAAAATTAAGAACTATATACATGATTTTTTATGTATATATTTTATTAAAAATATAAAATGAAGTGAATCTCAAAATTCAATCTATGATTTGACACTTGAAAATAAGACTTATTAATTTATTTTTGAATGGACAGCGTTGCTCTGCTTCTCCTTAATAATTGTTAGAGATAGAATAGAACAAAACCAACTTGGGTGGGTGGTGGGAGATTTCTAAGGAATGTGACTGGAAATACAAGTCATAATTATCTTACAAGTCTGACTTATATTCAAGTGTATTAGATATGTAATTAGTTTTTCATTTTTCTTTTTTCTTATATTTTAAACAAACTAAATATGTGTTTCATTGTTTTAAGATAGAAATACAGCCACGAGATAACTTCTTAGAAATAAGGGAATACTTTGAAGTTGATATTTGTTGAACTTTCAAAATGAGGAGTTTATACTCAATTTGGTATTGACAAGCTCAACTCGAAACCGTCAACCACACCCAATTTTATTCATTTGAAACTTATTTGTTTTAATTTCATAAACGGATTATAAATGAGTAGCATTTATAAATGAGTAACAAGAAATTTAATTCACACTAGCATCATCCACAAATTCTAGAATGAACATAATAATAATAATAATAATAATAATAATAATAATAATAATAAAATTTTTTAAAAAAAGAAAGAAAATGCAAGCAAAGCTGGATACAAAAAAGAATAAATGCCTAGTAGCTTCTGCTCATTTTTATGCTTCTTTTTTCTTCTTCTAATTCATATGCATGTTCATTTTTTTCCCCCCTCAAGTAAAGTGAACTAATCCAATTTTGACTGAACACTCAAATGTCTTTTTACTCTATATGCTCTCTGTCTCCCTGAACAAGCAATCCTCAAGGGCAAAACTATAATTTTTGTCAAGGGGGCAAGAAGTTACCTAGAATCATTCATGAAAATTTTCCTATTTGACAATCGAAAGAAGCAAAAAGTTTGAACTAAGAACAAAGCAAAAACTTAGATATTCATTGATAAGATACGAGTTTAATTACAAATAACCTCAAAGACTTTCCATATTTTGGAAACTATGCATGATAGCCTCATTTGGAATGCTATTACAAATCTCTCCCTCAATATACACAACCATGCTATCATTCATCAACTGATCACCATTTTCATCGCGAAGCCTGTTCTTTACAATCTTTGGCACAGAAAATGCCCTCTCTATTGTGGCAGTCGCAACAAGTAAAATAGTGCCAAAGTCAACAGTTTGTAAACCAGGAAATAAATTCTCTCTTTTCTAGTATCAACCATCTTTCGAGCAAGGTCACTGATTCCTTTTAAATTTGAAAACTCAACACTAGACCGCATATCAATGATAAAATTCTCAAGTTGAATAGGAAGTGCCGCAAGCTCAATAGCTGAAAAGTCTTTTAGATAAAATTGGGCAAAATAGATCAATTTTGTCATATCAAAAGCAAAAAATGAATCGGATGGATTTAGGAATGCAACACAAAGAAGCAATTCAATGTTCACCTCATAATGACTATTCAGCTCTTGGAGTTGCATATCAATGACAAAATCGAACAACTTGACGAAGTAGTGATAAGAGTTTGTCATTTCCTGATCTATACACCTTGATCTCCCTTAAAGTACATACAAGTCATCCATATTAGGAACATCAATACAACATTTCTCAAAAAAAGAGGAAACTTCATCCATCAAAGAACTCCACCTGTTATCTTTCATCATTTGGAGTTGTTGCTTGCATACTTCAACTAGTCATATCGCATTCACAATTTGTTGATCCTTTCTTTGTAATGATTGTGACAAATCATTTGTAATTCCCAATACGGATTTCGTCAAATGTAGATTAAACCAAAATCAAAGGATTGTAAAGGGTCAAATAGGTAGAATGCTTCTGCTCTGTCATTGGAATAGGATCCATCATCTACTATCACATCAAGAACATCTGAAAACATACTAATCAAACTCAGCAAAGTTCCATAATGTGATCCCAAACATATATCTCCCGCAAGAATAAGAGTGTCCTCTTAATTGAGACCTTGCCCACTTGTAATCTCATCATTCTTTAAAGCTTGAACAACTTTAGCAACTTGCTTCTCCCGAGGAACATCTTGATGCTTACATGGAGCTCCAACAACTTTGACTACTTTAGTAACCACATAAAAGAGTGTTGCAATATGGATATTACTCTTTGTTGCCTCCACAAGAGTTAATTCAAGTTTATGAGCAAAACAATGAACATAATACGCACTTTCATTCTCTTCCAATTATAAGTGTGGTGAGTTTGTTGAACTCACCTTGCATATCAATATTATTAACCTCATCATAACTTTGTCCACGCAACCTAGATATGCTTAAGCCATGTGTAGAAAATAAGTCTTCAACCGCCTTCTTAGGTGAAAGAACACTAGAACTAGAAATTTGTTTAATACCCAAAAAATGCTCAATCACAGATCCCCTACCCATCCACATATCTCAAATAAACAATCAATTGTTCCTCCATCGATGCATCCCAAGATTTATCAAAGACAATAGAGAACATGCCATCACCAAGTTCTTTAACAATAGCATTGGTAGTTTCAACCACAATGGCATTAACAATATCCTTTTGAATACTAGGTGCTGTCAACTTAAGGTGTTCAGGAACATCTTTTGACAAAACAGCTCTATGATTCTCTTTTTGATCTGAAAGAAGCATCAAAAGCTCAAGAAAGTTTCCTTGGTTGCTTGAATCTTCAAATTCATCATGCCCATGTAATGGAATCCCTTGTCGCAAAAGAAGTCGGATGCAATCAATTGATGTAGTCAATCGAACTCTATAATCACTCTTGGCTTCATCAAATAGCTTGGAGAAAACTGTTTCAATATGTTGCTTTTGATTCAGTAAGTACTGACATTTTCTCCAAGCTAGATTGTGAGAGCTATTAACACCTCCCACGTGACCTTGCAACCTTTCTTTTTACTTCCAACTTGAAAACCCAGCAATAACAAAAGACTTACCACCTCCTTGGTCTCCTACGATGGGTTTAAAAAGATAACAACAAAGGCAAAATGCAGCATCTTTAGCTATGCTATACTCCAACCAACTACCAAATTCATCAAACCATAAAGGGTTAAACCTTGTTCTCAGATGATACGATGATAATACGTAATCTGAGGTCGTAGCCCCGGATCTTCAGGAAGGTCTGGCAAGTCAATTTCTATACGACTCTGTTTTGGAGACTCGTCCTGAATTGGTGAAGATGAAGATTCTATGCTCGATTTTCTTTTATAATATTGCTCCATAACTATAAAAACTAAAACACACACACATATACAATAACAGATACCATATTTTGGGCAGTAGTATGTTTCAATGAATTGTTAGCAAAATTGGAAAAGAAGATTTTGAACCAAAATAAATAAATAAAATAAAGGGTTAGGCTTCTCATGTTCAAATCTCAATATGAGAGAACTTGAGGGGCCAGTGAGGCCCATCACGATTCCCGTTTTGATGATATGAATCGGTCATTTTGTAAGAATCTCGATGTATATTATCCAAAAAAAAAATTATGTCGATCTCATAATCATAACATTTTCATTTTATCTTGTTTATCTCTAAAAAATGGATAATCCATTTTTTTTAAGACAAATGAGAAAAAGTAAAAAGGTTACGAAGATCAAACTAATTTTTTCATGAATGATATACCTTGAGGGCTCTACAAAATGAGAAGTTCAAGATAATCTAAACGGGATCTGTGGTAGGCCCACGAGCCCCTCAAGTGTTCAGGTTGAGATGTGAACATGAGAAAATATCAAGTTGAAATTTTTCCTTCTTAAAAAAAAAAATTGAATCCCTGCTAAAATTTTATAGCAAATATTGAAGACCTCCATAAAATTGAAGTGAAAACGAACATAATCAGTAATGAAAGTTGGGAAAACTGACCTCTAATGCCCAAAACTACATAGAACCAAGTTAGGGTTCTTCAAGCTTAGGAAATCTGAATTTCAACAAATTAAATTCGGTGAGACGAACCAAATGCGGTTTTAGCGAATGCATAGATAGATTATAAAATTAAACCAGAAAGTTAAAATAAAAAATGTAAAAAAATAAAAAATAAAAAAATCAATGCACTATGCAGGGAATGCACAATGACAAAGAGAATAAGAAGAATTGGAGGAGTTCCGTAGGAGCGAAAGACAACAGAGCGTACGTACCTTGGCACTGAAGCTGCTGAATTGAAACAGAACCTTGCGGAGAATGGAAAAAAAAAAGGGTTTTTTGAGAGAGAGATGGGAAACCCTAACCGTAAAAACTTGAAGGGGCAAGTGTGTTGGTGAAGTCCGAGCGCGGCAAAAATGAAATTAGTTGAGTTTTTTTTTTTCCATGGTTAAATCAAATTATTAAAAAGATTATATAGATATTTTAGAATCTCTTTGGTTTCAAGTAAAAAAAAATTAGGTAAAGTACTAATCAACTCGCTTGGTCTGAATTTTTAGGATATATTTTTCAAAAAATTTAAAAAAAAAAAATTGTATTTTTTTTATTTTTACTGAATTTTTTTAATATTCTAAGTAATTTTTTAAATTTTTAGATACACCTAACATAAATACACTTAAAAAGTATAATATTTAGAAAAATATTTAGAAAATTCACTAAATACAAAAATAAAAAAAATACAAGAATTCAATATATTTTTCATATTCTTGTGCATTTATTCATTTTTTAAAATTATTTTTTTACAAATATTTAACTTTTTAAAAATATATCTAAGTAATGTGCATCTAAAAATGTTTTTAAAAAAATTGTTTAAAATTTAAAAAATATTCGCTAAAAATAAAAAAAAAACATAAAAAATAAAAAACTTAATTTTCAAAAAATTGAAAAACACTGAATAAATCTTAAAAATATGATCTTACGAATTTTTTTTCTTTTTCTTATGAACTCAAAGATTCTATTAAAGTGAAAATTACATAGAAGAATAATCACTTATACGTTTGGATTTAATTTCTTAGGGATAAAAATGAGTTTCTCTAAATATGAAATTACACATTTAGGCAATCTGCACTATAGAGATTTTAAATTTTTTCTCTTTATGAAACAAATCTCACATTACGAATAAGAACGTAACACTCTAATGTAACATATTAAAAAACTCTTTGGTATACTTTTTCCAAACATAACACTCCAAAAAAATTTCTTGTTGTACTTTTTTTAAACGTAACACTCCAATAAATGTAATCCTAAATGTAACACACACAAAAACACTAAAAAACTCATTAGTATAATTTTCCCAAACGTAACACTCAAGTTTGAAATTATATATTTGTCCAAAACTTACTAAGGAAACTTTGTAATTCTAATAGAATGGTTTGAAGAATCCCACATGTTTTTTTAGAATGTTACGTTTGGAAAAAAATAGATTAAAGAATTTTTTTTTTTGAAGTGTTACATTGGAGTATTATAATTTGAAATTATATATTTGCCCAAATGTTTGAAGAATTCCATATTTCAAGCCAATTTTGGATTCATTTTAGAATGTTTGAAGAATCTCACATTTCAAGTCATTTCAAATAAAAAAAGATTCTTATATAAAAATTCATCATAAATTTGATTCTCATATGTTGTGTATCTTACCTTTCTAGCACCAAAAAAAAAAGAGGGAAACATAACAGAAACAAAGGTACAATCATGAATCCAATTTATAAGTAATATATTAAATCTATCTTTCCAAAATCAATAGGACTAATCGGTCTATAAAAAATTCTTGAGATTAAACGAATCACCATTCCTTAATATGAGATTTATAGGTGATTTTTCAAAAATTTATTATTTTATTGATTATTAAAAAAAAGGAAAAATTTATTAAAAAAACCTCTCTCAAGTATTTATATCCCAATTAGTCCATAAGATATTTTAGTATTCTAATAAGTCCTATTATTTTGGACATTTCATCAACTGAATCTTAGTTATCATATTTAAAGTATTTTATGGACAATTTTAACTTTATAAATATTTTTTGAACCCTTAACAACATGGTGATATAAATATTCACATTAAATAAATTTGACAACGTGAATATTTATATTAACAGTGTAAAAGTTCACATTATGGAACATTCACACTGTCAATATAAACATTAGGAAAATGTTTGGTAGCTCAAAATTTTGTGGCTCAAATGACTTAAATCTGTCAAAACGACGTCGTTTTACACTCATTTACACTCAAAACGACGTCGCTTTAAGTGATTTAAGCCTTTGAGCCACAAAATTTTAAACTACCTAGTATTGTAATGCGCGTTTCACATTATTATTATTGTTGTTGTTGTTGTTGTTGTTGTTGTTGTTGTTATTGTTGTTGTTATTAGGGATATTTTGATAACAACAGTAATGATGGAGACCCCCATTATTGGGAACCTCCACCACCCTCAAAGTGATCTGGACCACTCACGTGAGAGATAAAAAAAATAAAAATAAAAATAAAAAACCAACACACTTGAATGTTCTGGATCACTTTAAGGGTGGCAGGGGTTTCCTAATAATAGGAGTCTCACTTATTTTCCTTGATAACAATATCACCTATAAGACTTATTGGAATACAAAAAATAATAATTTAAATTAAATAAAATATAAATATGTGAAAAGGGATTTATAAATAAATGTCCCAAAAAAATTAAGTTTGATTTCGACTTGTAATTTAAAAATCATTTTTTTAAAAGAAACACTCACCTTGTTTGATGAGTACTAATGGATATGGCCCAGGAGGGTCCAATCCGTAATCTACATGGGCCGCCCAAATAACCATTAGGGGAACTTACTGATAAGTCCCATGTACCAAGTTCAAAACCCAGCTAATCCCAAAACAAAATACTTGCACCAATTAGTCCAATACATTTTTAATTGTTACCAAAAAATCCTTCTTTTTTTTTTTTAAATTTACAGACACTGTTCACATCTTACTACCGTAGGACTTCCGTCAAACGGTCGCCGGAGACTCGTCGGAATGTTCAACATCGCCAGGAAGTCGCCGGAGTATCACCGGGAAGTCGCCGGAGTTTCGCCGGAAGTTCGCTGGAGTGTTAAGAACGTTAATGGAAGTCGTCGGAATGTTCAGAACGTTCACCGGACGTTAAGAACATCACTGAAGACTCACCGGAATGTCTAGAATATTGCCGGAAAAAAAAAAGAATAAATGGATAAATTATAGCAAAAAAAACATAGCAAAATGTGCTAAATATTGATAAACTAAAAGGAAAAAAAATGAAACGACAAAAAACAGCAACAATGGGGAAAACATATGTTATTTTTCAATTTTTGTAAGGTTCAAGCAAATAATCTCTAAATAGTGATCAAACCGAAAAGTAAGTTTTGAAACTGTAAAATGTTACAGTTTCAAAACAAAAATCTATTAAGCATTAATCCTTATTAATCAAACTGAAAAACATGTTATGAAACTGTAAAATTTTACAGTTTTATACCATGATTCATTCCAACACCGAAAAAATTTGAAACTGCAAAATTTTACAGTTTTCACCGCCTGTAACTAAAACTCGAAAACTACTTGTTCAGAATTCGAAAATTTTCTCCATTAGAACAGAAAAACAGAAGTGTATAGCAGAGAAAAAAAAAAGAGATCGAAGGAGAAAGGCGCATGTAGAGAGAGGATTGTACTCTGGCAACTATTTTTTGTTTAGATCTAGCCAAATCTGATGTAGATCTACTCAGATCTGATGTAGATCTGAGTAAATCTACATCAGATCTAAGTACATCCACTCATCTTCTTCTTCGGAAATATATCATCTTCTTCGTCGGAAATATATTATCTTCGTTGTCGGTGAGAGTGAAGTCACGAGTTGATTTCGATGGTTGGCGATTATCAGTGAACCCCGATCAATGGAGAAAGACATGATCACCGGTCGTCGTCCATGACAAAGACGATGAGAGAAAAATGCAGAAAAAAAAAACGAAAGAGGAAGGGAAGCAAAAAACAGAGAGAGAGAGGAAAGGACTTTTGGGTGTACTCAAAAAGTTATGGGATTAAATGGTGTCCACATGTTCCACATGGGACCTGTGGGTAATTTCCCTATTAATTATCACCACAAGGCCTAATAGTGGGCTCAATCAGAGAACCCATGGCAGTCAAATCCAACTACCGGCTGGGTACATGTCAAGTAGGGAATCGGCTATGTGGCAAACCAAAACCCTACAAGCCATTAGACCTCACATGCCAAGTATTAAATGAGACTGTTAAGCATTAAATGCAATAAGACCGTCTCTCTCTAAGGTGTGGTGAAATCGCCATGGCCAACAATAGGTAGGCCGTAGACTTTCGGCCAATAGAATAGTGTGAATAGACAAGAAAATGATTGGTAAGAGATATAAGGAAGCTGAAGGACATTTGATAATGGATCCCCCTTTCACTCTCACTCTACTCTCAATTCTTTATAAGCTTCTTCCCTTTCTCCACACACTTAACTAACTTGATCGTCGGAGGATCTTCAGGAAGGAACCACCCTCGCTTCGGAACCTTCCTGTTGGACTTGTCGCAGGTGCTGCTGGGAAGACGAAGGCTAGCCAACCCATGGAGTATCTGGATCCTGTCCGATCTATCTCTTGCCGACCGAACTGCATCATCAAGTACTAAAGAAAATCATATTTTTTAGATGTTTTTTACCTTTAATAAAAAAATTATTAATATTATTTTAAATTTTTAGATTTTTTATTTTAGATGGATTTAAAAAGTAAAAGAAATAAAAAAAATATATATAAAAAATCTATTACAGATTTTTTCAGATGATTTTTTTTTTTTTTTTTAATTCAAACCCCACCTAAACTTTCTCAATAAAAAAAGTTAATATTTTTAGCATTTATCAGACAAATCAACTTTTTAAGTAGTAATTTTATCCTACAAAAATAAGTCACTCCAACTCTTTAATTAAGCTAGCAAATCTATGTGGATAGTGAGAAAACTCCTAATAAAACTGAATATCTTGACTTTTTCCTCCAGAGATCCTTGTGTATTGTGAATTTCTTTTTCTTTTTCTTTTTTTATGAGTCTTGAACACTTCAGCTTTTGATAAAACTATTGCATTTGTTTAGTTCTGATATGTGGGCTAATAAAATGTAATTTTTGCATTTTTTGAGTTTGCTATTGGTAAGTTAGAGATTTTCATCTACTTAAAGCTCCTCATACACTTCTACTATATAAAAAAGCATAAATTGATTGAACATACATACATATGATCTGCCAATCAAAAAACACATACATATGATCCGTTAAAACAATCACTCATTTGAAACATTGACCTTATTTCAGAGTTCTCTCATGTAGAGTAGTGTGTACAATACAAAATTAGCATCTAGCATATTTTCTTTCTGATCTTATTCAACAGAAGAAAGAGGATTGATCATAAGGAATGGGAATCAAGATCAGATCATTCTTTCTTCTCACAATCAAACCAAGGTCCTCTTCCATGTCTAGTTCTTCATGATTCTTTCCATCGGGGAGTTTCCATTCGAAATGATACAACAATTGTGCAAGTGGAAGCTCAATATTAGGAATCGCAAACGATATCCCGGGACATATCCTCCTTCCAGCACCAAATGGAATAAACTCAAAATCTCTCCCCTTGAAATCAATTTCACTGTGAAAAAATCTCTCGGGATCAAATTTCTCTGCTTCGTTCCAATATTTGGGGTCTTGGCCAATTGCCCAAGCATTGACAATGACTTTGGTCTTGGCAGGTATGTCATATCCATTAATCGTACATTGTTCACCGCTTTCCCTTGGAACTAACAATGGAGCTGAGGGATGTAGCCTCAAGGTCTCTTTAATTACTGAGTTTAAGTATTTTAAATCGTGGAGGCGTGTTTCATCAACATTTCCTTTTTTGTCAAATACACTTCGTACTTCGGCTTGTGCTCTTTTCATTACTTCTGGGTTTTTTAGCATTTCTGACATTGCCCAGTCTACAATTGTTGATGATGTCTCGCTTCCCGCACTGAAAATGTCCTGAAATTGGATGAGATTAATATACTTTAGTGCATGTTATTGATACTTCCGGGAATTTAATAAAATCTAAGAAAAATAGGAATCTCTTGAATTTCAAGTTTTTAATTTTACGGATAAGATATGAAGACTTACTTCCCACTTGGGATTGCACAAAAAAAATACTTTTTACTCTTCACAACACCACCACGTGCGCGGGCGCACATACACAAAAAAAACAAAAACAAAAACAAAGATAAAACTGCAGAGTGAGTGAAGATTGCTCATAGACTGCTTAATCAAATCATTACCTATTTTCTAGACCATGGTGTCACTTCTGCTTGGCAATTAATTATTATTATATCATGTGCTATGAAAAGAAAAAATTTATATTTTGTGCGAAAATTGAAATGATATAGAAAAATAAAAACATACTAACCAAGATGACTGCTTTGATGTTGTTGTCTGTCAATGGAAATTCAAGGTCACCATGCTTCTGAATCCTTAAAAGAACATCAACTAGATCCTCCTCTGCTTCCCCTTTACCACTTTCTGTTATTCTCTTTCTTTCTCTATGCTCATTCAAAATGTTTTCAAGTATCTGATCAATCCTTTTATGCATCTTTTCGAGTGTACGTCGCATTCCACTGATCACTTGAAACAATTTCACCGATGGGTACATGTCAACAATGGTGAAACCACCTGTCAAGTCTCCAACTTCCTCAACAATTGAAACGAACGCTTCTTGGCCTTTGCTTTTCCCACCAAAAGCCGCTCTAGCAGTAACGCCATATGTGAGCGAGAAAATCTTCTTGGTAAGATTGATCGGCGATGTCTTGTTTAAAGAAATCGATTTGACTAGATTCAAGACCTCGTCTTCCCTAATTGCTCGAAATGATTGGACTCGCTTCGCGCTCAGAAGCTCCATTATGCAAATTTTTCGCATTTGCCTCCAGTAATCGCCATGCGGGGAAAAGACAATGTTTTGAGAATCATAAGAGAGAATCCTAGAAGCAAAAGAGTAAGGCCTTTGCGCAAAGACTATGTCGTGTGTTTTCAAAACCTCTCTGGCAATTTCTGGTGAAGAGACGACAATGGTGGACATTTCGCCGAGTTGAAGGTGCATCAAGGGTCCATATTTTGTGGCCAATTTTTTCAATGTGTGATGGGCTAGTGATGAGCCAAGAAGTTGGTGAATGTTTCCTATGATAGGTAGTTTCCTTGGCCCCGGGGGTAGTTTTGGAATAGAGTTTTTGGGTTTGGCTCTCTTCATGTTCTTGACTAGAATGCAGATGAAGAGGAGGGAGGCTAAGAGGAGAGGAATGGGTGGGAATTGGAGCTCCATATTGGAGGAAAGTTGTGTTGAAGAAGGTGTTATGAACTTGTTAGAAGACATGTCTCTTATATTAGTTTTTGTTTGCTACAAAGTCATTGTAGTTGCCATTTATGACTTGTATGATCAACTCAAAAAGTAGTAATAGTTAGTAATTGATGTAGATAATTTTGTCTCCATTGTCTGTGTTATATTATACTTTCCAATAATACTCGATTTAGATTTTGGATTTGTGAAGAGAAGAAGAAAAGTGAACAAAATTTAACTTTCATTATATTTTACCTTGTAACAATTTTCTTTGCATCGCAACTCCAAAATTATGTTTAGATCTTGAATTTAAAGAGAAATTTGCACACGCACAAATGAAAAAAAAATAAAAAATAAAAAAACTTAAATTTGTTACTGTCTTTTTGTAAATTTCTCTCTCAATTCCGTGATCAGATCATATAGATTCTGGATATGGTTGACTTGATTTGAGAAAGAAACAAAATTGTTTCAACCTAATAATATGTATGTATCCTGTCTTACTGAGCTAAGGTGGCAACTGATGAAGGAAAATCCAACTTGAATTTGGAGTCTTAAGAGGCAGGGTTTGTTTTTTCTCCATATATATATATATATATATATGTCCCCCAAAAAAATATAATGTGAGATAGATTCATTTTAAGTGAGTTTTACAACATAAAAATTAAATTTAGATAATATATTATTTCTCTTTAAAAAAAAATTGTATAGTTTTTTGTCCATAGCATTACTGTTTTCCACCACATGATAACGTCGAAGAGACCAACCATGTGAAAGGAAAGCGGCCTGGGACACTATACGTTAGAGTATTCATATAAAAATTTTGACCTTTGTTTAAGGCTATATTTGAGTTTTAAATTGTCTTCATAAATCTGAACTCATATTCAAGATTTAAACAAAGTCTAAAAACTGAGAGATTCAATAATTGTAATTTGCATATTCATTTTTACAAGCTATGTATAATGGGGACCCCCTAATTTCTTTTCATTTTTAATCTCTCCTTGGGCGCTAAAATTTACAGTGGAAAATTTTCTATGCTATAGGGGGGCATATTCTAGAACACCACATGACAACCTTAGGTTGATGTTGTTTTTTTGGAGTCTACATAGTAGCATCTTCAATTGAAAATGTTTCGAACAATTCAAAGTTTAACGATTTAAAATGATACCTACGTTGAAAAGTTGAAGAATTTTATTTTATTTTATTTTTACAAATGAAAAACTTCTCTGAATAAAGATCATATTGAACTCATTTCTACTGAGTAAATTCGGAAGTAACCACCTACCAACCATTAAATCTGAGCATATCACCAAGAAAGATTGTCCACAATTTGCCCAGTATAAATTACTATAATGCTGCGTTTGGTTGGGAATTTGAGGACAGATTTGAAAAAGAAAATGGAAAAGATAGGAAAAATATAAATAAAATATATCGATATTTCACCTAGTTTTACATACATTTTCTATTTCCCTTTTCAAATCCCTCCCCAAATCCCTAACCAAACATAACATAAGAGTTTAAAAATACACTCAGCACACTGGGTGTGACTTCTACTACTTTGCCAACTACGAAAAGTTTTAAATGGTATGGGCCATAGTCACTAAATGTCCATCTGAGTCACACATTCATAGCATCACATTATTAAATAAATTGGAGTCAAATTTGAGTAGCCATGTGAAAACCGTGCAGAGTATGAAAGTGATTCAAAAAAAAATTCACGTGTTCAAGACGTAAAACACACCACCTGCTGTGTAGGCAAAGCAAACACCTTCCGCTAGCTTCTCACAATAATTGTTAAATCACTTGCATTTTAATCTTATTTAATTCAATTGCTACTCTATTTTGTTTACACAATCAACTAGTAACTATATTTTTATAATGCTAATAAAAAAGCTGAGTCATTTGACTCTAGTAGGTTTATAATTGCAGTTCGTGAGACTGTGTTTGTGTTTGAATTATGAATTTGGAGAGGAAGTTGCGGAGAAAAGTGAAATCAGATAGGTTTGTATTGTGTTAGGAAAGATACTAGAAGCTAAGTTCTGAAATTGTGACGAATTGCCTATTTTCATCATCTAAAAGTTGTGGTTTGCTTTGTTTCTCCAGCATTTCTTGCCTATTTTCTTAATCATTTCAGCAATTATAGGATCAAATTTTAGCTTTAGGCATGTACATCGACACAATGTTGTACCAAATTTTCTTTTCTGGTCATCCAAACACAAAAAGAAGGAAGCAGAACAGAGCAGAGAAAGCAAAAACAACACAGCTTGGAATGCAGCCCAGTGAGCAAACTCAATTGCAAGAACTTTAGCAATTCTGAAAAGGATATGATTCAGTTTTCAATTGTTTTATGCAGACTCTCTCTTCCTATTATCAACCATGTCCTTCCATTGAGAGAAGCTAATTTGCAAGCTGAACAATCAAAGAATACCTCTCAATGCAGACATAGATTTCACTCCACAATCTTTTAATTTTGAGTGACCCTACATAGAACAACCTTATCTACATATGGGATGAGGTCTGTCAATTTACTCAATCTTCTTTAATCTTTTAATTTTGAGTGACCCTGCATAGAACAACCTTATCTACACATGGGATGAGGTCTGTCAATTTGCTCAATCTTCTTGTCACACATATTCCAATCATGGCAACCACAAACTAGAGAAAAAATTCAATGTAATTGTTATACCACATCATCACCGACACGTGATATCATCATTTAATGATAATTTTTGACCTCGTAATGACATTTCTGAGGAGACCCTTAAAAGGAAGTGACCAGTAATTACACGTCAAGTTACTTGCGCTTGAGGATTGACATCCCCATCCACCTTTAAATGGAAATTTGAGGCCAAGGGGCCATTCCCTTGACTCGCAGTACTGATAAGAATTTTACTCCATGAGAAATTGAACAAAAAGGTCATGAATTTGCCTATTTCTTGCATGTACTAATTGAATTTTTACCTTTTTTTTTAATTTTTAGAAATTAACTAAAGAATGAATGTTTTCTCAGCAAAAGCGAAGAAAAAAAGGGTAAAAAATTATCTCTTTCCTATAACATACCAATGTTTCTTCATAACACTCGTAAATTAGCAAAGCTTGCAACTATATTCAATTGACAACTCATTTCCATTCACATCAGATGATGATTTCCATTCGAAGTTTGTAATTTACTCTAATAGAATTCATGATCGTCAAAGCATATCTTTACTGAAACAACAAAGACAAAAGATAGTCATGTGACAAGGCAAAAACATGTTATTCCATAGTCATAGCACATTGCAGTCTTGGAAAATAAGAGAGAACAATGTAAAATAAATTATGTGACAACAAGAAAGCATTTTTACTCTATACCAATAGTACATGGTGGTCTTGGCAACATGTTCCTACTAACCTAATAGTACAAACACTAAATTCCAAAACCAAAGATCTTGTTTAGCTAATAAGTATATATTAGCAACTCATAAGGATTTCTATTTGCTAACAGGAGAACTTCAATTCTCCCTTTACAAAGGTGGCTGAACCTACCCAACCGGCCCGGGATTTTGTGTGTCCAAATCTTTCCATCTTCTCTCTATCCCAAATGCAATTATAACCCATACGCTGAGAATTTCGAGATATAACTTTTTTTTTGCCAAACCTTAGCATACAGGCCAAGGAATTTTTGTACCCAAATCTTTGTCTTCTTCCAATCCATATAGTGAGAATTTCGAGACATAATTAATCGGTTACAAATGTATTGAGATAGAAGAATAGAAAATTTCAAAAACAAAAAAATCTCGCCCTTAAGGAGGGTCTCATAGTTAAATGGGCCTCCTCTAAATAACATAATCAGACCACTCACAGATATCTGAAGTATGATCCATGGTTAAACTAGGAACCTTGTCAAGCCTAACTGGATTTTCTTTTCCTCCAATCAATCTAGCTGGATTCCCAACAGCAGTGGTCCTAGGTGGCACTTCCTTCAACACCACTGACCCTGCCCCAATTTTAGCCCCATCACCAATCTTAACATTGCCCAAAACACAAGTCCCTGCCCCAATCAACACCCCATCCCCAATTTTTGGATGCCTATCCCCACTAGCCTTGCCAGTGCCACCCAATGTCACATTGTGCAAAATTGACACATTATCTCCGATCACCGCCGTCTCTCCGACCACCAATCCGGTGGCGTGATCGAGCAATATCCCCCGTCCAATCTTCGCCCCCGGGTGGATATCCACTGCAAAAACCTCAGATATCCTGTTTTGAATCACAAGGGATAGAATTTTTCTACCCTGTGACCATAAATTGTGTGCCATCCTATGAGCTTGGATTGCCAAAAAGCCTTTGAAATTTAAGAAACAGTGCACATAGCTAATGCAAGCTGGGTCTCTCTCTTTCACTGCCCTCAAATCATCTTGAATTGCTTTCATGATTTCTTGATTCTCTGTGAGCACCCCTAGGAAAAGAGCATACAGGGTATTACTTGGAAGACTTGAATTGCTTAACTTCATGGATAGGTGATTGGCTAGGGCACTTCCTAGGGAATCATGAGATAAGATTGAGGTGAAATAGAAGTTTGACAAAATGGGTTCTTGGTCAACGTCTGATCGAGCTTCATCTTTCATTCTCAGCCACAGATCATCATCATCAATGGAATCAACGGCTGTGCGGGTTTGGATGGTTTTTGGTTGAATTTGGGTGATGGGTACGCAGGAATCAAGATCTGGGAAACTGGGTCGGCATAATTTTAGGTCATTGTGAACTTGGAACCCGTTTGGATCGCAGGAACGTGGGTTTGATTGAGTGGTGTCTGGTCTTGAAGTATGGATACAAGCTGGCATCTTTTGTTGTTTGGGACGAGAGAAAAATGGTTCAGGAAAGAGAGGTGATCTGCGAAAATAAGCGGACATAGAAGAGAGATGTGTGAGATGATGTGAGGCGGAAGAGTGAGAGGAGTTGTTATATAGAGGGAGAGGGGGAGGTGTGGATAGGGCTAATACCAGAACTTTCATGGAAAATGAAAAATTTTCTCGAAAATAAAAAAATGAGAGAGAACAAAGGAAAATTTTATTTAGTACTGTATTAGAAAACTAAGAGAAAGCACGCGCTACCGCGTGATTCACTTTAGTCAACTGTTAATAACATTAGTGCTCAAAATAAAAATAATAATAATTAATTAAATAATTAATCAAGTACATAGATATCACCTTCTAAGAAACGTACAGGGTATAATTTTGGCCCGTGACTCGTGGGCGGCCCAAAGTCCGTCCGGGGCCAAAGGTGGGCCCGGCTTGTTAAAGCCCGAATCCAAGCCCAGTCTGAGGCCTAGGGCTTGGACCTAGGCCATCGTTTTGAAAACCGACCCGGTCCATGGGCCCGTCCAAAAGTCCGGCCCACCCGATGCCTAGTGTTATTTTTAATAGAAAATAATAAAATTTTGGTGAAAAAATACAAAAAATAAAAAAATTTGTTTAGGCTCGCCCAAAGCCCGAATACCCCTGGGCCTGGGCTAGGGCCTGGGCCTAGTTTTCTGGCTCGGCGGAAGCCTGCAATGCCCGGCTCGGCCAAAATTACACCCCTAGAAACATATACAAATATCGGGTATAAAATTGGAAAAATGTTTTGTAGCTCGAAACTCGTTGTCTCAAATGGCTCGATTTTTAAAAAAGATGTCGTTTTATTTTTTATTTTATTTTTTTCTTCTTTCCCTTCCACTTCTCGTTTCTCTCTCAAAAATTGAACCAAACCCAAACAAACACACACACACACAGAAGAAAGAGAGGATACCAGAGATGATTTCGCCGACCGAATGGAAAGCCGCGATCTGGCCATATCGGAGACGGAAAAGGAGAATGGGTTTGATTTTTTTTAAAAAAATCACATCTCAAATTAGGTCCAAAAAAAAATCAAAAATGTTGCTGGTTTGGTTTTGTTTTTACTCAAATTGCTACTTTCGGGTGCTGAAATTGGGGCTGCTTTTGTGTTGAAATTGGGGCTAAAATTGGTGTTGTTTGGGTGCTAAAATTGGGTTGTTTCTGTGCTGAAATTAGAACTATTTTTTTGCTAAAATTAAGTTGGTTTTCTTCTTCTTCTTCTTTTTTATTTTTGCTGAATTTGCTGCTGAAATTGGTTTTGATTTTAGATTTTGATTTTGGGTTTTTATTTTGATTTTGATTTTTTTTTTCTCAGTTAAGATTTTGGAGCTATTTCATTTTTTTGGGCTCCTCTTCTTATTCTTCCTCTTCTTCTTCCAATTTTTCAGATTGCTCAGGGAGAAGGAAGAAGAGGAAGCAGAGAGCGGGGAAAAAAAAAAAATTGGTTTTGATTTTAGATTTTGATTTTGATTTTGATTTTGATTTTTGATTTTGATTTTTCTTCTTCTTCTTCTTCTTCTTCTTCTTCCTCTAATTTTTCAGATTGCTTAGGAAGAGGAAGAAGAGGAAGCAGAGAGGGGAGGAAAAAAAAGGTCAAAATGACGTCGTTTCTGACAATCGAGCCATTCGGGGCATTTAGTTTTTCAAGCTACCCAACAGCTCCGATAAAATTGGAACCAACACTATTTTTTTAAGAAAAATGTTTGAGACCCTAAAGTTGGGAACTCTTAAAATGATGTGGATTAATTATGTTTTTTTTTTTTTCTTTCTTTCCTGAACTAATCACAGATAAGTGAGGATTGTGGGATTGTGTTTTTTAGGGGTCTGTAGCATTATTCACTATGTTTGTTTCTATTTTTTTAAAAACACTTTTCAAAAAAACTCTACTTTCTTGTTTTTCATATTTTTTTATTTTTACTGAATTTTTTTTAATATTTTAAGCAATTTTTTTTTAATTTTTAGACACACCTAACATAAATATACTTAAAAAGTATAATTTTTGTGAATTTTTTTTAAAAAAAAATCACTAAATACCAAAAATACAAAAAAAAATTATGAAAATTCAATATATTTTTCGTAATTTTGTGTATTTATTAATTTTTTAAAATATTTTTTCACAAATATTTTACTTTTTAGATATATGTAAGTAAGGTGTATCTAAAAAAATTTTAAAAAAATGCTTAAAATTTAAAAATATTCACTAAAAATAAAAAATAAAAAATAAAAAACTCAATTTTTAAAAAATTGAAACTAAATATATTGATTAATTTTTTTAATCGGTTCAAATTGGACTGATTTTAAGCTTATTTAAGTGATTTTGGACGGTTTATTTTATAAAATCTTATTAAAAAAATTATTATTTAAAAAAATTTAATCTAATTCGACATTTATATGCACGTGATCAATATACATTTAATTTTAAAAAAATAAACAAAAAGTATAATTTTAAAAATAAACTATTTATTTTTAAAGACAAATATAAACTAATAATAAGATTATCAATTTTATATGATTTATTTGACAAAATTTATAAAATAAACAATTCCAATTATTTGTGTGAGTGTGAAGCCTACGAATTGAACCCTATTCGCTGGAGGGAGTATATATTTTCATTTATATATTTTATATTTATGCCTAATTAGTTTATAAAATTAAAATAAAACAAAAAGCCAAATGACTAGAAACACCACCAAATCACATTGTTAGGGCGGCTAAAAATTTAGGCCTAGTTTGGAAAGACTAAATAAGTATATTTTTTGACTTTTTATGAAATATGGGTTGAGTTTGGGTTGGGTTTGAAGTGATGTGTTAGAGAAGTGATGTGACTTAAACAAGATGATGTGACTTAAATAGGATAGTGACTTTTTGACTTTTTTCAATCATGCCAAACTTATCCTTAGTATAATCATGATATATAATATTATCACCAATATGAATGGATGGTATCATCATTAAAATAAAAAGAACGGAGAAACTCGCCTTGTTTGGTTTGTATTTCTGAAAAAATTTTGAGAAATTTTCTCTACAAATAAGTTTTTAAAAGTAACCAAACCAAACAAATTTTCTCAAAAAAATTTCTCAAAACTTGTAAACCAAACAAGTTTTCCAAACAAATCTCTCTCACACACACATCAAATCAATCACTTTTTCCAAAACTCTCTCTCAAAATAATTTTCCAAAACATCTTTTGAAAAAACCAAACTAAACAACTTTTCGTACTTTTTATCTCTAAAACACATCTCTCAAACACAAACCAAACATACCCTTAATATTTAGTTGACTAAGTCCAGATGTAATTTGTTATTATTCAACGCAATTAATTAATTACTCACATTTATATGATGAGATTCTGATGCCCACATGTAATAACATGATGTGACAATTACACTAAAAAATATTATCCCTAAACAAGCTTTATTGAGATATGAAATTCTTGTATCCCCACCATAACATGATGTGTGTTCCTCCTAATAAAAACTGTACACCTTAATAGGATGTAATTTGAACCGTCTACAAAAATTAAAAATCATATAGCAATATTAAGAATTTTTAAATTTATTCATATTGATGTGATAAATAATTGAATCTTACTTGTATATACTCTGTGTTATTGTAAATAAATTTAAAAAATAATATTAGTATAAAAATCTTCATTTATCATAAACATAAAATATTCATACAATTATGAATCTCACCACATTGTATATTGAATAATATATTAATTTAATAAATTTTATTTTTTCATATCTTGTATTAATATATTAATGACACATTTTATAAAACGTAAAATTTTTATATAATGATTTGTAATCCAATCATAGAGGAAGTGTTTTTGGTTTTTTCAATGGAAAATGTTTTATATCATTAATTTAGTATCACTAATACATCACTAATAATGTGGCATCATGTGGACCTCACTGCTGATGTGATAATTTAACCTTTATTTTGTTTTAATTTTTTTTTTTTACATCGCCACATCATTAATAATACTTTTAAAACTTCAAATTTAATGCTTTAAATCATCACTCTTTTTCAATTTCACTGTCGGTTTTATTAAAAATAAGTTCCAAAAGAAAAGTCAAAAGAGGTGAGACTTTGGGCCACACGTGCTTTTGGGCACGTGGCAATTAATGAAAATTCTAATTAAACACTATCAATTCTCGGGATAACATTTTTAAAATTTATTTAATTTCATGTGCTTCAAACAAATTATTATCCGCAACATCCCAACATTGTGAAACCCACCCTTGTGAACCCCTTTCCCTTTGCTCTTATCATCAAAACTGTTGGAAATATAGTTTAGAAATCATTAATAGGTGAATGAAAAATGAAAAATGTTTAAGGGCTCAAAATCAAAGGCTCAAATTTGGCTCAAAACGCAAAACGATATCGTTTTGCGTTTCGATTTTTTTTTCTCCCCTTTTTCTTCATTTTCTTTCTTTCTTTCTTTTCTTCTTCTTCTTCTTCGTTTGAACACAAGCGAGAGAGAAACAGAGGCGAGAGGCGAAAGAGAGTCGTCGTCGTCGTCGCAGCTCGTTGGCCGATCGTCGCTCGTCGCATCGCAGCCCCGCCTCCGCCTCTGCCTCCGTCCGCCTCCACCTCCGTCTCCAGCCCCATTTTTATGGCCCCCTCCAGTTCTGCTTCTCTTTCTTCTTCTTCTTCCTCCTTCTCTTCTTCTTCTTCTTCCTCCTTCTTTCTTCTCAAATTTGAGCCCCGATTTTCGGGCTCTGTAGTGGAGCTGATGAAAAATTGATTTCAAAGTGCACCATTTGAGAATAGTTTTAAGACAATATTTATTTAATGTAAAATTTAATTTTATTTAAATAAATTCGTTAATTTTTTGGGTCAAAATTTGAACATGATTCGATTCAAAATTCAAATTCTTTTGAAAAAACAATCATATCTTTTCTGATTGCACCATTTTATGAAAAAAAATGTGACTTTTTCGAAAAGTCACCATGACCATTCGAAGAGCCACCAATTCACCTATATAAACTGGCCCCCCATTGCATTTATTTAGGATGAAATTCATCTTGTGTTTCTTTTCTTCTGCACTTTGTCTTTTCTGTAAGAGGCTTCTGCACTGTAAGGTTCGTCAGACTTGCCGTGGTAGTGATGCTTCTGCAAGGTTCAATCGTTGTATCCTACGAAACGAACGTCCAATAAAAAAATCATGAGTACCATAACGGGCGACGAATTTGTCTTAAAACCATTCTCAAATGGTGCATTTTGGAGTCAACTATTGATGGTTTCCAAGCCATTTTTCCAACACAAACCTCTAGATTTAAGAAGAATAAGAACTTGGCGCACGAGATGGAATTGAGTAATCAAATCTAAGGATGAAATGAAGTGAAGTATAATAGACAGAAATGAAGGATGAGGGAGCTTGAGAGTAAGGGAAAGATGTAAGATTATAGGATCTATATACTAGAATTCAAAACACTATGAATATAAGTAACTACTAAAATATAAACTCAGATACATACCGTTTGATTCCGTCATTGTCTTGAGTTTTGCTTCCTTGAAAGAATATGGCATTCACAATTGGAAAACCTTAGCACCAGTTCTTCCCCAACATTGTACGAGCACGAAATATTCTTCCCGTATAATCCTGTTGATCAAGTCTGCGCTCCTCCGTACGACGTTGTTTTATCCCCTGAAAATACAAACGTGAGCTAGCCGGCGGGTGTGTCCCGGATACCTCTCCGATGCCTAGGTCAGTAAAACAGACAAATAGACAAAAGCTCTGTGTATTCGAGAATCAAAGTTGTGTTACCTCTCCATAGGTGATGTTGTGAGCTTTTATAGGTTCCACGTGGCACAATCCTAGTAGGACTCTTACTCCTCCACGTAGAGTCCTCCTAGGATTCATACTCCTGAAAGATAATGCTTATCCTTCAACACCCCCCTCACTGCTTAAACCAAGTGAGATGGTTTCAAACCGGTAGTATGGCAAAACGATCGGGATAACATAGCCATGTTAAACGGGCCAAAGCGACCGAATTCTAGTTAGCTCGGCTCTCTCTTCACAGCTTGTATCCCGATTTCACCTATTGAGACCGAGCTAACCGTAGCAAGCTTGGACCGGGCTAACCAAAGCTAGGCTTACCGTGCGAAGTCACCGTATCTCAGCTCCGAATGGCGTGACCGAACTAACTTAGTCTGGCAGCAAGAGCCTTACTTTGGACGGAGCTAACACTTGACCGTGGTCCATCTCTCAAGCCTCTTCATTATAGCCCAAAGAACAACCCATTACCCAGCTCGGCCCAATTTACATATAAATTACCCTCTCAATTGCCCATTAATTCCATCTGTACTGCATGATAGCGATTACCTGTCACCAGCCGAGCTAAAAAGTTTCAGCCTTCCAACCGAGCTAAAACCCTTTAGCCTTTCCAGCCGGGTTAAAAACCCTTTTAGCCTTTCCAGCTGGGCTAAAAACCTTTTTAGCCTTTTCAGCCGAGCTAAATTCACACCAGGCTGTACCTGTCCGGTCAAAACGTCTCTTCAATCACAGTAACTGAAACGCTTCTCATTTCATGGACACGTGGCATGCTCTTATTGGCTGAAGGCAGCTGTCATGCCACCCTCGTACCTCGCGTTTTTTGAACAGTTCCCGCCTTTTTGACCTTCCTTCTCTTTTCACAAAACAATCCTCAAGGTTTAGAATCATTCACTTTACTATTCAATTCCTCTTCTCTCTTTCTGTGTCTCCATATCTTCAATCCCTGAGTTTGCTGAGTTCGTGTTCTTCACTGCCATTGCTTTCATCTTCGATTTTCTACTGTAATCTGGTAAGTAACTCATCCTTCTAACTCTTTTTGGTTGATGTCGCACCTTTTTTGCAATACGTTACATGTTTTTCAAAACACGCTATGCATGCTTCCATTTTCTGCTTAGCTTTGTGTTTTCTGCAAAAACTTAGTAATAGAACCACTTGGATTCAAGAAATAACATGAAAAACACTAGTTTTGATCCAGAATCATGATACAACCGGACTAGAAAGTTTTTTGTAGTTGATGTCGAATTAGGCAGACTATCCAACTGAACTAATACTTCATGCTACCCCATTAGTCTCAATAAGCCAAAGTACCCTACTCTCCCTAACCGAGCTAATGAACCGGACTAGGGCTGTGCAATAGTACACTTGAAGGCTTTGATCCCGACCAAGCTACATTCTGGGGCTAAACTAGCCTTCCTAGTTTAGACCGAACTAAGAACGCTGCCCCTAGAGGCTCAACCGGGTTAACAAAACCTTTGCACAAAATCGAGATCACAAATCCCTTACATAAATTGATGTAATTCTGAAATACTTTAAAATTATGTATTTAACACCATCAGAGTTTTTGTTATTCTTCATAGAGAAAATTAAAACCATATATCATAATACATCTTTATAGGTTTGGAGATGAAATTAACAATTTCAAACTCTAAAATAAAATTCTTTAATTACATAACTCAAGTCGAACTCTAAAACATGTTTGTATAGTAAAAAATTATAAGAGATTTTATGAAACTCTTTCATGAAACAAGATCTCATGCAAACATAAAAAATGTAACCAGTAATAGACACTATATATCATTTGAGCAACTTCCAAAGTCGACATTATACAACCAATAATATTAACATGATTAATTCTTCCATAGCTAATTGTATAATCTTTAATTCTCTATAAATATCATGACACTTTATGTCTTTCAACCCAATGGTCAAGGCTTAAATTAAAATAATAATTGTCTAACAAACTAATTGCATATGCACCAAGTTTAATTCAAACTTCATAATTCATTAAACTCTCACAACACTAGCATACAAGACATTCCTCATGAATTTTTTTTTTTTTTTCAAAATCATTTTATGAATACTGAATGTTACTTAATTAATCTCGATCATTAAGAAGAGCAACATAAAGCTTTCATTTTGCATATTAAATTTAGTAAAAATGTGATCTAGGTATGCTCTTTGAGATGGGACAAATAATCCTCTAAGTTATTTTTCAAGTATTTCAATACCAAACACATAAAATACTTTATCAAGATATTTTATACCAAAAACTTTGTTAACAACAATAGCTTCACATCAAGTATTAATTTGAAATTATTACTAGGAAGTAAAATTCCATCAGTATAAAGGATCAAGAAAAATAAATTGCTCCCACTGACCTTGAGATGTATGCATAAATTAATAGTATTATCCATAAAGCCAAGTAATAATATTTGGTGAACCTTTAAACATCATTACTCAGAAATTCGTTTAAAACCATAGATAAATTTGTTTAACTTACAAATCAAATTTATTTTGTTTGGCGAAGCAAAAGATAAAAAATGCCACAATACCACTATAATCATTATAAACCTATATTTATGACATTGGTAAGGACAATACCCTTTTCAAATCAGTCTCTTGCAATAGTTTTGTATTTATTTATTTATCTTTAAAAAACTCATTAGATTTCAATTTATTTATTTATTTATTTATTTATTTATTTTTTAAAAAAAGTATACTATGGTCTCATGTCCAATACCTTTTAAAAAAGTATAACATGATCTCATATTTAATTAATAATTTGTACCAATTCATTTACCATATTACAAATCGCCAATATCTTCATCATACGTAACAATCATCTCTTCAATCTCTTGATATTGCTCATTTAGAAAAATAATATAATTGCAAGGATCTTTTAATTGTATGAGAATGTCTAGAAGGTTGCACATGTCATACATATTCAACTTCTATCAATAGACTGAATAGACACTTCAGATTCTACTTGTACTCTCACTTTCTCTATGTGAGAATGAACGGACCAATCTATTATAATAGGCACAAGTATACAGGAAGATTTATATATTTAGATTGTTCACCAATCTAATAACTTCACATTTTAAAAGCTTAAAAGATTCTTATGTCAGAAGCAAGATAATAGAACCATTGACAACTTACAAAGTAACAACAAATAGCTATAGGTTCCATTTTGATTTAAAAAATATATCATAAAATTTTTTACTTCTGTACAATCCCAAACTCAAAAGTTATTCTAACTAAATTTTATATTAGTTCGTAATTCAAAAGTGTTTTAAAAATATTTTTAACTTAGTACCATATATAAAGTATACATAAGTATACATAGCAATTAAAAATATTTTATCACAAAAACTTGTATAATTTAAACATGTTATCATACACCTCATCATTTTATTGGAGTCCAATTACGACACTCAAGTACTCAACTTTCTTTCGAAGTTACAAGCATGATATGTTTAAATTGATTCCACAATTTTATAAAAAAAATAAATTAATAAGAGGTTATGCATATTAACCAAAATTATTATGTTCACTAAAATATCGATCTTCAATTAATAATTTTAAAATCTTTATCAGTGTGTTTTTCAACATAAACGAGATTAGACAAATGCATAACATCAATACTCATTTATGAAATTAATAAAATAATTTTTCCCACACACCTTATGATAAATGAAAATCTATTTCAATTATTATTATTTTTATTTTATTTATTACCAAAATTAAAAATAATAACAATGCTTGTTTTGTTGACATTAAAGTTGAATTGTATCTCATGGATAATATAAAAATAACATTCTTTAAAATAAGATTAGTACTAAACTATAACTTAAATAACTTGACCATAAAATAAAATTTTGATCAACACAAGCATTTTTTTTAAAGCCGTTTAAAAAATAAATAAGGAGATTCCGAAGCTGGGAAGAGTGTCATAGCTCACAAAAAATTCTGAAGAATTTTTCTTACTTGAGTTAATAATATATAAAGAGATTTGCGGAATATTCTGAAAAGAAAAACATAAAATACTGAAGAGAGATAACGTTTGTAAAAGTCGAAGGTATTATATAGAGCATTGTAGAGTATAATTCAGATGTTCTTATAAGAATCACCTAGTGAATATTTTAGAACTCTACTTTCTTAAATAGTTAACATTGAATATAATTTCAATCTTTCACACTATATTGAGGTCTTAATATAAATGGTTAAGAAGACACATTCTCGAATATGTCAATATCTAAATCAGTTAGTCTTAAAGCTAACTTAATATCTTTTAACCGATTCGTAATCAAAACTTTAATGGAGTAAGTTTGATTTTTATAAAAATATCTCCCTTCATTGCTTTCAATTCAATATAATATCATTCAATTATATATAGACAATAATAATCTTATAATCACAATTAATATTCTCAAATATTTAAAATATATCACTCTTAAACTGAATATATAGAAAGCATGTTCACAACTCCAACTTTCAATTATACATAAGCAATTAGTATAATCTCACAAGAATATGCTGCGAATAAACTTTAGCAATATTCTCAGATGTGCCAGAATGTATCACTATATAAATACCTTTGGGTTGAATATATAGAATACAATCAACATCTTTAAACTTCAATATAATCTTAATTAATTATACATGGGCAATAATTATAATCTCACAACAATGGGCTGCAAATAAACTTTAACAATCTTGTTAGATGTTTCAGAATGTATCATCATATAAATACCTTTGGGCTAAATATATAAGACACATTCTAACACCTATAAACAAGTCAACTAGTAAGAATGATTTATCAAGAAATTATCTCCTTTGGGTAGATAAATTCTTTCAAAATCAATAAAATTTCCCTTACTAGCGGCTCACACTACCTCTAAAATTAATTCACACGATTAACTCCCTTTGGGAAGGTAATTGAATAAAACAATTTCAGAAGAGCTTCCCAGAATCTTTATTAAAAACTTATAAATCTCAATAGATTAACCACTTTAGCAGTATCACCCATATTGATTTAAAAATCTTCCAACTGGGACTACAAAAAATAAATATTTGTCCACCTTTAAAACTTTATTTATTTATTAACAATAATGCAATCTGTAACCCACCATGCAATCTATAATTTAATTTTAAAAAATAAAAACAATAACAAATTTTTTATTTTATTTATTTATTATTATTTTTTTTTTTGGTAAGAAATTAAATGCATAATTTATAAATTATAACAGCATGCATTGAGTTCAATCATAATGAAAGTACTCTCCACTAAGTCTCTAACTAGATCGACCCAGCGTTAATGGTTCAAATACAATTTTGATTAGGGATTACACGTTCAAACTTATCTTGTTAAGTAACTCCTTAGGTGAATCTTATAATGCAATTTACTTGGTGGTACACGACCATTACGGTTACATATAGTTCCCAAAATAACTTAATTACGTGGTTAGATTAAAATCCGATTATGCATCATTGAAGCAAATCGTAGAACCTACCAAATAAGGTTCTGCCTAGGAGGCATGATATATTGCATTCCAGTAGTCACCAATACAGTGACAAAATTTCAGGTCATATTCCATTTCCGAAATCATATCAAAATCATATCATTATGTGGATTTAAAACCATATATACTAATTCTTGACAAAATCTGACCGATGGGAAGAAGAATCCCCCATTATAGACATCTGATCATGCCATCATAAGTTCAAATCTAAGTAATAAATACGACTATCAAAAACAAGGCCAGAAATCGAATTCAAAATCTTACTTGATTAATCAATCATAATCATAAGGTATAACATTTTCCTTTACTAGCACTTTTCTTGTCATAGCACAAATTAATTTGGTGCCCCCCCCCCTTCTTTTTTTCCACTATTCAAACAATTCTTCCTTTTCTTACTGGAAGACACGAGGTCAATCATAGGGTTTCATATTCGCAACTTGTAATTATTGTGGGTCAGCAAACGATCGTACAGAAATTAGAGACCAGTCATCTGCCTCAATCAGTTAACATAAATAGAGTTTCCAGTTATTCCTCGCACGTAGATTCTACCAGGTCCATTCATAGGATCATAAATCTCATTAAGTATATAGTAACTATAAGAATGCGGAGGGGACGCGCGTGCCTGGTTATAAAATAATATATACACTAAGATGACCATGGCCCAAACTTTATGGATCACAATAATAATTTTGGGCTCATACCAGTCAATATATCTGAATCACGTTCAACCCATTTTTCACAAACCAAACAAAATATAGTCAATGACAGCCTAATTAAGAATAAATTCTTACAAAAGAGACTAGAAAGGTGGTAATGAAAAAGAAGGTCAATACAAGAGCAATTGAAGAGAAGACGTAAAGGGATTACAAAAGAAGTTAAGAACAAACAATGAAGATAACTAGAAAGGAAGATATGGGAAAGACGGAGGGCTGGGAATTGGAAAGAAGTGATGTCGGCAATAGATGGTGATTAATGGATTTTATTTGAGTTAGGGTTAGAAATTGAAGGATAAATGTGAAAATATTATAAAGATTAATGTAGTGTGAATAAAATAAAAATAAAAATTATTTGTTTGTGAAATATATATAATATGTAATTGAGTGAAAATTGGATATTTGAGTTTGGGATATCATTTTCATTTTTCCAACCCTCGCATCCCCCTTCTTCTCACTCCAATAAAGAAGTGAGGTGGAGATGATTTTGTTATCCCTATCCCGTTTTATCCGACCTTACTCTGATTATATTTATTAAATATATTTATATATATCTAATATATATAATTTAGTTTTTTTGTTATAATTAGATTAAAATACTAAAATATTATATTTAATATTAATTTTAAGTCATTTTTTTTTATCTTATAGCTTATATTTTTTTATCAAGTATAAATTGTTATCCATAATACTATATTACATATAATTATCATTATTATTATTTAATTTATAAAAGTAATTTATTTTTTGCCCCACACTCACCTTGTCTCCGTCATTTTCAATATGATACGGGACGAAAGCGATTTACTACAAACCTATCACAAATCTGACCCGCGACTATTCCTGGCCGGAATGGAAGCTCTCATGTTAAGTACTGGACACGCGCAACCCAAAGGGAAACACGTAAAATAAAAATTAAAAAAAAAGAAGTAAAAGTAAAAGTGAGGCAGGTAATTGAGAATTTTAATTTTAAAATTTTAAGGATAGTTGTAGGTCAATTTTGAAAAGTTTCAAAAAAGTCAAAAAGTTATTCAAAAAGTAAAAAAGTTATCACTATTCATCAAAAATCGACAATTATGACTATACAACTCTCAATACTAATTTTTCTCTATACATTAATTTATACAATTTGTTAATACACATTTTTTTCATAAAAAGTCAAAAAGGTAACCCAAATATTCATATATTCAACCTCAACTTTTTAGTTTAAAAAGATAAAAAATACACTTATTTAAGACATCCAAAATAATTTCTTAATAATATGATAAAAAGTGAAATTCACATATAATGTATTGTGTATTTGTATTTTTTTTATTATTATTATATTATTAAAACTTTCTTTAAAATTTTAAAATTAGACATCTCCGTCATGGTTGCAAGTAACAAGGGCAGTTAAAAAAAAGAAAAGAAAGAAAGAGTAATAAGTGCAAAGTGTGTGACGTTTGTGATGACGCGTCACACATATTTTAATTGGTGGAGTAATTGTTGTGTTTAGATTTTCCTGAACCTTACATTTGTTTTTAGAATGCGTGGTCTGACGGTAGCCATTTGCGTCTACGCTACGCTAGACTACAAACAAATTTGTTTCGTAATAAGTTGCGTCTTTATGCTTTGAAAAGTTATTTGCTGCCTTGCGTTTCTGATTGGATTGTATTATACTTAAATACTTTTTTCATCAAAAAAACCATAGAACTTATATTGGTTACCCGAATTGTTAATTTCTTAAACGGAAATGCTACAGACCTCTAGTACGGACGACCTCCAATGCTACCCCAATAACGTAGCAACGTATGATTGGCCGAAATCTAAAAAAAAAAAAAAAAAATTCTCACCAATCAAAGACGACCATCCTGATGGATTAAGACAATATTCATTTTTCTTTCTTAAATTATAATATATAAATTATTCATGAAAATTTTTATATTAATCAAATATTTATAGTTACTGTATTTTATAGTGTTTATATAGGGAAAAAATGAACAACAATTTTTTTTTAGAATTAGACGACTAAGCTAAACTGAACAATAATAATTAACAAGACTAAGAGAAGTTGAAGAGAGCAAAGTTGAAAGTCGTTAGCAACAAATCATGATATGATTTTGATCAATTTTGCATTGATCAAGGCATGCGTTTTGCTCCTTAGACGACTTTCTTCAACCACCCATGTTCCAACCACTACAGATAAAAAAAAGTTCAATTTCTTTCTCAACCAATTACTGACCGCCTTGACACCTTAATATCAAGGAACCCTACTCTCTGTTTTTTTTTTTTTTAAAGAGGAATGTGAAAATATTATGTAGTTATGAGTATTAGATCAACATTATATATATATATATATAAATAATCTACCCATTATGACTAAAAAAATTAAAGCAGTCTAAATTAGATGATCTGTAAAATTAAAATTTAGAAATGAAAGAAAAAAAAAACACTAATAACAAAAATAAGTCAAATTTTGTCCCCCCAAAAAAATGTAAGCTTATTTATGCTTTTATTGAATTTTTTTTATTTTTTTATAAATTTAATTTAGATGGATCTAAAAAAATAAAATATTGTAACTCAAAATTTAAAATTGTATTAAAAATAAAGAAAGCATAAGCAATTAACCAATTTATGAGGTGCACCAAAAGAACCGCAATTCTGTTGTTCTAGACGAATTGGTGGCCTCGTTTGGGAACAGACTAATTTAGTAATTTTTTAGTTATTTGGCTAAAATATGAGCTAAAAAAAACTAGTATGTTTGGACTTTTGACTTTTTACGAAAATATGTGCAAAAAGTAGAGAGAAAAGAGAATATTTGACGTTTTGGTATGGGTTGTTGATTTTTTGGCTAATTTAGTAACTTTTTGACTTTTTAACTAAAAAGGAAGGTTCCGAAACGAGGCCTAGTGTCAATGTGACCTTTGTATTTGATGCTAAAGTTCAAACAAAAGTGGTGACTCTTCAAAACTTCAAATGGCATACTAATAGATACCCACTCAAGTTCAAAGGGGTTGTTTTTTATTTTACTTTTTTAAAAAAAAAATAAATATGTTAGTTGTTAAATTATAATATAGATTTTTTTTTAAGTTTGAATCTGAAACTTTATGAAATCTTACTTATATTGATACTTAAATACTCTTTTTCATGACCACTTGAGTAATTATTCGGAGCCTTTTTAGGAGTTGTCTATACATTAAAAAAAAAATATTTTGTATAAATACTATTTTGAAATTGAAATGAGCCACTTTTTGTTCTTTATTCTTGAGATATGGTATCCTCATCATCATCAACTGCTTTATTTATTCTCCAATATCTTACAATGAATCTTGAAATTTTGTTTTAATGGCTAGATCACAAAAAAAAGTGTATAAAGAAAAATCATAAAGATATCTACTAGTAGTAATGCCACAATTATTCCTTCTCTAGATTGATTCCATCAAGCCAAACTTTTGACAAGTAAAAATATGTTATTTAAACTAAAAATTTTAAAAATTATTTCTCCAACCTTTTAATAATTATTATTTTTAATTTATTTGAATTTTTTTAATTTATTTGGTAGTTAAATAACATTCTAATACAAAATTTGAAATAATAAAAGTCATAAACACCCGCTTTAACTATATTAAACGGCATCAAAGTTCTCACTTAAAAGTTTTCAAAAGATAGATTTTGTTAAAAATTATTTGTTAATTTTTTTTAAAAAAAAATTACTTATTTTTATAAAAGTATATGCAATAAAAAATATATAATTATTTAAAATTTATTAATTAATTAACCAATGGCAGAATTAGAAAATTTTCACAGGAGAGAGAGAGAGAGAGAGAGAGAGAGAGAGAGAGAGTGCACTTCAATCAAATTGACTAATATTCTACAAGATATGCACTCAATTAGGAATTTTTCTCCCTATTTTTATGGAATAGGAGTGACCACACCATAATTTGGTGGGTCTCTCTACATTCAATCATAACTCATTTGATGGTGATGAATCTTCCCACAGAAAAGGAGAACAATCTGGAAGAAACAAATTTAATTTCAAAGCCAAAGAACACAATTAGCAAAGGTCACCATGATGTATATAAATACACATGGTTGTAGTGTTACAAATCTACTTCAATATTACAAAATTTCTTATTTGCTTTGTTTCAAATTGTCTACTTTTTTGCATGATAAACACCGGATTATCAATCATTGCCATTGTTAGTTTATTCTTTCAATTTTGGTTTTGAAGCTATGAAAATTATTAAAAAATTTAAAATATCATGTGATATTTATTTGGCAATATTTTTGATGAATGACAATTGCAAAATAAATTGTGTGAATCGTTTCTTATCTTCCATTTACTTAACAAGTTGGTAAAATTTTCAACTACTTATTGAAAGCGCAACATGAACAATAATATATTTTAATTTGGAAGCACTACATAATTACATTCTAAAAGATATCATCTTTGAAAAAAAAAAAAAAAAGTTGGAAGTAAATCTATCCACAATATTTATATAAGTAAAATGGGGTATTCATGAGGTGTATTGTTGAGTGTTTCAAAACCTCATAATAAATTTGTGAATTTATTGAATTAAAAATAAATTTAAAAAGTAGTTTAGCTAATTGTAATAGTTTTCAAAATATTTAAAATTCCATAATTTATCATTTTTCAAAACGAAAGATAAAAAAAAAATTCATATTATTTTCAAACCTAATCCTCTTGCATTGATTTTTATTTCTTTAAAAAAAAAATTAGAACTTTACTTCTTACCAGTGACGGAGTCAATAAATTAAATCAGATGGGGCACTTATTAATTATAATATTGAAAAATTTTACAAAAATATTCATATAAATTTTTACGATTGGCTTCAAGAAAGATAAATATATATATATATAATATATATTATTTGTAATTAGTATATCATGGACAATTAAAAAAAAATAATGAATATAAGTTTAAAATAAATTATATAATGATAAAGTAATTTTTTATACAAAATTTCAATAAAATTCAATATAATAGTAATATCAGTAATCATTGACATATAATATCACCAACCAATAGTAAAGAAACACATAGAGGATGAACCCACATATCAAATGTACCCAACAATTCAATAATTTTCAAATTTTATTGAGATTAATTATAATTGTATGTCAATAATGATAGACATCACGATTGTATTAAATTTCATAGATAATAATATGACTTATCGTAATATCTTTATTTTCAATAAAAAAGCAACCATTATTATTCTCATAATTTTAAAAATGTCATTAATATTTCACTCTAAATAATATTTAATAATTTTTTTATTTAAATATTTTTTTATTTAAATTTTTTTTTATATTTACACAAAAAAAAATTTATTCCAAAATCCAGGGGGGCACGTGACCCCCTGGTCTAGCTGTGGCTCCGCCACTGCTTGTTACTATATTACTATATTATTCATACTATATATAACTGCTCTCAAATTTTTAAAATTCATGATAAAAATTAAAGCCTTCAAAGTATTTTGATTTAATTACACACATTTAATTTCTTTTGTACTTTTTTTTTTTTTGATTTGTTTTGTACACTCATATGTATAATATTTATGCCTAATTTATAAATTTTTTAATACATGTGATGGGTGTGAAAAAAAAAATTGTGTATGATTATAAGTACCCATCCTATTAGCAATATTCATTTATTTTGTTTTAAAAAAAAAAAGTAATTCTGTATCTCATCAATTTAATTCTTTAGTTAATGAATTTTCACACTACTAAAAAGACAATTTTTTTATTGTTTTTTATAATGGAACTTCATTTCATAAATAATTAATTATTTTTAAAATATATAAGACATTTTACATGAAAATTTGTATTAAATAAAAATTTAATAAGATCTAAATTGAAAATTATGATTTGTTTTGAGACTTCACTTCTTTGATCAAGTTTTATACTAAAAATAAAATCTATGAACTAACTTATTCTAATCTTAAATAATTCTTTTAGATGTAAATATAATTTAAATTAGACATATTTTAAGAATAAATATATAATTTCGTAATTGAAATTTTAGAATATTAATAAACATGCCAATATATATTCATATTTTTCTTATTTTTGTTATAAAAAAATTTACAATACTTTTACCATTTTAAAAAATAAATAAGTGGGCAATGCGATTGGTTGGATATGAACCAAAACGATTATCTAAAAATTAGATTAATGTATATCATAAAAATCAACCAAATTCAGTTCTACACTACTTTTAATATTTGATTTAGTATTAACTCATATCCATCATAACTTAACAAATTATTAAATATAAGCTTAAATTGATTATTATTAACTGTTTTCACTAATTAACAGATCAATTTTTAAATCGAGCCCAAGATAGGACTAGAACAAACTCTATATCTTCAGGTCGACATAGTATTATATAATTTTTTTTCATACATAAATATACTAATTATTTGTGTAAGAATTTTATATAAATAATAAATTTCTTACAAAAAATAAATAAATATGTCAAAAATATACATATATTTTCTTATTTTGGTTATAAAAAATAATCATATATATTTAGCGATTTTAAAATTAAAAAAAAAAAGTGGTTAAGTGATCATGAATTGGATATGATGAAGATAATTCTCTAAGATTTAATTGTTGACATAAAAAGAATAATGCTATATGCACCAATTAGTGTACTAACTAGTGTATTAATTGATGATGTGGCATAATTTAAGAGGTTTTTAGGATTTGTAATGTGATTAATGAGTGGGGTCAATAATAATATCATAACTAGTATTGATACACTAGTTAGTGCACTAATGATACATGTAACACCATCGACATAAAATTATCTAACTTCTTAACTACTTTTTATGTTTAATATATAGTACTATCCTCAAATTAGTTCATAATATTCAAAATCTGAGATATTATAATATAATCTAAACATGAAATTTAATTGATTATTCAATTATTTCTATTAATTGATCAATCAAAATTTTAAATCAGGTCCAAAAATATGGTCGAACAATGTTCATATTTTAGGTTGACCTTTGATAGTTTTTTCACACATAAATACACTTAACTATTCATGAACTAATTTTAAATATAAATATAAAATATATCAAAGTTTTAATTTTTTTTATAACTATGCATAGACATGTACATATTTATAATTTACTATACAAAATTATTTGACATATATTGTATTTCATCAATTTAATAAATAAATGAATTAAGTGGTTCATACTTAGACATAGATTAAGGCAATTCTCTAATGATTAGGTTCACGACCAAGTTGAGATAAATGTTAAATCAATTAGATATGTCATTTTTAGTATCTAGCATAATTATAAATCTTCAAGCCAACTTTTATATATTTTTATATAAAAAAAATACTGACATATATTTAATCATCAATTTAATAATAAATGCATTAAGTGGTTCATGCTTGGATATAGACTAAGACAATTCTCTAATAATTAGATTATGACCAAGTTGAGATAAATGTTGAGTTAAATTAAATTATGTCACTTTTATTATACAACTATAAATCCTCAATAATTTTAAAATAAATATAAATTTTTATCAAATTTTAATTTTTTTAATAATTAGCATAATCATGTATATATTCATTATCTTATTATAAAAAATACTAACATATATTTATTCACCAATTTAATAAATAAATGAGTTGAGTGTTCGTGCTTAGCATAAACTAAGACAATTCTCTAATGATTAGGTCATGGCCAAGTTGAGATAAATGTTGAGTCAATTTAATTATCACTTTTAGTGTCTAGCACAACTATAATCCTCAACCAACTCTTTTTGTATTCATGATTTATATAGGAAATTATAATTTTTGCCTAAGTAGGCATATTTTTAAACTTTACAAAATAGACAATGGGTAGTTAATAAATTGACAAATATAATTTAGGGTAAATTACACTGACACCCCCTGAGATTTATATTTATTACAATTCCTCCCTCACATTTTCGAAATTACTATTTCCCTCTTGAGATTTAAAGTTTCATTACAAATTCCCACTCAGCAATTTAATTTTTTTTAAATACCAATTTTGCCCTCACTAAGGTAAATTACATGACCCCC